>JAWZYV010011671.1:0-330336 GCA_038373885.1 Cheiracanthium punctorium
CAATGAGCTTTCCATAGAGACTTTCATCAATGAAACGAAGCAATATTTGTGAAACTGTTAGTTTATAGTTTAGTGCTTTCTGTAAAAAATTCGTTTGTTTTTTGACAAACGATGGCCTTAAAGTTCACTGTTACCTTCTTCCAAACAGGGAGCATGAAGACGATATTCCCGACCCCAACATTGCTATGTGATTTTGAATAGTCTTGGTCCCCTTTACCTGCATTCACATTTTTCACATGTAGGTTAGGACCACCCTGTATAGTTACGATAATCTGGCTCACTGACTCTGGCACAATTTCCAGTTTAACCACTCCAAAACAAAAATTTTTGCCGCTATTACTCCGTAAAGATTTAAAATTTATATTCAAAACAACGTTATAAAATCCACACTGTTGACTCATTCGCCTTGAAAATTACAGAATTCTGTAATACACACAACACCACACACACGCACAACACATATATATAACTAATAAGTAAAACACAAAAAATACTGCAAACATACCTCGCATTAAAAATTAGAACAGCTAGAAGAAAAAATTAGAAACCATATATATATATATATATTATATATATTGTTACGAATTTTCGGGGCAACTCGCTGCTCTGGGGCTTAAAATGGTTTAAAATTCGTATTCTACGCTTCAAATAGATAAATTTTGCTTTTTGTTGCATCAAAATCGGCCAATTAGAACCGGAGATATGGAGGTTTCGGTTTGCCATTGTTTTTCAATGGAGGTTCTAGAAAACTCGAGAAATATTAGTCCTAGAGCTTAGATCTCTTCACTTTTGAGGACTTATTTTTGGCGCCAAATTTGGCGATATTTCGCCAAAAGTCGCCAACTTGGCGACTTTTTGGTCATTTGGCGCGATTTTCCCAATGGGGCCTGGAAGTTGTTTTTCCTGCATTAAAAACGCATAATAACCTAACATTTCTCTTCTATGACGTAATCAAAATTCACGCTTTATGTAGAACCCTCGAGAAATTGACTTTTCTGGAAACCTCTTGTACCTCCTGCGTCGGCTATTTATAGAAGCGCGCGTCGCCCCGACAGTGTCAGTGCGAGTTGAGCACTCAATGTGTGAAGAGCTCTCAGTACGCTTGTTTTGTGTGGATTGATAGTGCTATGGAAGCTGTGTTTTAGCTTGCTTTGTGAAGCTGTTTTTAAAGTGCTGTGTGTAAATTCTTCATTGCTGTGTCTTAAGGGATTGTGTACTATATCCCTTGAATATTTCCACGGAATTTTTGCCTGTGAAAGTGACTTATTTTGTGTGAGAAATACAGCATTTGTGAGAGCTTCTGATCCAAGCGGATTGTTAAAAGCACGTTACTGCTAGATTGTGCTTGTGAATTGTGTACAGCTGATTGTTCTACGAAGTTCTAGAAGCAATAAAGTTTGTGTTCCATCCTGACAAGTGACTTTTTACTTGAACATTTTTTACACCAACAGGACTTTAGAACGACGAACCCCAGGAGTAGCAGAGTAATTCCGCAACAATATATTTATATATATAGTGCTGTTTTATAAATCCAAAAATAATCCTGAAATTTTGTTTTTTTTCCCCTTTTTAACTTGAAGAAATGGTTTTATTCATTTTTAAAAATGAAAAGATCTTGCATACACGCCATAGTTTCATTTTCAAACGTACTCATTTCCAATTCTTGCGAATTGTGAAAAAATTACTTAAAAAAAAAAAAAGTAATAAATTTCACAGCATTGGGCTGATGGATTTCCAAATTTTCACAAGTACATTAAAAAATACATAGGAGGTGGGGATGCGCTACTTTAAAAATATGAAAACTCACCAGTTTCCCGATTTCTAAGATCCAAAAATTGCTCAACACAGTTCGTGTCGAAAAACTACCAATTATCATTCAGGTTTCTGGTAATACGAAACCTTGATTTTAGTATCAATTTAACAACTTTAGTGGTAAAAATATTACTAGATAGAATATGAAATCATCTATTTTAAGTGGACTAAGATTAAATGAATTAAATGTAGACATATTTTCTTCAAATGCTTTTTCTAGAGCCAGTTGCCACAACGGGCTTTATCTTCTAATATTTAATATTTACAAAAAAGATATGATAAAATCCCGGAGTGAGTAATTCCCCAAAAAAAGTTACAAAAATTACACTTCTTATCTATCTATATAAATAAAACAGAGTGTAAACTGTCCGTTTGTCTGTCTGTCTGTCTGTGTCTCGCGTAGCTCCGAAACGGGTGATCGTAGACCTACCAAATTTTGTACGGAAATTCTCCAAGACGGGTCTCGACACACCTCGAAGCGATTTTTTCGAAATTCGAATTAGAAAATGTTTTATTTTATGTTTTGTCCGATTTTTAGCGATTTTTCTTGCGTAATACATAATAACGCCAGTAATTGCACTCGCAAGAAAACGATATTTACATCATCGTATAGAGGAGAAAATTTTCTTTTAAAAACTGTTCGTTCGGACTGTGTAACATAATTTGCAGATTTTTGGGAATTTTTCAAATCAAATTAAATTTGACGCTGACTTTCGTAAAATATTTTTAAAACTGCTGCATCTTGAATTCTATCTGTCATAACTTTTTTATATTTAGGCAAAAGACGGAGCACACAATTCGCCCACTTTTAAAAGAAGAACGGAGGAAAAATATAAATTAGGAGAATTTTTACGAATTTTTAAGTGAAGAAGGATTTTCATTTCAATCGCAGCTGCTTAAATGCTTAAAAATTTCGGCATATCTTGCGGTTTGGTTGTCTTGGAAACAGTAACAATGATTAAAATTGCCAGCTGAAAAAAATAAATAAAATTACTTTAAAATAACAGAGTTTTCACATGTGAAATGACGTCACGAGTCATTTTGACGTCACGAGTTTAAAACCCCTTTCGAAACTCAATCAGAATAACGAACCCACAAGCAAAACATACACCACGCATGAAATAATTCCATATTTTATTTTACGTTGCTAGAAAAAGAATTGAATGCTGTTTTTTCACCAGTGAATTATCCAGCATTATTTTCAATTGAGATTTTAAACGGGACACGTTTTCGAATCGCAAGAAATATTTTGCGGTGCTAAACAGGGCCTGATTATACCAAACAGGGACCCCGGGCATTGATGAATTTTGGGGCCTCCATCTATGAAATTTGTTTTATTTTTCATAAAATATGTTTATAAAAAAGAATATTTCAGAACAACATTTGAAATTGGGGACCATTTCGAACCGGAGGCACTGGGCAAAGTCCCGATTTGCCAGTGAGATAATAGGGTCCTGGTGCTAAATAGGCCAATCTGACAATAATTAAGCATACAAATGTATGGAGAGCTGTTTTAGTGGCAACCATAAAGTGAAATGATTATCGTTTATACTAATGCGTAAATTGCAAAAGTCACCAAAGAATAAAAGACTACATTCGTGGCAAATATCTAAGCCGTTTCTTTAAATTAAGTATTAACGACTGGAAAACGAAAATATATTGTATTGGTATCAATAAAAGATAGTATAAGTAATAGTTAGTAGATATCTAGGGCAATAATTATCAAAGCACAATATAACGCATTAATAAATATTTCGTGAAACTAAGTGTTCTATTCCTCTTACAACAACCATCTTACTTCACAGCTAACTAAACATTAAGTAATTCTACGTCACGTTAATATATTCCGCGGTAGTTTCAACAGAAAAGACTGTAACTGAACTTTTTTTTCTTGGAGATTCTGTTTTGTCACAAGTAGTCATGATCACATTTTGGGAAAATGTTCTTTTCTTGCCTTGCGAAGAGCGGGTACACAACTATTTAACTATAAAATAAAACGGTTCGCCACATCATGTAGTATCTAAGGTGGTATAACTTAAATCTAAAAAAGAGTATGATGCAGAAATGAGACATTTTGAAAGTTAGGAATTTTCGCTGCAAACCGTCACGCTTTTCTTTTTCTGATCGGGAATGACACCGACATAGTTTTTGTCATAATTTTAACAATGGTCTCAGGTCAGTACTTATACTAACTTTACGAATAACGAATGAGAAACTTTACGCCAAGTGTCAAATCATTTTGCTTATTTTGATATTCCAAATCACTGGAATCAATTCAAATTATATATGTAAGAAAAAGTTTCGTTCCCTACCGGGCGGAGAACGGGTACGCAGCTAGTTTTCAGTAAAACTGATTTTTGACGTGAAAGGTCTTTATAATCACACACGGGTACCAGGTCAGAAAAGTGGAACGTAACGAAAAGGTCTATATCGTCTTAACCTTTATAAATACGAAACTATTAGTATTAGAAACAGAAATATAGTGTCATTGTTTAGCTTTTGTAGTCGGATCGCTGTTATGACCTTGAGCTTGAGTCGGAACCGGACTGAGTGTCGGGCGGCAGGAGCACTGCGCTGAGTAACCGAAACCAGCGCTCTCGCTCATTTCTATTCAGTGTAACTCACGACTCAGACGTGACAGCATGATGACTCTTCCGTGTACGTATAGATTTTATTTAGACCAATCAATTCAAGTAAAGAAAACCGTAATTTGGACAATATTTATGTGTAAAAATAACCAGGAAGTGGATAAAAATTCAATATCTCGGCCGTAGCCCGTGCTAGAACAAGCCGAAAATATAAATTACGACTATGGCTGGAAAGAGGGTCACGCACGGGTACCTCAATGCCCCGCGCCGAGCGAACGAGGCATTTCGGGAGTGTCTCAAAGCTGCCAAAGCGCACTTAATAAACAGCGCATACTCGTACTGCTTATTCAGTGTCAATGTATTAAACTCTTTAGACCGAAGTCAATATTGTTTTCATTCCAATTTTTAAGAAGAAAAACGACTCGCTGACATAGACGTTTCACGTTAAGTTAACGCAGTGTGCCCGGCACTGATCCTCCCCCGTTTTTTCTATCTTTCCCTTTTGATGCACTGATAGACATTGCTGTAAATTCATAAAACGTAGCATCAAGAAGTACAAAATACACTCTATAACAAATAAATCGACGCACCAAGAACGAGGTGTCCGATTGAGACGAAAATTGGTGGATAGGAAGACAATGTACAGAATAGTAAATGATTAAAATTTCAGAACAATTGAATAATTTATTTCAGAGTTACAGTAACAAGTTCAATAAGGTGTTGATCCGCCGCTAGCCTGGATACAAGCTGCCACACGGCGTGGCATAGACCGATAAAGCTTCCGGATGGTCTCCTGCGGTATTTCCTGCCAAATTCGCTCCAATTGTCGAACGAGGTCATCAACAGTCCGTGCCAGATGCAATCGTCTTCCCATCATATCCCAGACATGCTCGATGGGAGAGAGATCTGGCGATCTGGCAGGCCAAGGAGGAGTTTGACAAGCTTGCAGACAGTTTAAAGCAACACGAGCCGTATGTGGTCTGGCATTGTCCTGCTGAAAAACCAGCCCAGGGCACTGCAAAAGGAACGGTAGCAAAACAGGTTTTAGGATGTCGTCCACGTACCGCTGTGCAGTAAGTGTACCTCTAATGACGACCAAAGGGGTCCGGCTGTCAAAGGAAATGGCACCCCAGACCATAATGCCTTGTTGAGGGCCGGTGTAGCGTGCAATAGTGAAAGCAGGATCCCCACTCTGCCCTGTGCGTCTCCAAACACGTCTTCGATGATCGTCAGGACACAGTTGGAAGCGGGATTCGTCGCTAAAGACTATATGTCCCCAGTCGGCATCATTCCAACCTGATCCAGCCCTGTACCACTGTAATCTGGCTCGGCAGTGTGCAGGCGTGAGTGGCAGGTGGCGTAACGGTCGGCGCGAGCGTAGATTTCGTTCTCTCAACCGTCTGTGAATGGTCATGATGGAAACTGGTGTTTGGGTTGAACGTCTGATGGTTGATAGAGATGAAGAAGGCGCTGTGACAGCTGATCGGACCATCACTCTGTCCTCACGATCTGTTGTAGCCCTAGGTCGACCGCTACCATCCTGACGCTGCACTCTGCCATTTTCCACCCATCCTTGCCAGCATCTTCGAACCGTCGCATCGCTTCGACTCAAATGACGAGCGATTCTCCGATTAGACCAACCGGCCTCTTTCAATCCAATGATACGACCTCTGTCAAACTCTGACAGTTGCTCGTAATGAGCACGAATCCTGCAGCGAGGCATTTTTTAAGTTGTTGAAAGGTCATCTGAATCGCAATCAAACCGAATGTTTTAACAACCGTTGAAGAACTGCCCCTTATATACGTCTGCTGGATGCGCAGTTCCGATGCGCTAGACATCAAACTATTCATTCATTGGACACCAAATTTGAATCATTTGCATATCTGTTAAAACATTCATGCATACGAAATTTCAAAGCAATCGAATGATTGTTTCTTGGTGCGTCGATTTTTTTGTTATAGAGTGTATTACATTTTATGATACAATAATTTCCTTTAAAAAATGCTAAAATGTAGTGCCTGGTAACAAAACTGATATTTAATTTCCACGCAGCAGTCATGCTGGCAGTGATGCTGTGTGTGTCGAAATTACATTTCGTCAAGTTCTCCACGTTACAAATGTGACTTAAATACACTTCTTCTGGGAGTCCTTTCGTGCCAAACGTATGCATGACGTTGCAGAGTGAACTCGCAGTGTATAGTTTGTGATACTATAGAGTATTTTGTTAAGTAAATAAAATTTCCGTGTGAAAGTGTTCCGTGTTAATAAAGGAAGATGAACAGGTTACTAGGCCATCACTCTGTGAAAGGCGTATCATAAAGAGTAAACCATTGATGTATGCTAAGCTGGGTTGCTGTCTTGATCCGATTTTCCAGGCCGTCTGGGCGAGGATAAAATAACTAAAAGGTGGCACAAAGATATCCACGGCTTCCAGCATGTATAGAATATAATCAACCACTTTTTGTAAGTGGATTCCTTTGAATAATTTAATATACTTATCTGTCCCAACACCTTGCTGCCATCCACCTTATAATTTTTTTTTTCTCATTTTCTAAATTCAAAATTACTGCTTACAAAAAGTGGTTAGGTAATATATGGAGTACGACCTTCTGCCGCTTTTTGGGGGATTTTAACCACCCCCAGGCGGCTCGTAATCTCACAATGTAGACTATTACTAATAGCCTTATTCTCCAAACATTTAACGCGCATGCTAGCACGTCAACACGGGCTACATCAAAGATTAGTTGAAAAATGCTATTCACCAACCTCAACACAAGGACTGCATCAGATCTGAGCCTGATCTATAGCATACGAAATCTGATCTGCCGAATTCGGAGGGTTAAAATTGTGCTAACGCATGCTCAGTGAAGTTCAGCCATGGTCTCAGTAACGCCGTATCTCCGTCATATCTATTTATACTGAACTACACGATTTGGACTAAAGCTTGGCGAACAACGACTTAGAAGATCTGGAAAATTTGCAATACCTCGGAAGACATTTTTGCATCATTAACCTATATACATGCTCGTTGTGTTTGCAAACAAACATTGTGTTTGCAAAACATTCCGACTTTAACTTTGCGAATAGCAGAATAATATTCTCTGACAATGTATTCCTAAATAAATCTTTAGATTGCAAAATTTAATTTTGGTTGATGGTTTCTAGGGAACAAAAAAATGTCTTTGAGTAGAGCAATATAGAATATATGACTAATAAATTTTTCATTTGTCTGATTTAAATGAACATACTGATGCAAAAATGTCCTAAGTAAGACGTCTGCGAATCCGATACACAAAAATCTGATTCGAAAAGCTGTGAAATCAAAGTTGCTACACGTGCGGAAAATGTAAATAATGTAAATAACCAACGCCGGAAGCCAACTATCCATAAGCTTGGATCTCTTCAATATTGCCAAAAGAAAAATTCTAATTAATCTGACCAATAGACAATTTTACAAAAAGACTGTGTCAGTTTTTGGATTAAAGTAACCTGAATTCGAATTTTTTTTTATGATATCATTTACCGTTAATCCGGAAGCTAATCTTGAAAATCTTGCTACTTGATTCTCGTGCTGACACCTATCTGGTGAATAATGCTGTAAGACATCAATACAGTTTAGTACATATATCAGTGGAGTAAACACGGTGTCACAGCGGATGCCGAACTATTTCTCCAACATTAGCTAAAGTAGCCTTAAGCTACGAAAGAATCAAGAAACAACTGCTGTTAACGACGAGACACAAGGAATAGCGTGCAAAAAGATTGTCGAATCCACTCACTTGAAACAAGTGGTTTTTTTTACGGATGTGAAACGCTTTTGCCTCGATAGAGCCGACAACGTCAGTTCAGGCGTCGAACATAGAGGTGATAGCGTCATCGCGCTGCATCGAGTGAAGCGTCAAGTGGGTGGTATCGATGTCATGATTTAGGTGATATCTTCAGCTTTGATAATGACAAAGGTAGTTCAAGGCAAATATAACAGCCTGTCTCGATGACCTACGTGCCTGTCTCTATGACCTTTTCCTAGTGGTGTTATGGACAAGTTGGCCGGAACAAACGGATTTGGCAGCAAGACAATGCGGTAGAGAATGCAGCAAGACAATTGGAGTACCTAAAAAACGAAACATTGCTGTCTTAGATTGGCCCACGTGCAATCCGGATCTGGACATCATCAAGAATGTGTAGCACCTAATGGAGGAGGTTGAGAAGTGTATAGCGATAAGTAATACGATGATCGGAAAGACAGATTCGTGCTCTGTGCTCTGCCAACGCCTCCTCGATATAGAAAGCCATACAACTCCTACGTCACCAAGCTTTGACGTCATCATTCGGCCTACATTTAAAAGTTTTATTTTCAAAAAAACAAAACTGTTAAAAATTTTTAGTGAATGTTACAAACATTAGAAAATATCTTATATTAAACATTAAAATTAAATTACCTTTCTCATACAAAATTATTCATTATGACCTATTTCATTATCATGTTATCTAATTAGTCATGGTTAAAAACTACCGTTTGTCATAAAATTATATTTTTTTATCTCAAATTATTAAAATATTTTCCCAGAAATCCCAGGTAAATTTCCCAGAAATTTTTAATAGTTTTATTTTGTGAAAGTAAAACTTAAATGTAGGCGCTACCGATGACGTGAACGTTTGGTGACGAAGGAGTTGTAAGGCTTTCTATATGTAGGAGGCGTTGGCTCTGCGGAGATGTGGAAAGAAATTCAAACCATAATGAATCTATGCAAATCAATTCCTGGCCGTTTTCTAAAAGTCGTTGATGTGAAAAGAGTGCGAATTCAATAACTGTCTCATTGTTTTGTTCACTTTTATTTATTACACGTGTGTGGTTATTTGCAGTGTATTTCTGTTAAATTCATGTATTTTCTGTTAAATGTTTTAATTTTGATATATTAAACAGTTTCTGATGTTTATATTCGTTCCTTATTGTGTCTTCAAGTCAAGGGAACACATCCGTAGATAATTCGCACTTTTTTAGAATTAGGTTGTCGCCAAAGTTTTGTCCCGCAGTGTAAATATTGCTGAGTATGCAAAATTTCAAATAACACTCAGATGTTTAAACTAATTGATTAAAACAAACATATTACCATTATTCAATAACTATTAAACATAACAACCACGTTACCACATTGAGAAATTTAATTATATTAATACAACTTTTACGTACCAACTGTTTCAACGTTATTATTATACATTTAAAAATGTGTTTTTGGTTTTTAAGACAGTGTATGAAATTAATTCTATAATTAACTTAAAATGCAATTGGGACTTCAGTTAATTACAGCTCTTCGCATTTCTAAAACTCGATTAAAAGAGTTTGGGTGATTTTTGCGTTGCTACGTTTCCATCCCATCAAACTAAGAAAGTGTATTCCAGAATTCCAACATGCTATAAAAGTGTTAATGCTCCCGTCTTAAAATCCAAATCTACGTGCTTCCACGCTATTGTACGTGACAGGGCTAGTCACTCCCACTGCAGCAATTTCGGGACAATAATTTCATTCAGCGGCATAATCATCTAAAGAATATTATTCGGAATTCTTTTTTTTAATGGAACGTTAAAAGTTAACCGAAGATAACGCCTCGTTTCACGTGATGAATTTGAAGTGCATGCGCTGTTCAATGGTAGAAATCCTATGGGACTAATAACTGTAAGTGAATGTAACTATGATTTTTCTTTAACGGCACGAATAACTTTGCGCTGGTGATTGATCGCTTGCAAGTAACATGTGAACGAGGCAAGTCATATAGTTCGAGATTAAAATGGTCTACAAAAGAATTTTTGAAAACACCTGATTCTGGACTTAACCTAGTAGTGAAGAATGAAGTATTTCTCCAAAGTGATTGAAACATTTTAAGAATAAAAAACTATTTATAAATTAACATAATTATAAAATACTGTTTTCTGCATTTTATGTAGGAAATTAGATAATCGTAGTCTACCAATTTACAGAATTAATTCCTAAAGTCATCTTGAGATGGCGCTTGTAAAAATAAAAGAGAATGAAATGTAGCGAAAGTTAAAAAACAATGTTTACAAAGTAGGCAGCATTCTTGGGGTGTACCTCAAAGACTAGGTATATCGCTAAAAACCAGAAACGATTGCATAATTTTCCTGTGAAAACATTTTGACTCATATATTCTCCCAAACTAGAAGTTTTGTATTCAATTTGGAATTGGTGGTTATGCTGAAAGCATTGTTTTAGCAATTGTAACATTCATTCCAGCATGTTCGTCCCGGTTTTTGATTTTGAATTAAAGCGCCCTATATTGCTTAAATTTGGAATAAGTTTTGAAAATTGCGGAACAAAATTTCTTTGTTTCCAAGGTAAAATGCAGCAAACACTACATATTAATATACTTCCCCTTTTTTTCAATTAACTTTTAATACTCTAATTTTTATGCTAATATTTGTCATAACGATGGCGTCGTCAAAAGAATTAAATAATCATACCGACACGAAGACGTATTGTCACAGAAGGTAAATCTCAACGACCTGTGGAGTTATACAAGTGAATAGGCTAAAATAAAACAGCACTTTGCGATATTATTTTTATCAATTACTTCCCTTAAATCTTAAGCCATGAAACTAATTTTTCGGACTGATCCAAAAGAGCTATTAAGTAATACGCGCACTATAAACCTCGTATGAGCACATGATGTATAAGGGGCAGGGAAATGAAAACAGGACTGATGATAATTAAGATGAAAAGTGAACAGACTTTTATTATTTGAAAAGTAAGGCATTTAGTTCACTGTGAAATAAGATGGTCAATGTCTTTATAAAAATAAGTGTTTGCAGTCGTCTATGGAAACATAATTGTACCCTAGCGTGCACTTTTCGTACGGACAAATAGAAGGCCACGAATGTCTTTATTAGGGGCTTTGAATATGGAAATTGGTGAGAGGTTTAGATTGCTTCCCAGAGAAACTTTGTTAAGGTCTTCAGTCGAAACATCCTTGGAAATATGTGAGTGGTCTTTATCGGGAATGGTGAAAAAAGGAAATGAAATGAAATGAAAAAATTAAGGAAGGAAATGAAAAAATTACAAAATGAATGAAATGAAATGAATGAAATGAATAAATGAAAGGAAATGAAAAAATTACAAAATGGTTTCAGGCACATCTTAAAAAATTACTATACTTTAAAAAAATTTATTCTTTCGGTTATTTTTATTGAATTTTTAAATTGACAGCGTAAGAGAATTGGCAAATTACAGAAAGCGTACTAATGTTACTTCACTGCTATGACGGCTACTTGAAATTCATGCTGCGCGAACAACAATAGGCTACACAAAGCGATTTTTGTGGAAGATTAACTTTTTAAAGTTCAATTATTCAAAACCAGTAATAATAAGTTTTAATTTTTGTTCAGCATTTTACAGGCCTGCTGAAGTAACTTGTTTTTAAAAATCGATAATTAGCTTTTTTTGACGACGTAAATAACAAAAATGCGTGGCTGATGAAATATTCAAACTATGATGCTGACATTTTAATCACACCCCTTTGCATTCGAAAAGTCATGTGACTAAGGGGTTGTGACTTACTCCGAGATAGGCATACTGAAATGGTCACAACCTCTAGGTCAAATGATTCTTCTAATGCAAATGGGTGTGGCCAAAATATCAGCACCGTAGCCTGTATTCCCCGAGCCAATCAAAAATGAAAAAAATATATATACATATATTTGCAGAATATTTCATTCATAGGATTTTTTAGGACATGTTATACATAGGATTTTATTTATAACATAATAACTAATGCCGTTATTTTTTAAGAAAAATTTTGTCATTTTACGATATTGCTTCGGCGAATTGTAATGGCCAAATATCGTATACAGGGTGTATCTAAATTGTTTCAACAAAATATTACGGAAGATAGGGCACATAATAAGGAATCAGAATAGCATAGCAATGTGGTGTCAAAAACGTTGTCTTCATGTATCTGTTAATAATCACTTTGGAACGGGAGCTCAAACAACAGTGAACTTTCCGACCATTGTTTGTCAAAAACTAACGTATTTTTCTCAGAAAACAGGTGATTAAAATTCGTAGTTTAGAAATTCTACTTTACACAGCTGTGCTGCACAGACAGCTGTCGTCAAAATAGGGTCTCTAGATCTGTGGCACGCGATGAACGTTTCGATCGTCCGGCATCTTGCTGGTAGTTAAGTCGAGCGATAGCAACGGCTGCCCTTTTTTCAGCATTGGGCAATCTATACAGCTGTTCTCGCATTCTTCCATTTTTCAGCAGATGTCAGTGCTGTTAAAAATAATCGTGACAATTTTTTAGGGGAAATGACGTGCTAAAAAGTAAAGGATTCTCGTGGAGCTATGTCACCCGCAACTATTTTTATAGAAATCAAATCAATTCTTTGTGACTGGCAACAGCCAAAACGTCAGAGTTTGGTGTTCCCAGAGCGGGGACACTACGCGTTAAAGGGTTAACTGAATGTAGTAAACTTATACCAAAAGATGCAAAGCTTTCGTAATCATAAATGCACTTATACACATTCAGATGAACTCATCCTCACAATGAAAACAGAAAAGTTACTCCCTCAAAACTGAGCATGGTTCTAAATTTCAACATGTACACGCCACAAAGTGTTAATGCACTCCTCTTAACAACCAAAACATGTTGTTTCACGCAATTTTACGTGACTTAGTTGCTCCACTCCGCTAGCCGTTATGGAACAATAATTCTATACTTCAGTAGTAATCATTCCGAGAAAGAACACGAAGTATTTTTCGAATTAAAAAAAAATCACTAAAGATAACGCCTCTTCCACGTGATGGATATGGAGTGCATGTTAACGCAACATCCAGGTATATATATGTATATATATATATGATTGTGGGGGGAATCATTATAAGAAAAGTAAATTTTGCACGATTTTTATAAATGTGAATAACCTTTCCGATGATTGATCACTTGCATTGAACACTGGGAGTTATGCAAATTTTGTTAGGGTTATTATTTAACTAGAAGTCAAAGTCCGTTGTGGTGGCAATTACAACAAGGAGGGGGGAGATTATAGACATAACTTTGTTTTAAAATGGATAATATTTAAGCTAAAAATTCAAAATTTGTGGATATTTTGTTAAAAAGTTTTTGACCAGAGAACCCCCCCCCCCTATCCTTGCATACGCCACAGACACTCAATATATTTAATCTTTGTTCACTTAAAATAAATAACTTCGTATTCAATTTTTATGATAGACTGAAATCGAAATTGCATTTTCTACTAAAAACGCGCGAAAAGTTTTCGCATTGTAAAGATTTCGTTCAGTGGGAACAGCCCCTCACATATCTATGCATCATACAGAGTAAATCATTTTTTTTTTTTTTTTTTTTTTGAAAAAAGAACTAAAATTGGTAATCTGGAAAAACTATTTTGAAAGAGTTGGAATCGCAGTTTTCCCTTCAAAGCCTGATAACCGGGACTTCAGTATGACGTCAATATCAATTCAGCATCATTCAGTGGCAACGACAACTGATTTTGTCATGCTAATGATTCACTTTTTTTACTCTCGGATATAAAATGGAGCTGAAACTAGCAAAAAATTCGCTTAAAAAGTGGGGAACGGGGGGGATTTTCAAATTTTTAAAGTAGTGCAGATTGTTTTCTATATTTTTATACACAATTATGAAAAATTTCACGCGGATCGTACAAACGGTGCAGATTTTATTACGTTTTTTCTGCTTAACGACTTAATTTTTTTGATATAATGGTGGTTTATAAAGTTGTTTAACCGGAATTGTTATAGAGTCAGTGATTCAGTGAGTTAGGGATCATCGTAACTATATGGTAGGATTAATAACAGTACAGCTCAAATTTGTCTTGAAATAAAGCGCTGTTATTAGAGGTTGTTTATCTATTTTAAAATATATTTTAAGAAAAAAAAAATTATTGAAAATTATCACTATTACATAAATTATAAATACAGTAGGAGGCTAAATTATTAGAGTCAGGACTCACGTTCTTTTCTATTTTCTACTTTAATTTTGGTAGCTAAATCTTCGTTTGACGTTTTGCAGGTATTTTTTATTCATGAAATATTCTATATATCTCATGAAAACAACATATTACAACCTTAATTTTTGCATAAAAGTAGTATTTACATTCAATGAAAATCTTATGAAAATAACCTTAGTATTTTGTGGTGCCACCCTTTGTTGCAATTATGTACAGTGATATCTTGATTTACGCGACTAGACAGGTATCCCCCCGTGCAGGTTTGCCTGAATACACACAACACAACTTGACTTACGCGAGGGATGCGTGCAAGCAAACTTCATGCCGATGACAGTTAACTGTAATCGATGACTAAAATAATATATTGCAAATTTTACAAAAATTGCTATGATAAAATTTCATTATTATCGAATTATTTTGGTATTTGGTTTAACATCATGATCAGTGTTATTTTATTGAATTAACATTCACTAGTCATAATCTTTTTGTAAATCGTTAGTAATCGTAATCCTAACCCATATCATTTATTGTAATCGATTACAGATGACCGTGTCTGGTTTCAAAACCCCTAGCGTAAGTGAAAATTTCGTGTTGTGAAATAGGTTATATAGGCTATATAAACGTTTTTTTATTAAACACATACACAATTTTTTTTTACACTTACATCCTATTGGATCCTGTTTTGAATAAACATTAACTTTCAAACACAAAAAGGTGGTTAAGGAGGTTTAATTCTTTATTTATTAGAGATAAAGGGACATTACAAATTGCAAAACAAAATTTTCAAAATAAGGTAGGAAAAACGATTACGTTAAAAAAAATTCCTTTCGTTAACTTTCAAAAAGTTACACATTTTAAATTTGTATACGACCCCGTACAAAAAAATTCCCTGTTAGTCAAAAGCGTCTCATGCGCTAATGAGGTGATGTATAAAAATTCGAAAATTATATCGTAAATTTTTTGATAGATATGAACATAAATACATGCTGATATAAACCATATTTCTAATGGTTCTCGAAAGGAAAAAATCGCGTCGGAGGATCGCCTTTCACGGGTCTTACACAAAATACCAAAGAAAACAATGGTTGCATTAATATATAATACGTTTGGTAGGGTTGATATTGTCTAGCCCCTCACTAACTTTGTTTAAACCAGGGGTAGCCTACCTTTTGCATATCATGTGCCAATATTTTGCACAGACGAGTTCAGATTCGCCCTAAAACTCAAGTGTCTTTATTATTTCCTTACACTCACGGGTTGAATTGTAGAATTTGAATATTGCTATAGGGAAGGACACGTAGTAACGTGTGAGCATAAGATTTAATTTGTTGTTTTAAAGAATGTGAATTCTAGAATAAGTTTTTAGACTATTTCGTAGGGCATTAAGATGGTTTGATTTTCGAAGAAAATGTAGTACAGCGTATAAATGCTATTTATTATTCCATTAACTTATTTTTTCATTGTTGCATTAACAATGCAGAAGAAAATAATGCAACAATCAAACTGCATATTTCGAATTCCGGTATTGTTCCCAACAATATAAAGTAACAAAATTTCAACAAATGATTTCAGTCTCTATTTGACCTTGTTCGAAGTATGGCGCTTTTGCTGTTCTTTGGTGCTCTTGTGGCTTTTTTTGTACTGCACTTCTTTGTAAGGAAGTTCTTGAACTGTTTTGTGTTTCCTGCTTTCGTGTGGGGTGGGCCAGTGGCGACGGGGGAGGAGTCGAGAGGAGTAAGTCCTACACCATCCAATAGTGACACACATTCCATTTCATCGTACACCACAGCAAACACAGATCACGCTACACCAGTCACATCTTCACCGCACTTAAAAGTCACACCACCATCCTCACCAGTTTCACCTCCAACAGTCTCACCAATACTATCATCATCGGCATTCATACCAACCCCTCCTTCCCCTACGCTTTACCATCCTTACCTTCATCACTCGTATCACCACTCGTATCATCAATAGAAATTCCATACTCACCATGTCTATCCCTACTTCCCTCAGCCCCCGTCTTTCCCAATATTAAAAATCGTAAAAAGAAATTCAGGCCCATCCGTAAATTTTTCGGTAAAATCATACAAGACGGTGCCCCTCATGTAAACACGGCGATAGCCGCTGGAGCTTGGCGATCGCCAAGTGCGAGCGCTACAGACCTTGGCGCCAAGCCTCCCTGGCGACCGCCAAGCTCCAACTGCTATCGCCGTCTTGTGACGAATAAACACTAGTTATATACCACTAAAATTTTACAAAGAAACACAAATTCTAAGTAAATGACACTATATAAAACAGTCAAATCCACAACAAAACATTAGAAAAAGTACAATTAAAGAAGCATTTACCTCACTTTTCCCCCCCATTCTATATTCCACACATCGACTAACACATTCTATATTCCACACACATACTAACGAAGAAATTCCCCGAGACGCTCACTAACTTACGGTAAAGGGTCCGTAAAACGGAATCAAAACCACAAGGAAAATCCAACACAAACTTATTCGACTCAGAATCAAAGAACACCAAACTTCAATCTTCATGCAATTAACACTAAATGAAAATTCTATACTTCAAATGCACCGCGTTTAATTATCAGAATTGCCACTCAGATTCTGATAATAATAATAATAAAAAAAAAAAAAAAAAAAAAACAACGATTTTCCAGACCAACATGTGATAAAAAATCCAGACGATTTTCAAGTTTATGACGTCAGCTTTACATATGTTCTCCAAGGGCGAAACCAGAAGCCTGCTAAATATTGGTAAAAGCCCCATTTATGTAGTGTAAAAACATTTTTCTCGGAGGGCGCGCGAGCCACTCTGCGAGACCCCAAAAAAAACATCAGTGGGTCCGGCCACCGCCTCAAAAGAGCCCCTCGAAAATATGATAACGCGGGCCCCTCTGCGAGCCCCAAAAATAATATCAGTGTGTCCGGCGGGCCCCTCTGCGAGACCCAAAAAAAACATCAGTGGGTCCGGCCACCGCCTCAAAGGGCCGCCTCGAAAATATGCTATCGCGGGCCCTCTGCGAGACCCAAAAAAAACATCAGTGGGTCCGGCCACCGCCTCAAAGGGCCGCCTCGAAAATATGCTAACGCGGGCCCCTCTGCGAGACCCAAAAAAAACATCAGTGGGTCCGGCCACCGCCTCAAGGGGGCCCCCTCGAAAATATGCTAACGCGGGCCCCTCTGCGAGACCAAAAAAAACATCAGTGGGTCCGGGCGGGCCCCTCTGCGAGATCCAAAAAAAACACCAGTGGGTCCGGCCACCGCCTCAAAAAGGCCCCCTCGAAAATATGCTAACGAGGGCCCTCTGCGAGACCCAAAAAAAACATCAGTGGGTCCGGCCACCGCCTCAAAAGGGCCCCTCGAAAATATGCTAACGCGGCCCCTCTGCGAGACCCCAAAAAAACATCAGTGGGTCCGGCCACCGCCTCAAAAGGGCCCCCTCGAAAATATGCTAACGCGGCCCCTCTGCGAGACCCAAAAAAAACATCAGTGGGTCCGGCCACCGCCTCAAAAGGGCCCCCTCGAAAATATGCTAACGCGGGCCCCTCTGCGAGACCCAAAAAAAACATCAGTGGGTCCGGCCACCGCCTCAAAAGGGCCCCCTCGAAAATATGCTAACGCGGCCCCTCTGCGAGACCCAAAAAAAACATCAGTGGGTCCGGCCACCGCCTCAAAAGGGCCCCCTCGAAAATATGCTAACGCGGGCCCCTCTGCGAGACCCAAAAAAAAACATTAGTACAAGTTGAAGCAAATTAGAATAGTAGACGAAACAGGAAAAAACGAAAAATAACAATAGCGCATGCGCAAAACGCAAATTAACAGCTTAATGACGTCAAATTGAGCAAGCGAATTCGTTACATTCATCGATACATACATTCGAAAATATGCTAACGCGGGCCCCTCTGCGAGACCGAAAAAAAAACATTAGTACAAGTTGAAGCAAATTGGAATAGTAAACGAAGGAACAGGATAAAACGAAAAATAACAATAACGCATGCGCAAAACGCAAATTAACAGCTTAGTGACGTCAAATTGAGCAAGCGAATTCGTTACATTCATCTGCTTACGTCACACATACACAGTAGCTAGATTAAAAAACAACTATTACGCATGCCCGAAAGTGCAAGAAATTTCGCATCTTTCAATAGTTCTAAATTATCCAATTTACAATATTTGACGCATTATCATTCCTCCAAAAAAAACGTCGCCAAGCTCTACACATATCTTTATGGTTGCCAGTCAAACTACCATCGGCAGGGTACTTTACTAACGTAAACATCGCTCACGATGTCGCCAGAACCAAGGGGCACCGGATACGGAACATAGGCCAATTTTTCTCCCACCTCTCTTGCATCCAACCCGCCCCAGAACCACCCAAAATACCCAGAACCCCCAGAGTCAAACACTTACCCTATTACAGAAACTTTTTGTAACTAACCTCTTTTAATGATCAATAGTTCCAATTCACATACTTCAACAAATAACAACATCCGACCCACCACGGACTGAATCTCTGCGGACTTCCTCCTCAATAGCCACAATAGTGCACTACCAAACTACAATACCAGTTGCATGCAATATACTTATTCAACCAAAAACGAATTGCTGCATTTTCATTTCAAGTTCAGCAGTCTGATTAGGAACGATCCTATCTCGAGGAAACACATTTTATTAGTCATCCGAACTGAAGAAAAATCAGAATTCACGGAGAATCAAAATTCAACAATCATCGGACTGGAAAAATCATCCAGATTGAAGTAAGCTTCAAAACTCCGGAGATACCATGTTCGAATTTCAATGTTTCCATCCAGCCTAACAAGCTTGAGCTTTATATCTGAACATTCTTCCGACTCCATTGTCCCATTTCAATGCTGGGACACTCCTACAAATATCTACAGATACAGTGCCAGCGTGAGTTTAAAATTTCAGCGATCATCATTTTCCGAAACTGAAACAAATCAGAATTCACGAAGAATCAAAAATTGAATAAGCATCAGACTGGAAAAATCATGTAGACTGAAGTGAGCTTCAAAACTCCTCAAATACCATATTCTAATTTCAGTGTTTTCATCCAGCAGTGTTAAAGAACGATTTCTGCCTAACAAGCTTGAGTTTTATATGTGAACATTTGTGTCGTTTCAATGCTGGGATATTCTTACAAATATCTACAGATACAGTGCTGGCGTGCGTTTAAAATCTCAGCCGATCATCGTTTTCCGAATCAATGAGACCAACTCTAAACAAGTCGCAGAAAGTTTCTTCAGAAATAATTCATGAGTGTCTCACGCAAGAGTCATCACTTCCATCACAATGTCTCATAAACCAAGGTCAAGAATATCTTCAATTTTCAACCCATATTTGGGGGACAGTTTCAAAGAACGATTTCAGCCTTATAAACAGCAAGTAATTCGACTTGTACTTCATGTAGCAAAGATTTCTCAGACCATTATGTTTGGATGCAAGCAAGTACTCTCTTAAAAATATCCACAGATGTTGCGCTGCCTCGCTATTAATATATCGGCGATCATCGTTTTTCGAATAAGTGGGACAACTGCCATAAGTCAGAGAATGTTTCTCCGTGAGCGATCCGTAAGCGCCTGAAGAAAGAATCATCTCCGCCCATCTGACAGTTCCTGCTCGACTGGCTTATAACGAATTTGTTTTAAGTGATAAAATGTTCGAAGACTGTGAAAATCCGTCCTTATGTTATCTTCCTTACATCCATTCTCCAACTGGTGCTTTTGATAAATCTACTTTGAATGATGTTCCTATCTGTACTCCATTTTTCATTACCACAAAAATCAAATGTATTCTTTCTGAACACTGTACAGTACGAGCTCATTAATAATAGAGAACACAATAAACCTTCATAACAATAACAGCATTGGAGTTGGTTTCTTTTTGTTTTCTTGCTTTTTTTCCCAGTATGAAACTCGTTTCAATTCATTAAAAATGTAAATTTGTAACGTTCTCTCTAAGTGTCTTAGAAAACTTCAAAACTTGAATGATTCTTCTATAGAAACTGGATTTAACCTGTTTATTCCTTACTTTAGCATAAAAGGCAAATGATACAGCGTTGCAGCAATAATAAGCTAATCACTTTGCTAATAAATCATCGGAAATATTTACAGTTTCAAGACTATATAATATTGAAATCTGATTAAAAAAAATTTCTTATATGTAGTCAATACTAAGAAAAAATAGGTATTTATAATTAAAAAACTATACAACGTCACAATGCCCTCCCGAGTTTGAAAGTCTTATAAAAAATAATATATTACCAATACGGAGCAAAGTTGACTTTACTGGAGAAAGAAGTATTACAAATTTAGTTTCACAAGTTACGAGCTTCCACGTTGTTGGATTGGTTGTTTTTCTGTCGACGACAATCGCCTTCTTCCGTGGCCACCTCGCACTCCAGCCCTAACTCCATGCGATTTTCTTTATGGGGTTACATAAAAGATTGTGTTCGTGCCTCCTATGTCACGTGTTCGATCAGTCACGTGTCTCCTATGTCGTGCCTCCTATGCCAAAGATTTATGCCAAAGGATCACAACCGCATTTGCTACTATTGATCTTGATATGTTAAAGCGAGTGTGGGGAGGGAAAAATTTAATTTTAGACTTGATATCTACCGCATTATAAAAAGTTCACATATTGAACATTTATAATGCAAAAATTTCTTTACATTTCTTTATCCAATAAAGTCAGCTTTGTTGCTGTATTGATATAATTTTTTATAACCCTTCGAAACCCGGGAGGGAATTTCCACACACCCTGTATTGTATAATATTGAGTATTAAATTTGTTTTGTTTTTAAATTCTATTTTTATTTATTTATTTATTTATTGTCAGCCATTTGGACAAATTCGGGCAATATTTTCAAAATGTCAACAGCTGCATGTTGACTGTCAGTAGATTTTTCTGGTTATTATTTCAAGATGTTACAAGCATTGGGTATTTTGTTTCAGTATAATGATATTACTCGCATATGATTTTAAATAATTTGAAATATATTATTTGGGGTACACTTGAAAAAACAAAAATCTGATTATGTTGATAATTTCCAATATAACCTTACTTTAATACAATTTCTAATTATACGTAAAAAAGTACAATTTTAATCCGATCTTATTTGCAGATTTAAGTAAATCTTAAAAAATATAGCCTGACCTGTGGCCGAGCGAATAACGCTCTGAACTGGGAGACGGAAGGTGTCTGGCTCAAACCCAGTCGCGTCCATCCACCGAGCTGTCTGGAGTTTTCCCCGAAACTTCTCGTAAATACTGGTTAGGACCCCTTAGAAGGACCCCCAAGGAAGGTACCCCTCTCAGCCTAAGGGCGAGATTCAAGTGAAACACAATTCTAACGTTTTCCTCGTCGAACAGGGGAAACTTCGAAATATATCAATGTTTCTTATTCAACTGAAACAAACCAATCGTGTTTTGATCACGTGACAGCACGATAAGTTCGTTCATTGGAAGCATTCTGCCAAAACGTTCGAACTTTGGACTGAAAAACGTTCAATTCGAACTCGATCGCGCTCGTATCACCAACGCCCCGTAGAGAGAAAAGCCGCGGCGCTTACTTGTGACGTCACACCGAGTAGGTAAAGCAAAGCATTTCCATTGGGTTTCTCCTCTCTCCCGCGCCGCGCGGGACAGAGAAGAAACCCAATGGAAACGCTTTGCTTTACCTACTCGTTGTGACGTCACAAGTAAGCGCCGCGGCTTTCCTCTCTAGGGGGCGTTGGTTTCATTTGAATCTCACCCTAGATCCCTTGTGTGGATAATCGGCTGCATTATCAAATCAAACCAAATCTTAAGAAATATAAGTTCAATAAATTACAAAAGCAGTTCAATTTACTTTCTTTTTAATCGTCTAAAATTAATTGTTTTTCTTTGTTGAATTTTATTGCAAGGGAAAATTTTATGTTATAGACTATATTTTAATTTCCGGTGGATTGAAATATCATTTATGCTCAAATTTATCAGATTTACCATTTCTCAAGTATTATATATTGTGCTAAGTTCCGGCACAAGTATTATAAGAGCAAATCCTCGCATTCAGCATATTACAATATCACTTACACAGTCACTTTATTATAATTTCATGAGAAACTCTGTACGTAATTTGCAACTACTATTACGAACTGTAAAGAGTAGTTCAGAATTATTCGGCGTATCTCAACTGGCTTCGCAGATTATCATAATCAAAGTTATAACATAAATCAAGAACGTCTTTGGCGTCTAGTGTTCAATCGAAACCATCAAAGTGTTTAAAATTGTTGAAGAGCAAATGCAGCTGGATAGTGCATTTCTCACAATTTGATAAATGCACACAAAGTCATTCACAATTATGAAAATGATACGTGAAATTGGCATTGCATTTCACGTACACACTATTTGATCAGAATTATTCAAAATAAAGTAGAAGTAAGACTGCGTTAAGAAAAAATTCCTTTAGCTGATTTTCAAAAAGTTACATTTTTTAAATTTGTATACGATCCCCGTACAAAAGCTTCCCAATCAGTAAAATGTGCCCAATGCACTATTGAGGTGATGTAACATAATTTGAGAATTATATCCTAAATAGGTATGAAGATAAATATATGCTAACTTAAATCACTTTTCATTGGCTCTCTAAGAGAAAAAAAAAATTCCGTCGGATGATCAAGTTACAGGGGTCGTACAGAAATTACGAAAGAAAATAGTTTCTTTGCTCTCTAAAAATAAATGTCTACATTCAAATTCATGTATAGACCTCATCACACTTGTTATACGATAACTCAGAGACATTTTATGATGAATGGCTAAAAATGTTCGCATACCTAATAAGTGTACGGGTATATTTTACTAATTGAGAATTTTTGTGTACAGGAAACGTACACAAATTTAAAGAGTAACTTTTTGAAAATAAACTAGAGGCATTTATTCTTCACGTAGTCTTTTTTGTTTTCTACTTTCTTTTGAATTTTTTTTTCACAAATTACATTGCCCAGTTATCTATAATAGAAAAAGCGTGTTCCTGTATTTTGTACTAGAATTACGAAGATGATTCTTTTTAGAATTTAAACTTTTATGGCCTGTAGGAACACTCACTTTTATTACAAAAAATGTTACTATATCCTTGAGAATGTTAGACATTGCACAATTCTAGTAAAACCCGCTTTGAATAAACAATTTCCAAACATAATGTAACTCGAGTTTTATTGTACAGCTAAAAAGGTTGAATTTCAGAGAGGGAGTTAGTCTTCTACCTCAGTTGTTTCTAAGTTCATTTTTATTTGAAACTGCAATTTAACATCACAATATTTGGACAAACACAAACATTCATGGATTAGCAGGATTCGAACCCAAGATCAAATCCCTCAGAAGGCTGCCAGCACACCACCTCCTAGATATCGAAGGCCTGAAAACAGAAACTTTTACGTCATCACTAGGTCCACTAAAATGACGTAATCACACATTTATTTTCACAAAGTACATCTATTCAAAGTTTCTGGTGAATGTACTCCCTCATAAAACATTTTAATGATTTAAGATAGAAAATTTAATTTTACAGCAATTTTTAGGAAATTTTAACTATCACTAATTATATAATATGATATAGAAATAGATCATAATAAATAATTTTTTATCAGAAAGGTATTTTAATTTTTATCTTTAACTGAAGATATTTTCTAAAATTATCTGTGAGCTGATGCATCATTCATTAGAAAATTTAAACAGTTTTACTTTGTGAAAGGAAAACTGTGATGACGTCATCTTAGAAGACCTAGTGATGACGCAAACAATTCTGAAAGAGTCAAGTAGTACTTTCATTGACACACTTTAAGACAATCTAATCCTTTAATCGTAAAACAGACTCCTGAAAATTCACTAATGCTCTTTTTGGGGGAGGAGGGGTCATGACATGATTAGAAAGTGAGCGGAAAGCTGTCTATTTAAAACTATCTACTCTAATAGAATATGCAATAGTGATGTAAGCTGATTAAATGAAGTATTTGGTAGTGATTTTTCAAACGAATGGTTACAACGAATAGATTTTCTTCTTTTTTTTTTTACAATTCTGATTTAACGGTACTTCTAAGTACCGTCAGTAGATAAAGGGTTATCTAACTGTTCTAGTAAAACCCATTTTGAATAAATAATAACTTCCAAACATAGTGTAACTTTTATTGTACACGCAGAAAATAAATTGAATTTGATACAGAGAGTTGGGCATTATCTCAATTGTTTCTGAGTTCTTTTTTAAGAATTTGCAACAAGGCTGAAAAGTATGATTTCAGTTTGTCTGCCTGTACGTCTCTCCGTGCTCTAACTACCGTAAATACGCATCGATTTCTACGAAATGTACATATATTATTCCTTTGTACTGTACCATGCACTGCATTGAAAATGGTGTATGTAGCATTTATAGTTCTTTAGGATCACTCAAAAATTTCCGATACTTTACCCTCTACGGGCAGCACTATTTTCTTATATTCTTTAAAGCACAAGATTCTTTAAAGCACAAGATTCTTTAAAGCACAATTTAGAGACATTCGGCTATTTCAAATGAAACCAAATAAATAAATATTACTAAGGATTACCAGATAAAGCTCTCTATCGAAAACAGTGTCTAGCATTAGGAGTTTTTCTGTCTGAGCACTCAAAATAATTCTAATACATTACGTTCTATAGAAGGTTAGACACATTAATCTACTTTAAGCACAATACAGTAAGTATATAGAATAGTTTATGACAGTTTACTCTTCAGTTAAACGATCAAAAAACCTTTTAAGCTCTTTTACAGGGTCTCACAAAATTACAGTTATAGTGATTATGCATTTTCTTTTTTCAAGAGTACCTCAGAAATATCGCCAGATTTAAGAACAATACATCGCCAAATTTGAAGCAAAAAATATTTTTCTGTAGGAAAATGTTTTATAATCGATGGGTTTGATATGATTTAGTTTTCTTGTTATTTAAAACTACAATTTTACAGCACACTATTTGGACAAACGCAAACACCCATGGGCTAGTAAAATTCCTACCCCAGACCAAACCACAATCGCATGGCTTTCAGCAGTGATTGATACACAAGCCCACGCAGCCGAAATGATCCCATACATCTAAGAAGTTTTTTGCTTATCTAACACTCTGACCGCATTCGTAAACGCCAAACTAGTTTCTTACCTAAGGTGTTCGTAAAGGAAACTGGGTGCATTCAGTTTAAAAACTAGAGCGTTCGTATACAAAACTGAGTGCGTTTAGTTTCGAACGAAGTAAACTGAGCACGGTCCAGGTTCATTCAGTTGTTGAGAAGATACTCTTGCTGCACGTTGATGTTGTTTTGAAATGGCGTCCGTTGTTAATGAAAAGTATGTTGTTCTGAAAAGTATTTTACTTTTGCTGAGGCTGCAAATATTATTTTTTCGAGGAGGAAATTCAGGCACGCGTTAGAAACCGCAACGAAAGTATAGAATTTTTCCAAGGTAATAATTTTCTTGTGTTTTTGATAAATTCAAAAATGCATATTTTAGTGTTGAGTTTCAAGTTGATTTAAACCGTTATTAGCGAAATTTGAACTTACTAAATATTTTGAAAAAAAGCAAGCTTAAGTTGAAATTTCTAAATTTTGATCAGTGCACTTCAATGATGGCCATTCTTTCGTTTCAAATCCTGTTGATTTTATATTGCGTATGTACTAAAAACTTCTCGATAAAATCAACAACATGCACATATTCTGAACAAACACATCTCCTAGGCGACGAAACTGAATAAACTGAAGTTGTTCGTAAAGGCAAAAAAAACTGATAGTACTGAACTGTACTGAACAAACGCATTCCAGTTTTCTTTCGAAAGCTCGTGCAACGAGTTTGTAGTTTACGAATGCACCCTCTGTGTATTTCAGAATCAGCTATACATGTAATTTACTATGAATATATTTTACACTAGAACTACGAAGATGGTGCTTTTAAGAAATTTTAAGCTTTCGTGACCTGTAGGAACACAGTCTGCCAATCCATGAAGACAAATGTATTCCTACCATCCAAAACCATAAATACCAGACCTAGAAACCGTTCCTCCCTGACACTTTTTGTTATGATATATCCCCTTCTCACGTGATACCCGCCATATTTCTTCCGGCTATACCGCTGCGCAGTGCCTGGTGGGAGGCATACATCAACTTCTTTAATGACACCCTTCGCCGAAGCCAGCAGCCAAAATTATTTCTCTCTTCCTTTTCGTTCATATATAAAAATCCGCGAGAGCTATATTGTTCGCAGCGGAATATCATGACGTGAAAAAATGAATTTTAGCTAGTTCACGTAGCCTCTTCATTCGGAACTAACGTGGGATTATGATAACGCAGGATTACTTATCGTTTATTTTGTTGTAAGACGCCCGTTGAAGAATGATGATTATGACAGATACTTCCATTTCAATATACTCAAAATATTTATTAACGCGATATATATTGCATTTTAATCTATATTACACTAACAAATCTTTCATTTTTAAAATTCATAATATACTGTCGCTATCCAAATATTATGTGTGAAAACAAAAACATTTCATGCAGGATCAATTTAAATATTTAAATCCTCCATGATACAGCAGAGGAAATAGTTTATTTATTTTAATCTCGTTAAAAATGTCAAACTACAATTTCGAGGAACTGTTTTTAGAGAACCTTATTTTACGTTTAAAGAAAAAAGAAAACAGTGTTGCAAACTCGAAAAATATTTTTTAAAAAAGGGCGAGTATTTTTTTTTAAAGTTTGTTTTCTCAGTAACCTTAACATGAGATTTCACCGGTAATATCTGGAATACAGGGTGTACATAAAAAGGTAGGGTACATAAAAAGGATCCACAATCACATGGCAATGTGGGTCATGAACTTACACTTCATATAATAACTTTAAGAAGGGTTTGAATGTGTTTAAAGAAATTGCTTACGATTCAATGTAAATATTTAATTATTGTACTGTTCTTCTTTCGGAAACGGAGTCACGTGATAGATTTCGTTACAGGATGGGGAAAACACCGTTAGAATGGTTTTTAATCAGTAATTAAAAAAGTCATTAATATTTTAAAATTCTTGGTCTCATGTGCACATTATCGAACTCATTGTCTTATATGCTCAGGCTTTTAGAGGTCTGCCTTCTGTAGATTTGTCTGGAAACCACACGAGTAGATAGATACAAATATTTAATTTATTATTATAGATTTCTCAGTGAATGGTAAAAGCTGATTAAATTTAATTTAACCGTGTGTCCCTTGATAATATTCATATTGTTACGAATTTTCTGGGCAATCCGCTCTTCTGGGGCTTAAAGTAGTTTAAAGTTCATATTCTACCCTTTCAAATAGTTAAATTTTTCTTGTTGTTGCATCAAAATCGGTCAACTAGAACCGGAGATACGGAGGTTTCGGTTTCCCCTTTGTTTTTCTATGGGGATTCTACAAATCTCGCGAAATATTGGTCCCAGGACTTCGATAACTTACCTTTTGGGGACTTATTTATGGCGCCAAATTTGGTGATATTTCCCCAAAAGTCGCCAAGCTTGGAGACATTTTGGTCATTTGGCGCGATTTCCCCAATGGGGCCTGATAATTCGTTTTTCTGCATTAAAATCGCATTACAACCTAATATTTATCTTTTATGACGTAATCAAAATTCTCGCCCTATGTGGAATTCTCGAGAAATAGACTCTTCTAGATCTCGGTGGACTGTAGTGGGCTGCCCGGAAGGGACTAATGGCTTTGTGGCCTAGGTCCGGAGTAGGATTTAAAAAAAAAAAAGTTTATCGTGGCTTTTGCGCCATTTAAAAATATAAGCGTCTCAGAGGCCCCAGTTCAGTTTGTGAGTAGAGCTCTCTGAGTGGGTACGCTTGCTTTGCTCTGTGATAGAAGCAGTGTTTTGGCTTGCTTTTCGAAGCTGTTTTTAAAGTGCTGTGTGTAAATTCATGATTTCTGAGTCTTGAACGACTGTTAGTGTTAACTCTCGTATATTTTCACTGAATTTTTGCCTGTGAAAGTGTTTTATTTTATGTGAGAGCTTCGGATCTAAGCGGACTGTTTAAAGCACATTACTGTTTGATTGTGCTTGTGAATTTTGTACAGCTGATTGTTCGGCGAAGTTCTAGAAGCAATGAAGTTCGTTCTCCATCCTGAAAAGTGGACTTTTTACTAGAACTTTCTACACCAGCTGGGAGAACGTTTAGAACGACGAACACCGGAAACTAGCAGAGTATTCTATAATAATATCATCTTTTAAAGTCATTTGTAGGTGAGGGCAAAAAACACAATAAATAGTCCTAATCATTGTTTAAAAAACCGTTCAAACATTAATAAATGTTTCGGAAACTTATAAGTGTTACCAGATTGATCCACGAAGCTTCTTCAATCTCAAAAATCCTTTTCTTAATCCTAATAAACAAGTTTACTCACGTGGCATATATTTTACACATCATAAAAAAAAAATGTAATTTCTTTCGGTAATGAAAAGTATGATTTACCTTACTTATCATCATATCATTTTTAACGCCTTACAGGTGATGAAAAAAATATTATAAATAGTCCTTGTCATTGTTTAAGAAACCGTTCAAACATTAATGTAAGTGTTCCCAGATTAATACACGATTTGTAATAAATTTAGTATCGGTAGCTACCTTCAATCCCAGAAATCCTTTTCATAAATCGTAATAAACGAGTTTACTCACATGGCATATACAATGCACACCATTTTGAAAATTTTCGCAATTTCTTTGGATAATGAAATGCAAAATTTATAATGCTTCTTATAAAGTATGCGGATTTCAGATCTTATTTAGCATTTTCTACCGGATGACAAACAGTGATTAAATTTAATGTTAGTGTCCCTTGCTTATAATGATACATCTTTTAAACTCATTCACAGGTGAGAAAAAAATTATAAAAATTCCTTATCGTTGTTTAAAAAATCGTTCAAACATTATTAAATGTTGCAGAAATACATAAGTGTTCCCAGATTAATCCACGACATGAATTAAATTTAATATCAATAGCTACCTTCTTTCACTAGAATTCTTTTCATATATCTTCATAAATAGCGCACCTTATACACACGATTTTTAATACCATTTGTCAGCTTTTTTAATGGAAATCAGAAAGAAATCTCGGCGGTAATAAAACATACAATTTTTCATGATTTTCGTGAAGCTGACCAAGCACGGAAAGTTATTTAATATTTCTCAATAAAAGATTGGATTTCGAGCAATCTCTTTTAAAGCTCTCGAGAAGGGGGATACAAAAAAAATATATATAATAATAATTTGTTTTATATTGATTTTTAACTCGACAATCAGTTTGAAATTACACTTAAACCCGGTATGATGGATGGAAAAAATAAATAAATAAAATAAAAACAGGGAATAAAAATATGCCATTTGAGAATGTAAATAATGGTATTGAGTTTTTAAAAAAAACTGGAGTTTTTCAAGGGAATGAAAAAGCGCTGAAGTAAAGTTTGATAACGATATTTCATTTTTAATCGTTAAAGCAATGAAATGAAAGTGAAAGCCTGTAAAAATATGAAATTTACTGTTTGATTTTCTTTTTTTTTTGTGCGTATGGTATTAAGTATGAGTAATTTTAGACATCATAATGTATTATGAGACTTGGGAGATTTTAAATGTTTCATAAAATATTGTTGCCGGTGAAATTATGTTTTATTTGCAGAGAGCTCATAGAAAGTTTTAAAATTTGAGAATAAAGATAAGTTTAGTTGAAAATTTAATATTTAATTTCAATTAATTTTAAAATTTTCATGACATATTATAAAAATGTAGCGTGAGGGGTGCGATCAGAATTAAAAAGGGACTTTCTTAAAATTTTTATTGCCGCGCAGATAAAAACAAGCATTATTTTTTAAAAATTCTACAGGGTAATTCTGAAGAGGTTTTAACAGCTGAAACTGGTGAGCTCCAACTTTGGCATATGTAGTATAAAGGAAATGTGCCCACAGAAGTTTTTCAAGAAGTTTAGTTCAAAAAATGTCCTGTGGGAGGCAGTTTGCATCTAAAACCGGTGATCTTCGCACCCACTTTAATGAATAAATGTTCAAACACTGTTGAATATATCATGAAATCGTGTTTAGACATTTCGAATTAGTTGTTTGCATTGTTGAATTTGCCGTTTTTCATGTAAAGCACCAACTACCAGACATTTTTTAAATTAAACTTAAAAAAAAACTTCCTTGAAAGCATCTTCCTGGTTCATATGCTTAAGCTGATGGCAATCTGTTCACTTGTTTCACTTGCAGAGCGCTGCTTTTAGGGGAAGTTTAATTGTTACCACCCTATATATAGCAGTTTTGCCTTAGATCAGGTATGGGCAACCTTTTGAAAGTTTCGGGCCAAACTTTAGGATGTTAATGAAGTCGAGTGCCGGATAATGGAGATTTATATGGGATTTTGAATGGTTTGTATCAAGGTTGGCATGGTTTAAACCGACTGATTTAAACGAAATGATTTTTTTCTAAAAAAAAAAAAAAAAAATGCTTTTTTTTTATCGAATAAGATTACAAATACTAAAGATAAAATAAATTCTGATATTTTTTAAAATAATCCTTATAAGTATGAACAATAAGTTTTTATATCAATCTAATAGATACCGTAATGTTTTATAATAATTAAAAAAATATATTAATTGAACTTAAATTATAGCTGCATTTTAAATTTGTTCTTGAAATAGAAGTTTTGTGTTTTAAAAATTTATTTCTAAACCTTAAAAGTCTATCATTTTGAACAATTTATCAGTATTATTACTGATGAAACTAACAGAAATATTCCATGTATTATGTAGTAAGCAATTACTGTTGTACTATATTATAGTATGCTAAATTTAAAAAATAGTATCTCTAAATAAAGTTTTAAAATTTAATGATTTCAATGTCCATATAAGTAGCGTCAATTCTTTATTTACTAGTTTTCATTATTTTCAGAAGGAGCATTAATTGTTTTTTGAACATTAAATAAATAATTTTACTTGTAAATATGCGTACATGTAAATATAAATGGATTTTCAAAAAATCCTGGTTTAAAAAACAAAACCAAAAAAAAAAAAAACATTTTGGTTTTTTACAAAAAAACACTTTTTTTTCCGACTTTGGTTTATAAGAACTTTATATGGGGTTTTGAAATGTTCCGCGGGCAGGATAAAAATCCGGGGTCAGCCACATGCGACCCGCTGGCCGTAGGTTGCCCACATGTGCCTTAGGTTATCATCAACATATTAAAAGAGACCAAATTTTGGAAGTCAAATGGTAATTCAATCTTTTTAGTTCTCATTTTTATTCAGCATATATAGAAAGTTTAGATAATAAATTTTCATTAATTTTTAAAGATTAGTGTGCGAGTTACAAAGCGCAGAAAAATGGCATCTCTAATGATTAGGATAAATTTTAAACTCTAAAATCACAGAATGCATTTCTCATATTATAATATTTATTTCAAAATATAATTTATAAAAGCGCAATGAAACGACTGTTTCTGGATTTTACTTTTTTATATTAATTATGAATTTTTAAATAGTTTTTAAAATCCTATATAGAAACACACATTTTTTTTTTTTTTTTTTAGAAACAGTATATTTCAAAGACCCCTCCCAATAAATAAATAAGTAAATAAATTTTGATTATAATCATACAAATAATTTTGAAATTATTAGTTAATATAGTTAAAGGCAGCCATTAAGGGTTATATTCATTTATTTATACCACACTATCACAGCTCCAACTTTCATTGTAACAGTGAACTTTCACTCCGATAAACATAGACCTGGCTGTCGATGCAATCACTTGCAGCAAGCAATAGTAAATAAACATGAAAGAAATCAAAAATTATTTAATCAAGTTAACAGGCCGAGCGAGTTGCATGGTGGGTAAAGCTCCGTACTCCGGTTTCGGGTTCAACTACCGGCGGCCGGGGTTCGATCCCCGGCTGGGCGTGGTTATCATGTCCGTCCCTTCATAGGGGGCGACGTTGGTCCACCTACTAGGTGCCCCCATAATAAAGTGGCCAACATCTTCGGGCCGTTGTAAGGGACAATGCCTAATCGGCAAAGTACCCGCCCGTTAGAAAAAAAAAAGTTAACAAATGTACTTCAATCTTCAGCAGCTAAATACCAAACACTAATGGATACTACTCATTTTTCCCAGTAACTGCAGCCACATCAGCCTACAGCGAAACAGCAGATGCTCGTTTCATATCATCATCCAGAATTTATTCTTTGAAGAATACAAACGTTTTAAAAGCGATGCTAGAGTGATAATATATCGCTATATTTGGCGACAAGCGAAAAAACTACAAGCGAAATTTACTGTCAACATATACATTACAAATCCTCTTGGCTTAAAAAATATATCGTCAAAGCTTAGCGAATGATGGTACATTGAATCATTATTTATAAAACGCATGCTTCAAAAATATGGGAAAAGGGAACAACTGTCCTGTGAAAGGTTATTCCCGAAACTTCCACAGAACACAAATTGCATTCATATGCAAAGCAGCTTTGTAGCACTTTTTCTTTAAAATTTAATGATGAAAACGGAAATGTGCTCACTGGCCGCAAAAGCTCCATTGAAAACCAAGGAGAGTTGGATGCTCGAGAATTATGCGGGTGCGATCTAGCCATAAATAAGATGATTTAACTCCTGCCTCAAGTTTGTGTTGCCAAAGCGTCCTTTATTCCTTATATCTGCTCTATGGTTGCACCCCCTTTATATGAGTATCGAAATTATAGTGTGAAAGCTGCAACGCAATTAAGAAGGTCACTTCACTGAGTGACAGATGGTTTCCTGTTTGTAGGCATATAAAAGATGTGAAAAGTAGTTGTCTAAAAGTTTATGAGCTTCTTTCATTTAAAAATATGCATATGTGTAATGTAAGCATCACTTAACCCACTAAGCGCCAAAGCTCCCGTTACGGGAACATCTATTGCATTTTTTTTTTCTTAAAATATTTTAACGCAACTTACTAAATACACATTTTATATAAACATTTACACTATATAACACACCCTATAGTGTAAATGTTTATATAAAATGTGTATTTCGTAAATTGCGTTAAAATATTTTAAGAAAAAAAATATATAATAGATGTTCCCGTAACGGGAGCTTTGGCGCTTAATGGGTTAACAAAAAACGGTTAAGAATATACAGGGAATCAAGTATAGTATTATGAAAGACTTTGGTAATTATATAACCCTAATTTATAAAGGTTGCCACAAAAGGTCGTTGCCAAACTTAACATGCTGGTATGTCAAACCATGACAAACAATATTTATCCAGGAACTTGTGTCCGGAAATATCCGGCGACCGCTAGAGGGCGATGTTCGCAGGATTATGGAAGCGTGATTATTTCCAACATGGCCTCTATGCATTAACGTGCATGGTTTTGCTGATGCGGATGGACGAACGGCGGTACGGTTGTACCTTGAGTGCAATATTCGCAGGCGTAGAGAGGAGGTAGAAATGATGTCAAACGAGGTGTCACTTTTATTAAATGACTGATTTATAAATATGATTTCCCATCTGCGGTGCCATTTATATAATGCACTAGCTGAAGTACCCGTTCTTCGCACGGGAATGAATGGACTTTTTGATATTACGATTTGTGGTGATTACTATTCATTGTAATAAACAGATATAGCAAAGTGGATATCGCGTTATATTGTGTCCAATAATCATGCATACCAAATTGCAAGGCAATCGTTTGTACGGTGCAGAAGGCCATGCGGCGTAGCGCAATCTAGTGGCGAGTTTTAGCAAAACGGATACGGCGAAAATATTTTTCGCATTCAGATATCGATGTATACGAATTTTCATGACTATCGGCTGGACAGTCCTGAAGTTCATGTGTTGACGCGACATCTAGTGGCAAGTTATAGGAAAATGGATAGCGCCAAACTCTTCCCCGTGTTCAAATATCTATGTATACCTATTTTCATAGCGATTATTTGTACAGTCAAGAAGTGATACACTGCAGGGCCATCTAGTGCTTCAATAAAGTAATGATTTGCTACAGCGCCGTCAAGTGGCGAGTTATAGCAAAATGGATAACGCCAAAATATTCTCATTGTTCAAATAGCTATGTATACTGATTTTCATAGCGACCGTTTGAATGGTCAAGAATTTGGCCTGCTGCAGCGTCATCTAGTGGCGAGTTAAAATAATAAGGCATTGCAGTGTCATCTAGTGGTGAGTAACATCAAAAGGAACGCAGTTAGAATATATTCTTCGTGCTCAAATGTGTAAGTATAAAAAATTTTATGCCGAACGGTCGAACGGTATAGAAGTTGATGCTTTGCAGCGTCATTTAGCGGCAAGTTACAGCAAAATGGATAGTGAAAAATATTCTCCGTGTTCTAATATTCGCGTGTACCAAATTTCATCGAAATCGGTTGGACGATATTCGCATAGCAAACGGCTAAACGGAATAGAATTCAACGTTGTGCTGCGGCACCAAGTGGCAAGTTAAGGAAACGGATAGCATAGAAACCTTCTCCATCATAAAAGACTTAGGTGAAACAAATTTCATCGTGCAACGGTGCTCAACGGTGCTGGAGTTTTTCAACCTCATAAACACATACCAACATTCATTTTTATCTATAACCAGTGTTATTATACACTGCTGGCCACCCAAATTGCAACACCAAGAAAAACAAGAGATATCACAACAAAATTTATTGTGTAGATAACATGTTGACCAAGTAACAAATGATTAAATTTACAGCATTCTATGAAGCGTGGTTCCTGCCAAAATCAGTACCCAGAGTAGCCGCCGTTGTTGGAGATCACAGCTGCCACACGCCTCGGCATTGATTCAAAGAGACTTTGAATGTGTTCTTGGGGTACAGCAGACCAAGCAGCTTCCACACGTTGCCAAAGTTGATCTGGTGTGACAGCTGGGGATGAACTCTGGGTCAGTCGTTGAGCAACCATGGACCACATGTTTTCTATCGGCGAAAGATCCGGAGAGCGCGCCGGCCAGGGAAGCAATTCAATCTGGTGATTGACGAAGAACCCTTGGACAATGCGTGCCACGTGTGGCCGTGCATTATCCTGCTGAAATATGGCTGTTGGCAAGCCCTGAAGGTAAGAAAGGACAACTGGCTCCAACACCTCGGAGATGTAGCGCTGGCTGGTTAAAGTACCGGCAATGCGTACTAGAGGAGTGCGAGAGAGATATCCGATACCGCCCCATACCATAATACCCGGTGCAGGACCAGTGTGACGGTGCATAATGCAGCTGTTCAGCATCCTCTCTCCACGGTGTCTCCAGACTCGAATCCGACCGTCGTGGTGTTGCATACAGAAGCGTGACTCGTCAGTAAAGAGAATTTCATTCCATTCTGTCGTCCACATCCTTCTTTCATCGCACCATTGGCGGCGGAGACGTCTGTGGTTCCGCGTCAGAGGTAGACAAAGCAACGGACGTCTTGCGGACAGACCATTCTGCTGTAAACGACGTCGAATGGTACGCGCAGACACTGGATGATGCGTTACAGACTGAATCTGCTGTGATATGGTTCGTGATGTGACTGAGCGGTCCGTCACTGCCATGCGTACAATCTGCCTGTCATCACGTGACGTGGTGCACTGAGGTCGATGCGGTCGATCACGTCTGTCCGTCGTACCCTCCTGCACCCAACGATCACATATCTGCATCACAGTTGTTTGGTTTCGTCCAATACGACGACCGATTTCCCTGAAAGATAACCCACAATCTCGGTATGCCACTATCCTTCCTCTCTCAAACTCGGATACTTGATCAAAAGATGATCGTTGTTTCCTACGAGGCATAATTTATCGTTTTTTTGAAAAAAAGGCAAGAAAAACACAATTGCTGTACTTGAAACCGTCGAAATCTCCAAGCCTTAAATAGCGCTTTGAGGTGGCGCCACAGGCGCGCTTGATGTGCGTCTGCGCTGAAATTCTAATCATTTGCATATCTCACCTCAGCTAATGCATGTTGTAAATTTCATATTATTTGCATGCTTCCTTCAGGGTGTTGCATTTACGATGGCCAGCAGTGTATATACCAGTCTCAAATAAAATCCAGTTTCAAATCTAAGCCTCGCCAAAGTGCCAACATACGCCATTTTGCAAGAGTTTTTTCAGGGAATCATTCGAAGCATTGACTTAGCAGCAATCAATATGGGAAATGGTTCGACCGCCAAAGAGTAGCACACATTTATTTGAAAATTGGAATCCCTTAATACAGCCGATTTTTTTTTAAATTATCAACTATAATGTGTTTTATTCATCGTTACTCCGATGTACTAAATGAGAAGATTTCAATTTTCTGAAATTTGGCGGAATTCCCCCAACTTAAATCAATGTACTCAATTGGCGAGAATTCTGAAGTTAGATCGCTTGAAATAACTTAATAACTGCATTATTTCTTCACGGATCATTAAAATTTAATGCTGTATTCTAATAAAACCTTTGCACTTGTTTTCAAAAATCTATTTCCTTAAGCTCTCAATAAATTGCGTCAAACCGAAAACTGTGCAAACCGCTAGAACTCACTTACTTAAAATCCATATTTTAGCCATTTTATTTTTTCGCCAAACTAAAAAAATTTACACATTAGCCTCGGAAATCTTCAATTCTTATTGTTTTGCGTGTAAAGCATTACATTCCTGCTCTGATTTCCCATGCACACGATATTATAATTTTAAAAAAAAATAACCTTACGAATATAAACTGACAAAAAAAAAATCATTATTATTCTTTTATTTTTATTTTGAGAATTTAAAACATTTTATTCGGCAAAATCGCCACACATGGCAACCACGATCCTTATTTCACACTTTTTCCACTACAGGGGTTGCAATTACGGAAAGCTTTTTGCGTGAAGAGCATAAAAAATCTCTTAAATTCCGGGAACGGGTGGACTTTCAAAGTTTAAAAGTGGACTATGATTTATTCTATATTATTTTACATATCTGTGCTAAATTTCAGGCCGATAGGTCCATTTTTGTGGATTTGTATACGAATCAAATCCACAAACAAACAAACAAACAAAATTTCATTTTTATTTATAAGATATCGGTAAATTCTGAGTTGCTAAACCGATTCATCCTTCTCCGGCAACGTCCTAGGCTGAAATGAACACGCTGCCATAAGCCTGCGAACACAGCCCTCTAGCGGTCGTCGCTTAAATTTCCGGACAGAAGTTCCTTTGAAAATATTGTTTGTCATGGAATGACAAACCAGCATGTTAAGTTTGGTAACGATCTTTTGTGACTCCCTGAATTTCAAACTACAGTGGAAACTACCGAAAATACAGTGTAAAAGTAAATTTTTTAATTATTTAAGGAAAATAAAAAAAATCTTAATTCATTTCGCGCAAATTGGTCCTTTTATCTTCGAATACTTTCGGCTGTCACAAGGGATACGTCTTTACTGGAACTTAACGAACTTCGCTGAAATATGTTCTCTATATTTTAGAATAAAACTACACGTACAAGCTCAAAAATACAGAAAGAAGAAAGAATAGGGTAGATGCACCAGTAACTGACACTTTGTCAGATAACTTATTAGTACCAGGTTACCGAGCCATGCTCAGAATCTAAAGGCTCCTTAAGTGTAAAATAATGAATACGTAAATGCCTGGGCACGTATCAATAATCTTCATGGTTGTCAAAGATTTTCATCGCTGTCGGATCACCCATACATTATCAGGTAAGCTTTGGTCGGCATTTAATGTTACAATGGCATATACTTTGTTTTGAAGAGGGATGCTAAATATTCGATGGTCGGTGCCATCAGAGTTGAGCAAAAAGTAGTTTAACGTAAGGTGCCTCCTTTCCTTCTGTAGCAGATCAGCGAGGGTATCAGCGAAGATCGTGGGCGATGCATTCACTAACAGCGTCTTCATTACTTCAGAAATATATCTGTCCATATTGAGGACGTTCAAATTCAGCATCAAGAATTTGAGTTGGTTGAACTGTCAGATGAAGGAGTTTATAAAAAAAATTCATTAAGTCTGTTATACACTGTTCGCAACATAGCAGTACACACCAAAATCGTTAATAGTTTCACTCGTCATATACTGTGAACAAAGCCATTGTAAAGTATGCTTTCAAATTTCGAATTCTTTGAAATGGGGGTCACATCGAAGAAACAACCACACCAATTCATTAGGAAATTCAGAATGTCCTACATCAATCTTACAGTCCCCAAAATAGTTTCGGTTAATTTTTGTTTTTACTCTTCAGAAAAATGCAAAGCTCCAGGGTGAATGCAATCCATGTTAAAAAGTTTTAAACTATGATAATAAGTACCCACGTTTGTGGCAGCTTTGTAGATATTTAGACTGTTTACCCGAAGTATTTGTCGACGTCTAGCTGTTCCATGTCGTTCTCCTTCCAAATACTAATCATCTGTTTCATTTGCTTGTGTTTGAACTGCACGTCACACACTTGGGCTAAGTGCTGCTGTCGGTGATCATATGTTTCCACAGCTCGTTTTTGAGCTACACTTCCATGCATTTACGTCTTTATAATACATCTATGATGATACTTCTTTAAGATTGAAATTGTAAATTTCTCTATAGTGCTTCCATTCAAACATAAAATACTTTTTTTTTTCTAATTCAAAGAAAATACATCATGCATAAACAAATTCTACAAACGTAAATTCAATCTTATAGATGCATAAATATAGATGCCATAAAGGTATAATCTTACATAAATATGCTTTAAACATAATTTTATTTTATAAACTCACGCTTAAGAAAAGAAAAAGTGTAACGCAATTTAAATTATTAGTACAAAAGGACAGTTCGAAATCATGAAATCAAAAACATTATAGATCAAAATAGATCAAAAATATTCCTTTATAATAACCCTAACAACTACTTAAACGTTGACAATAATAGAACAAACGGATGGACTGAAGGAAATGGACTTCTAACCTCGAATAAATCAAAAATACATCGCTCCTATGTAGTTACGCTGATCCCTGACTCTGTCACAATTCCAGTTCAACCACTCAAAATAAAACTTTTACCATCCAAACAGATTAAAAATGTATTGTCTAATAACTTAAAATTTACACGGTTCGTTGGTGCGATCAGCCTGAAAATTATCATAATTATGTAAAAAAAAAAAGAAAGAAAGAAAGAAAGAAAGAAAAAAAAGAAGAAAAAATCTAATAATCCACCCGTTCCTTAAGCGTTGTTTTTTTTTTTTTTGTATTTTTAGCTCTATTTCATTTAAGAGAATAAAAAAAGCTAATCATTTGAGTGTCAGATTATCTATTGCAAGTGACATTGACGTTACATTGAAGTCACTATCAGGCTTTGGAGGAAAAATTACGATTTCAATTCGCTTAAGATAGCTTTTCTAAATTACTACTCAGTTTGACTTTTTTTTCAAAAATAAAACGGTTTTCTATGCATTAAGCATGGATATAGGAGAGGATGTTGATACCAAACGAAATGTTTCGAATACGAAATGTTTCTGCAAATTATACAATTCGAATTTCGATGTATAATAAAAATTGAATATGAAGTTATTTGATTTTAAGTGGGTAAATATTAAATATTCTGAGTGTAGACATTCTATCGCCCGCTGTAATTGTCTCCACAAAGGGCTTTATCCTTTAGTTTAATGACAGTACACAACACAAAACAACACAGTCTAATCCACGTCTAAATAAGAATTGAAAATTTATTAGAAAAAATCTTAGTAACCAGATTTCAACTCCCAGCCTGCGGCCGGATGGGGCCCGCCATGGCTTTTGGACCAGCCCTCAGAACAAGTCAAAACCCTGTATAAAACCTATATAAAACATTCAAACTACCATAAAATCCGAATTATACGGCCCGCGATTTCGCTAACATCCTGAAGTCAGGCCCAGGAGGCCACTATCGTAAAGTTCTGCCCGCAACTTTTAAAAGGTTGTCCATACGATGATAAAATAAATGAGTTGAAATCATCAACTGCAGTGAATGAAGACTAAACTGATGGCTGATCATCTGCAAAATTAATTTGAATATCGGCTGCGAGCCCAATTTAGGAATCGATCGTATCATTTTTTCATCGGAGTTTCGAACATCGTTTCATTATAAACGGTTGACCCATTAAAAAAAAAAAAAAAAAAAAAAAAAATCGTCAGGGTAACTAAATTTAGATATTTATCGTCAACTTGGCGGAATAAGGCAGTTAAAATAGAATTCAACCTAGTGCCGTTGTTTAAAAAAAAAAATGGAATTTTCATGTTACGTCACAGGATCTTTTTTCTTACTGTGAATGGCTGAAAAGGGTGCCAGTTTCATTTAAAGCATTCGGCTAAGCTGAAATTTTATGCACTTTTGAAATTCGCATCATATGGATCAATAAAATACATCAAAAATCTTCATTGTTTTAGTATATACGCGAAAATACATTTAGCTTTACGTTAGTTACAAAAGGATAATTGTAATAAACTCAGGTAATTTTTCACATAAGATTTACGAATAGTTTTGTATTAATAACTACGAATTAAGAATTATTAAATTATTTACGTATATTCCATCAAGGTGCTTGCGGGGATGGCAACGAAGACTCTTTTCTCTTTTTCATTCGCTGGTTGCCAGGACGATATTTTGAAAAAAAAATAACTTTTTAATTCTTAACAAATTTATGTAGCTGAATAGTGTAATATATCTAGTTACTAAAATATTTATTTGTCTGTGTACTGAATATCAAGTTCCATTTATTTTGTTTCTTTGCGAAATTAATTTTTACTATTATATATCGATGGCGTGTATTTTTTAATCCGCCCCAATCTTATTTGAGTGTCCCTTTTAGGAAGATTGCATCAAGTGTGTTTTTCAAACGCTCAATAGATGGCGCTACCGTCCAAAAATTTTAAAGTTTAAATTTTGAACGTTTTAGAGTTTTTTCAATTAATTCACCTAGCTCAATCGTTTTAGGGGCCCAAAAAACCCCCAGGTACGAAATTTAAAAAGAATCCTTAGAGCACTTTTCGAGATCGTTCGGACATACACACACACACACAAACATTCCTCGTTTAATATAAGAGCGGATTGTAATATTATTGCTATCAAATGGTGCTATCATGTAGCAGTTTAGACATTTATCGTCATTTTAATGAATTTTGTTTAATTCCCAGGGCCAAAATGTATCAGAAATTGAGATTTAAAACGCAAGTGCTAATAAAAAGTCTGATTCTTCGTAGTTGGCTTAGTTCTGAAACTAAGATAAGTTCATTTTAAACCTGCTTCTATCTGAAGCATATTATAAATTTATTTATTCAAAATACTCCATAGGCTCATTTTATGCACTATAATTTGATGCGATCCAGTTTAAATTCTATTTAAAAATGGATTTAAACTGGAATGTATCAAATTATAGTACATAAAATAAGCCTATGGAATCTCTCTATTGTAAAAAAAAAGTAAAGGCCGCTGGCGCTGTCAAAGGTTGTGGAGCTATCTCCTCCTAAACCGTAGGGATTTGAGTTTCGACTAAGGTGTCCACAGATTCGAAAATTCCGAGGAACCTGCTAAGCTGACTTAAATTTCGAAACTCGAATTATTTTAGAAGATATTAATAAAAAACTGAAAAAATAAACAGAATGGTTGCCAGATTTGGCATAAAATCATTCATTCCTTTGCAAAAAAGCGTTTCCAAGTATCTAGAATCGCGTGAAATTTACAAAGTTAACACAAGCCTAATAACTTCTTCACCGTTTGCACGATCCGCTTGAAAATTTTCATGCTCATGATAAAAATATAGAAAACAATCTGCGCTTCTTTAGAAATCTGAAAATCCACCTGTTCCCTCCTTTTTAAGCGATTTTTCGCTATTTTCAGCACCATTTTATTTCCGAGAGTCAAAAAAGTAAATCATTTGCGTGACAAAATTACCGTTTTCAAGTGAATATGACGTCATACAAGTGGAATTCACATTCGTTTAAAAAAGCTTTTCCAGATTACACCACAGTTTTTATCATTTTTTTACAAATAAATCGTTTGCATGGACATGAGAATAGCTGTGTACACAAAACGAAATCTTTTGATTGCGAAAAGATTCCGCGTATTTCCAGAACAGTATGAAATTTAATTTGGGTATCTCTCTATTCTAAAAAAAAGTAATGGCCGCTGGCGCTGTCCAAGCTTGTTGGCCTATCTCCTCCTAAACCGTGGGATTTAAGTTTCGACTAAGGTGCCCACAGATTCGAAAAATTCCAAGGAACCTGATGAGCTGACTTAAATTTCAAAAATCGAATTATTTTAGAAGATATTAATAAAAAACTGAAAAAATAAACAGAATGGTTGAAAGATTTGGCATAAAATCATTCATTCCTTTGCAACAAAGCGTTTCCAAATATGTAGTATCACGTGAAATTCTCAAACATGAAATAGAAATACATCCATTTTACGCCAAAATAAAAACTACATGAAATAAGTAACTCAAAATGTGTTACACAAAGTTGACAATTTTCAAATAGTAAGTTCGCTTAGACAACAGGAGTTTAGAATTAACGATTATCCGTTTTTCCAAAACAGAATAACTAATATCTTGAAAATGAAAAATAATTAAAATGCAGATTATTTTAAAGCCGGTTCGGTCCAGCTGGATTATTTTTTACCAGTAGAAATATGTGGCGGCGTTAACTATGCCATTATAGCAGTTACAGTACACTTTGGATATTTGCTAGCGCTTCGAGATGGTATAATTCGTGGTGCTAAGTACGCCAATCTGCAAACGATAATGTAAATCAAAATATGGATAATGGTTTTCCGATAACCTTAAATGAACAGTAAATATAGGTTTTGAGCATGTGTAAATTGCCAAATAATGAAAAGTCGCCATTGGTGGCAAGCTATCCTAGCTGTTCCGTAGCTTTTATTAACTTTACATGTACGCAAGTCGCCAAATAATGCAAAATCGCCATGGGTGGCAAATTCGCAAGGTGTCCAATAGGTTTTACATTATTAAAAATACAGTTGAAACAGATGTTCAGATTTTATTATGCTTTAACTCCTAATTAATATAACTGTTGAATGGCAACATTAAATATCATTGTGTTTCTGAGGAGTGCAAATAAATTTTCCAGGGATTATAAGCGGAGTCCGCACTCCAGGTGGAGTATAGCTCAGGACCAGTACAGCACGGATTCCCATAACAAAATATCTTCCGTGTTATGAGGGGGAGGGGATGTACTGTAGTGTGAAGTTTAAATTTTTATGTACCAATGAACCTGCAAAAACCAAGCAATGTGTAGCTCAGTAACATTCTATCTGATCCAATCCTCGGGTTTTGTCTGTTGAAATTATGTCTTTTTTACGAATAAGCCTTATTAGGGGCCGAATGCCTCATACGAAAAGCGAGCGTTGCGTGTCTGGGGGCCTTGGCCCCTAGTCTTTTAAATAAATATATTTTATTTATTTATTTATTTAAGATGGAGTGTCAATAAATGTATTTCAACAGTAACTGGCAATCATGTTAGTTATGTGTTTCAGTCAAGTTCATGATAACTGCATAACTTTCTAGGAAATGTAGTAAATAGCTATTTTTTAAATAAAAAATGAAGAAATTATAATAATAAAAAAAAATCCAACTGCATCAGGTACGGTTTTAGAAGTCCGTCGTCAAGAAGAAACAAAAAAGTCGCTAAAAAAATACAAGATCATTAATTACGTTTCGTATTTTTGCATGCCATTTTTCTTATTCGCATTCCCCATTTATCATGCACGCTTATGACGAAATATTTTCATCGGCGAATCACGTGGAAATCTTGCTTTTGAAATCCACCCCCCCCCCCCCGCGTCTTTTATCGCTGCAGAGGTTTTAAGTGCTTTCCATAATATTTACGTTTATTGAGAGAAATAACGTTTAAATTTCTTTTCAATTTTTTCCATTTGTATGGGGCGGAGAAAAAGAAAAGCGGTGAAAAATACACTTTGGAGATTTTACAGGGGAATTTTTCTTTCAGTTCCGATTCAAATGCTGACAAATGACTTTCAAAGTATGTCATATTGCTTTATTCCGAGATGTTTTTAAAATTTTATAGTTTAGGAGGGAAAGGATTAGTTTGAAAGCGGGTCTTCTTTTTTTCTTTTAGTATAAGTACGCTGCTTTAACAGAAAAATGTGTTGTTTCTAAAATTTCTTTTAATTTATCCAAAGAAGTTTCATTAGTAGAGCTAAGACATACTGTTTACGTAAAGTTCAATAATATTTCGTTGAATAAAAACAAAAGGTGACCGACAGAAATTAAAAAATATGCTGCGTTTATAGCTAAAAGATAATGTTTATATGAGATTCAATATTTCTTTGAATAAAAGAAGAAGGCTACCGGCAGAATTAATAATAAAAATGCACCTTTTCTGCCTATAAACTACTACCGCCTCCGGTGCCGCTTGGTTCGCCATCTTAATAAATCTTGTTCGGAGATAATTCTGTTCCTCACTGGCTTCCTTGTCACTGAAATCTCTCAGATTCTGAATGGAATTTAAAATTAAGATGGTTACAAATAGGAACGGCCCTAGGGTAAGTGGTGCCCCTGCTAATGTAAAAAAGACGCCCCCTTTAATGCTCTATTTAATTTTTGAGTTCGAAATGACGCCCCTTCGAAGCTGGAGCCCAGATGCGATGCTTACCGTGTCGGGCCGCCCTGGTTACAAAAAAAGGTGGTTGAATGATAAAAACCTGCAAAAAGGTGCAAATTATTTTTGTCCTATTTTAAATTTTAGCTTCTGGATATATTGGCATTTATCAAAAAACAGATAGGAAAAAAAAGTAAGAAAATCTGGAACAATTTTTAGATTTTAAATATGCACTAAAGTGCTAGATATTAAAAGCGTATTATAATCCATGAGTCTTCCCATATTCCATTAAGTTGGAAAGTATATCATTGACGATAAAAAGACGATAAATTGCGCCAAGCGTTAGAATCATTTCCTCAAAATCGCATATCAACCATTTTACTTTTCTCCAAATTAAAAAGTTGCACATTTTAGTCTCGGAAAATTTCTAAATCCTATTTTCTTCTGATTATAAAACATTTTATTCCCGCTCTGATTTCACATGCACACGATATTTTAATTAAAAAATAAACTTACAAATAAGCTAAACAACAAAAAAAATCGTTATTCTTTTATTCTTACTTCAAGAGTCTGAATCATTTAATACACTTGCCAAATATAGCAACCTAGATATGCTTAATCCTCTCTCTTTCCATTGCGGTGTTACAGTTAACAAATGGCGGAGAGCGAAAATTAGCCTTTTGCGAGACTTTTTTATCGATATCTCCTAAAATAATTCGAATTTCGAAAAAATCGCTTCGAAGTATATCGGGACCCGTCTTGGAGAATTTCCATACAAAATTTGGTAGGTCTAGGATCACACATTTCGGACGCGAGACACAGACAAACTAACTAACTAACCAACCAGCTAACTGACATTTTACAATTCGTTTTATTTATATAGATATAAAATTAAAATCTAATGAGGAATCAGTTTTATCCAGTTAAATTCAAATACATAAAAAAGACCACTTTCATAAAATATATATTTAACACTTTAACGTGCAGTGTTCCCCCTCTGGGAACACCAAACTCTGACGTTTTGAATGTTGCCACTCACGAAGAATAGGTTTGATTTCTATAAAAATAGTTGAGGGTGACATAGTTCCACGAGAATCCTTTACTTTTTAGCACGTCATTTCCAGTAAAAAATTGTCACGATTACTTTTAATAGCACTGACATCTGCTGAAAAATGGAAGAATGCGAGAACAGCTGGATAGATTGCCCAATGCAGAAAAAAAGGGCAGAATTTGCCATCGCTCGACTTAACTACCAGCAACAGCCAGATGTCGTAAAAAAAAGGGTCTCTAGATCTGTGGCACGCGATGAAAGTTCCGATCGTCCGCCATCTTGCTGGTAGTTAAGTCGAGCGATGGCAACGGCTGCCCTTTTTTCATCATTGGGAAAGGGTTGCGCCTCAAATTGCTCACATGACATTTGAACAAAACTACAATTCTGCATGGGAGCTGGTGCACGTAAAACCCGTCGTGGCTCCAATGTCCTCCATGTTTAACGCCACCTTTCGGGGTGGTGGTTGGTCCCTCATCTGGAATTGCTTCATAATGAGGGACGAACGAGAAAAAGATCAACCCCTTCCGGGCAATGGCACCTATTTCCGAGGACAATGCAATCTTCTATCTCTGGACACGACAATAACAACGATAAACCTACAATTTTTCACAGCTAGAAATATTATGTTCATATATGTATCGTATTCCTATTATTAAATTTGCATTTATCGTTAGTTGAAAAAAAGAAAAAAAAACATTCCGTTTTGTTTTCAAGTGATTTAAAAATGAATCCAGGAGTCAAACCCGGACATATGATCCGCAGGAACGATCGATCTCCAACTTTTTAACATAGTGCTCTCCACCCCTCAAAAAAAGGTATAACTTACGAGCGCACCCCCTCCCTCACATTCCTCAGCATACACACAGTTTGAAAAACCGTAGTCAGAAAATTCACTACTTGAACTGTTCTTTGAAAGTGATTATCAACAGGTACAAAGACGACGTTTCCGACCCCTCATCGATATGTGAATCTGAACCGTTTGGTGTAAACCAGCGGTTCTCAACCTTTTAACGTAGCGCCCCCCAACGAAGACTAACTTACGGTGGCGCCCCCCCCCGCCTAACATTTTTCAGCAAACATTCGATTTTTTAATTTTTAACTGTGAACATTTAGTCGAATTTTCTACAAAATAATGTTATCAGTAAAGTTTGAATGAACGTTTTAAGCGAAAATGGATATATTTTTGAGTGAAAATGAGAATAAATAAGAGGATTTAAAAAAAAAAACATGCATCACTACTTGCACTTTGGTTTTTCTCGCCCCCCCCCTGCAAACGCTCTGCGCCCTCCTTGGGGGTTGCGCCCCACAGGTTGAGATACGCTGGTGTAAGCTACCCTTCCTATAAGTTTGTTCCTCCTCTAATTTTGAAACACCTGGAACACCCTATACGTGTGCGCGTGTGTGTGTGTATAAAAAGAAAAAAAAATTACTGCCACCTCATACACTTCGATACAGTCACCACACAAGCCTATTTTATTTATTTATTTAGCCAACAGAGTACGAAACATTGTACCATCGCCCCCCTTAGTGCACCTGCACGATGGAATGTGCGAACGGCGACGGAGTGTCTAGAAGGACAATGACAGCGCTAGACATCGGACTCTTAGCTGAAAAGAGCGATTTTAAGCTCCTTGCTTTCAAAAGGACCGACGAGGCGTGGGAAAGGCACCTGCCCTAGTGAATCTGGCCGGAAGGAGCCGCCATGACGTACGGGCAGGCTAAGCCAATAAGCTGGTCAGGAGGCAGGTTAACCCCCAGATGATGTAAGAAGCCCGAGCAAGGGGCCAGATACCTTTGAACGGAGAAGAGAGGCAGATGTCTCTAGACTGTACTCCGAAGTGTACGATTTTCTTTGCTGCGAGAGAAACGTTTAGCGATCAATGAACTTCCAGCCGGTCTGAGATGAGACCGCACATCCGGTACTCGACTGTATTTGTACCAGAAATTGTTGTTATATTTAAAATTAAATTTTGTTAAGTTTTAACCAGTGTTTTTATTACGCGCTACCACACCAAGGATAGTGTATGCTTACAGAATTAAATCTAGCTGTGACGAGATTAGTAGAGCCGCTCCTATTAATCTGAGATGACGTCACAACAGACCTCCATTTTGGGCTTTTCTCAACCTACGCTAAAAATAAAGGCATATTCCTTTTGGAAAGAATCAATCTATCCACATGACATGTTTTATCTGTCTTGCTGTAGCACCGAAGACAGAAACTCTGATGAGGTATTTTATCAAACAATTATGAGTGTTCTAATTTAAATTCTGAAATTAATTGCATTGCTTCACAATATTCCACATCTCTACTTTTATGCACTGGTCTAACACGAAATAATCCAATTTATCCATGCCAGTCTTTTCGGTCGATGTGTTAAGTACATCTTTGCGTGCAGATGGTGCTGCTTCTTTGTGTATCACATGCACTGCCTGACTGTTAATTGTTTTATTTGTTTATATTTTTTTATTTATTTGCGGGACACGTTATTGATTTATGTCACTTGGGGTTTATAGAATTTAAATGACTTTAGTTTTGTCAACTTTATTTATCTTGTGAGATATTCGCTTTTGAAGTATGAAAATAAATTTAAAGTTACTATTGATTATTATTTTTGATAGAAATATTCAACGAAAAGCGCATTATATTGAACGCTTTTGATTATTTATGTTTTATAAAACTTGTCTTTTTTTTAATCGAAAATTGTTTCAAAACTATTGTTTTAAGAGATAAACTGGCTAAAGAACACAATTATTGATTTTTCTATACAAAAACCTTTTTTTTTTCTTCTTTACGAAATTTTTTTTACCTTTGTGTACTAACATCGTGCACTTCAGTTAAAATCTGACAAAAATACAGATTGAAAACCCTTGTACAATAAGCTTGGGAGAGTCATAACAAATACAGAAATAAATTAAATAATGTAATTGGGATTCACGCATTTTGAGAGCGGTTGAAGGGTTACCATGATGATCAGGACCTGGCACTGGATTTTCTTCAGCCAATGGATCATTTTACCCCAAAACACTGCTGCCCATTTTAGGTCAGATTACTGGGTGACGCCGAGAAACATAAACTCAGCAGGTGTAATTCCCATCTAAAAATATACTCCATTTAGTAAACCAAGTCATATTTATGTACATGAAAGATTCTATACCTAAATAAATAGGAAAGTTAGTGCTTGCCTTATAATAGATGTTATAAAAAAGTCAATTTTCCGATAAATTCTATTAAGACGGGTAATACTGTGATTGCTTGAATTGCTTCTTCCTCACTTGGCACAACTAGTTAGTTTTTTACCCGGTAGATAGTGCTACCTGTATGGAAGAAAGCATATGGGATCGTTTTGCCTCGTTTTGCAGAGATCGTTTTGTTTGAGATCGTTTTGCCTGCTAGGATCATTTTAGGCCACCTTTCCCTATTTTTGTGTATGCTTGCATGAAAAAAACTTTTTTTTTTTTACACTTGTACATAAATCTTTGAAGTTCTTGCTTGTACACGTGCGATTGATCCGGCCTGCGAAACTTATCAAAACCCCATATCAAGCTCATATATATTATTCAAAATCCCATATAAATCCCGATTCCAAACTATTGTTAATATCATTATTTTAAACAATTTGTAATGTCTTAGATTTCATAGTGTTTTTGGTGCTTAGTTCCGGATTTGGCAGCCTTGAAATTGGGTACTTTCATCGTCGGAACTCTGCCTTATGTAACAGGAAGAATCAACTTATGCAATACGCTAACGTATGCGGTATCAAAATAGACGATATTTCTACGCTGCTAACGGCAGTAGTTCATAAGAATAACATGCATGAGTTTGTAGTATTCGATTCATATTTAAGACAGTTAGTGCACGGGCAGACGGGCAGACAGATAAATTGAAATTTTAAACATTTTTCAATCTTGGTAAATGCTAATAAAGTTGGCGTTTAGTAGCACAAGATCCAAATAGGATACACTGAAATATTAATAATAAGAAAGTATGCATATCATATTAAAAAATATATAAGTTACAACACCTTGAAAATTTTCAAAAGTTAGTCACCAAGTAAACCTTGAGTGATTTTCACTTTTAATATAATTTTCTATTCCTCAAACCATATTATATGACTACATGGAAAATCTTCTTTACTTTTGGTAAAACAACAAAAATGCGCTTTTTTCTATTTATTTGATGAAAATATTCCTTTCTCTGTTTTCGCAAAACTTTTTTTGAAGTTTCATGTCATAAAAACGATAGAAGCCTTTATTTCAGTCGTTCTTCAACGTGTTTATCTCATGTCGTAGTGCAGAAGGAATCCTAAAGCTGAAAATCTTTCTCATGCACTCTCTCAGTTTTATTCATTGTAGTTTAGATTTTTTTTTACTAGATAAAGTTAATATATGGCCGAGATGAAAAATCAATGCTAAGTGTACTGAGACAATTTGAAAGCGTGAGTAAACTGTTTTGCACTTTGAGAAATTCTAAAAGGCTAAGATTCATTTCCTCTTTACCGCTCAAGAAAATTCACAAAATGTGTTTTCTTCTTTGAACAAAGGAAGTGCAACATTACGACAGCGAAATATTTGGCATTATTATTTTTACGTAAAAAAAAACGTTTGTTTGAACTGAACAAAATTTAGTTGATTCAACAAAAATTTGTCTGGTTCTATTTCAACTGAATAAAAACAAAACTTAACAAAATTTTTGTTAAATTTACAAAATATTTCGTTGAATTAATAAAAGTTTTGTTGATTAAGCAAAAAAAAAATTCTTTGTAATAGAGCCAACCAAAATTTTGTTCAATCAAAAAATTTTTTCAGTGTAAACTTACTTTGATTAGTTTCTCCAAAACTTCTGAACGTACACATCTTTTAAACAGGTGCCCGCTAAAGTACCTTCTCACCCAATAATTTCTGAACGGCAATAACTATAGTCATAAAACTAGATCTAGGTACAGTAAAGTTGCCATGCGCTATTCAAAATAACCAAATACTGCGTCACCTGGCGGCAAAATTTGGATTTAGCGTTCTTATTTCAATAACGATCCGAAATACGGGGAAAAAGTCAATTACATTAAGTTTTTTTTTTTCCCACTAAGTCGATGATACTGAACTGCATCAGCAATTTAGTAAGAAAAAACACCTTAATTTGCACATGATGCTCATTAATTGGGCCAATAATGCTACGGATGGAAGGCATGAAACGCTTTTTTTTTAAATTTGTGTGTTGGTAAGAATGTGTGTTGAATTTTCCAAAACGGCACTAACCAGACATTAAGCTCATTTATCCTTCACGCTAGAAGTGTTTTCTGTCAGCAACAATACACATCTGGAGGCCGGTGTGAAATTCCCGCTGAAGTTGTACAATATGGCTGGTGATACGCTGGTAAAAGTACCAGTAATACGTTTTTACGTTTTGCATTTTACTCCTCCAATTTTTACAAGTACTCAAGGTATTTTCCCTTCACATAATGTATTTTTTTGGGTGAATTCTCAACAATAAAATATATCTAGACCGCGCTTCATTGTTTTAGAGAGTTGTGTTTTGTAGTTTTAAGATTTATATCTACAGTGCTAATCAAAAAACAAATTAGTTCACAGCATTTTATTAATTTTCCATCAACAAACCAGCAAAATAGTAATTTACATTTTATTTTAACAACCGACTTTCTCCCGTTTCAGTAAAAATCAGTAACAATATACGATCAATAGTTTGTCACAATTAATAACTGTAAAGTATCATGATCAACAATGCTGTCAGCCATGGTTACAGAAAGAAAATTTTCCATGATAATCATTAACAATCTGATTGTTAATCATTAAATATCAATCTTTAGTTTTCAATCTTTTATCCGGATTAATCTTTTCTCGTGTAATAAACTGTATACATAATGTATCGTTACTACATTGATGTTTTAAAACAATAAACATAAGGAGCTTTATTGTTTTAGAGAATTATGTTTGTCTTAAGATTTATATCGATAACGCTAGTTAAAAATAGTTCTCAACATTTTATTAATTTTACATCACCAAACCAGCCAAATAAAAATTTACATTTTACTTTAACAATCGACTTTATCAAACCCAGTGTTCGGTAAAAATCAATAACAATTAACGATTAATGTTTAATCACAATTGATAATTGAAAAATATGGCCGTTATTGCCAACCATGATTAAGGAATGAAATCATCAGTCGTAAACAGTTATTAAATATTATTTGTTAGTCTTCTATCGTTAATCCCGATTAATTAATTATTATATTTTTCCCGTGTACGTTTGGTAATATTTTGGACGTTTTCCATTATTAGTAAAAACAGAATTTGATTCCACAGCTTCCAAAAAAATATTCCTTCCCTTTTACTGTCGGGTTTGTTCTTGAATTGTTTCATGTCAGTAAAAAACAAACAAAAGAAAAATAGATTTCAGCAATTCTTTACCGAGTAATATTAATCAGTAATCACGATTAACGATATTGTCAACCGTGATACCTAATGAAAATTTTCAATCATCAATCGTTAACAATCATTAAATATTAATTTTTAGTCTTCGATCGTTAATCCGAATTAATCAATTATTATTTTCTTTCTTTCCCTTTTTTCAGTCGAAGTTTGTTAATATTTTGGACGTTTTCCATTATTACTAAAGTGACAGAATTCAAATTCATACCTCCAAAAAAAGAATTTCTTTCCCTTTTACTCTCGGCAGTGTTTTTGAACAGTTTCATGTCAATAAAAAAAAAGAAAACAAAAGATTTCAGCAATTCTTTACCGAGTAATTTTACCGAGTAATACCGAGTAAATCACGATTAACGAATTTGCCAACCGTGATACCGAATGAAAATTTTCTATCATCAATCGTTAACAATTATTAAATATTAATTGTTGGTTTTTTATTGTTAATCCGGATAGTTCATGTTGTAAGTTTGTTACTATAATGGACGCTTTCTTCTAACACTAAAGTGACAAAATTTGAATTCACAGCTTCTAAAGAAAAGGTTCTCTTCCTTTTACTCTCGGAATTGTTTCTGGACAGTTTCATGTCACTAAAAAGAAAAAAAGAAAAGAAGATTTCAGCAATTCTTCACCGAGTTTATCTCATCTCACTCTGCAGAGATCTTCAGAAAATTTCGCATGCGCTCACAGTTTTATTCCTTGTACTTGAGATGCCTTTTTTTTTCCCCTTTCTCTTACCCTTTACAGATAAAGCTAACATATGGCCGAGATGGAAAATCAATGCTAAGTGTGCTGAGAGTGAGAGCGAATCTAAAGCGTGCGTAAATTGTTTTTCACTTTGAGAATGCGGAAAAAGAGCATTTCCTGACACCCACTTAGGAAAATACGTTAAGTTTTTTTTTTTCTCTTTAAAACGGGTGAATTGCTGTAAGGGCACTGGATAAATTAGTAGAAGAAAGAAAGCATTCTGGATGGAGGCATGTGAATGTATCGCTGGAAAATTATTTTGTTGACTAGAAAGTTTGCTCATCTACGATTTTATTTTATCTACGATGGCAGTGAACAGTTTAGCTAGTCACTGTATACTATGATGGAGAGTTTTCCAATAAATGTGTTCGGTATTTGTTTTTCTTACCTATGTAAATTAAGTTTATCTTGAGTGCCCGCAGATACACAGCTACGGAATAAAATCCCACTTGACCTTTATTCGGCCGTCGTTCGTTGTACAGCAGTTATACATATAAATCACTTATGCAGTGCCGCCAACCGGATTTTTGGACCCAAAGCACGTACTCAATCCCCGCCCAACTTTTAAAAAATCCATTTTTTGTAACACTTTAGGATTAGTACACATTCAATTTAACCTAGTCCATACATACAAGACTTTGTAAATGATTAAACTTCCATCAAAGTTTACAAATATTTTATCATAATTATATTAATGTACATATAATTCTGAAATTATTTCTTATTACTGATAATCACTTGATACAATAAATCTAAGACTTTTTTTAAATGTTGAGTACTCGCGTTTTGAAAACTTTTATTTTTCTTCTAATGGCCGGCCTCTGCCTTGAAGGTTTTGGCCACAACAGGCCGGAATTGTTGGTCTCTTTATTATGGGGCACCTAGTAGCTGGACCAACGTCACCCCCTATGAAGGGACGGAGATGACAACCACACCCCGTCGGGGATCGAACCCCGGCTGCCGGGAGTTGAACTCGAAACCAGAGAACGGTGCTTTACCCACCATACAACTCGGTCGGCTGCGTTTTGAAAACTAGAGTTATTATAAAATTCGTAGACAAATGAATAATGCAGAAATACAAACGTTAGCAAACACCAACAGAGTTAATGCCGCAGACCGATTCCGGTAAGTATGACTTAGCAACATCAGTGCGAGAATACTTTCTCGCACTGAGGATGGTAAGTCATATTTCCATCAAGATTCTACGAAGACAGCAGCGCGAGCCAAGAAAGGTTTTGGGAGCAACAAATATCTTATTTTCCCGTGGGATGTGTACGCTAAAAATTCTTAGCATACCCAGACAGCACATAAGCTTAAATCAAGCTTGACATTTCTTTGAATTTGACGTATTAATAGAAGCTTGACAGTTCAATTCAGTAGCTTGATTTTCCCTTTCGAAAGCGTGCAGTGATGGCGCCATTTGTGAAAGAGAATGGACATTAATTGTCTAGCGTTTCTCAAATTGCTCATATTATATCGTTAAGGTTGTGTTTTATTTTATTATCGCACAAAACCTGGACATTAGAACACGCAAGGAGAAGGAATGAATGGGATAAGCCCCTCTGAAGTGTAACACGAGGGGAGTTTAAATTTTATTTACATCTAATTAACATTAGTAATTCCATTAACTAATTAATTAGCCCTAAAAATAAATTTTAATATAATTAACACAATTTATTTAGTTAATATACTTCACTTTATGGGTGGTAGAATGAGGCGGTTTCCGGCCGCTACAAAATAATTTATCACCAGTCATAAATGTACTTGACCATAGAATTTAAAAAAAAAAAAGATTCTATATTTCCAAATATGGAAATTCTTCAAAATAAAATACAATTATACTACGAAATTGATTTCAAAATCAGTCGTTTGTCTCGATTTTGGCCAGTATTGCCCAACATGAGTGTCGTGATATTGAAAGTTTTAAAACTTGTTCTGCTGTTAAGTTTATATTATGTTTATTTCCCTATTAATAGAGTCTCTAAATCACAATTTTGATGCATCCCATGGAAAAATAAAAGAAACAAATAACACATCTGCCACTTATCAATCTGGCCAGAAATAAATCTAACACTCACTTCAAACTTTAGTCATATCAGCCCGACTCAGATTGGCGCAACAGATAGGACGCTAGCCTCCCAACCCAAAGGTCCCGGGTTCTTTTCTAGCCGCGGACACTTGATGGAAACAGATAAAATTAAATTGAAATTTCAGCGTAGAGTGGAAATGTGTGGCAAAATAAAATATGTGGGAGGGAGTTCGCAGACCGGCGCACAGTGGGAAAAACGGCCAATCTAGGTGGACATTTGGGAAATTTTTCATGTCAACAGATTGACTTATGGAGTTCATACTGTCATCCAGGATAGTTCAATAGATAGAATCTGCATTTAGAATGGGATTTGATGTATTAATATGTGGTAAAACATATCACTCTTTCCAACGCAACAGCCAGTCTTAGTTTTGTACAAAGTTCAGACCGTTTGAAATATTGTTCTACCGGCTATGAAAATGACAATATTCCATTTCTTCTTTCTGAATGCACTTAACAGAAGCATATGTAACATATTTAGTCAGTTAAAAGATTTCCAAACATATTAAATTCTGGAGTACATTAACGACAAGTTACGCACAAAATTATCATAAATCTTAAGTTTTAGAAAGGTGCTACTTTTTTTCTCCGTGTTCCTCCGTCTTCCAAGTTATATGATTTTGAAGAGTAGCATCTACTGAATGCTTAAAAGTTGGATTTACAACCGTCCAAAGCCGTACGGCTAAGATATCGCATTTTTTCAGGGAGACTGTCTTGCGTACTCGAGTTCCGTCACTCTTAAAGAAAATTTTGGAAAGCAGTCTAGCGAATATCTGGGAGCGAGACTAGCTGAAACGAGCCTATATTATTATGCTATATGTGTTAGCACAGCCTCTTCACTGAAAATTATAAATAAATTTATTACAGTATTATTACCTATATATTAGTATAGTGTAATATTGTACTAATAATATAGAAAAAATATTACTATCCCAACAAGACTCCAGTTTATTCGCCGCCGAGATATCCTTCTTACCCCTCAGTTTTGGAAGCAAAAAAAGGAAGGCTATCCAGCTGCTGAATCTATAACTATCACAGAAACATAAGTTCAAGTCACTGTGCAAGGTCTTTTGGACCATACCCCTCAACGATTAGCTTTGATTTAGAAGATGTACTGAAGAGCAATGCTGTGCTTTCCGACTTAACTTTGCATGATAAATGGGGTTACGATGGTAGTTCCGGGAATTCCAATTATAAACAGCGGTATATAGAAGATGGACAAACTCAGTCAGACTCTCAAAATGATGACAAAGACGAGAACCTGGAAGAGCAAAGCACAGACTGCAACTAAAAACATATAGCGACAACAAAATAATTTGGCACCACAGAAAATCGTCATCACCTCGGTTTTGCAGACCAATTAAAATTGCCTTTGAGAAAGAGGCCAACCTTCAGACGCGAAGGGAAATTTCAGTTCCTGAATCTCAAATAGAGGATTTTCAGCCCGCATTGATTCATGTAGATAAGGAAAACTCCACTCATAGAATACACTATCACCTTCAGATGACTATGGTTGACGGAAAAACCATAAGTGCATGTACAGGAAAATCAGTTCAAACGTACAACATATGCGGTGATACTCCAAATTCAATGAATGATCTTTCATCAATATTTAGTCGGCCGATAGATGCAATAGCAACATGCAACACAATACAACTTCGGAGTTTCTTCACTTCACGCCTACATTCGCTGTCTCGAGATGTTTTTAAGTATTTCGTATCGTTTAAAAGTACATAAATCGCGGATTTACAAAAAAGGTTCATCTGATATGGAAATTTTCCATAAAACGAAGAGTAAAGTAGAGATAGAAAAATGGAATTGCTTGCGGGGGGAAAAATGAGATTGCTTATTGATGTTGTGAAACAGGGTATTGGGTCAACTAATGATCGGAACACAGCAGCTTTTTTCTTTGAAGAATCTTCTTGCAACCGTAACTGCACTAAACGAAGAACTTCTGAAAATATTCTACATTATTCTTCGGGCTATTTCTAGCGGATTCGCCATTAATGCAGAGCATTTTTCAGAGTACACGATAGAGACTGCAGAACTATATGTATCCTGTATAACTGGTACCCAATGCCAACAAATGTACATAAACTGCTATGAAATTATTGACTGATGTTCGATAGCGATTGGTTTGATGTCCGCAAAAGCTATGGAAGCGAGAAAAGTGGATCTGAGACGATTTAGGGGAGAAAACACGCGAAAAATCAATAGTAAAAGTACGATGGAAGACTTGTTCCACACCCTTCCTAATTCATCTGATCCATACATTTCAACTTTGGCTATAGAAGATGTTGTTGCTTTGTTGCATTCTTCTAATAAACATAATTGTTTAACAGATGAATTGTTAGTTCTGCTATCAGAGCCATGATTCTAACGAATTTCTAGAAAAGGAACAAAATTGTCGGAAGTCGGTACCTGTAATTTTTATTTTTTTATTTTACGATTTTAAGTTTAAAGATATATGAACAATCTTCGTTCATTTTATATTATTTATTTATAAAGTATTCTGTGTTTATATCGTAGTAATCTATGTTGTTGTTTATTTAGAACATATGCTAATTTTGTAAGTGAACAAACTATTATTTGTTTTTCAATTTTTGCCATTGAATTGTTCTTATATAACATTAAGAATTATAGATAGAGCTTTGAAAGTAGTTTCATTCGATTCAGAGCATCAAAAAACCCCATGAACCATATCAAAGACGCAATTTTTCGTTGAGTATACAACGCAGTCGCAAGATGCTCAAGTGGTCATTGCGACCGGTCGCAACAGCAACTGCGCATATCCGATCACTACTGCAGCTTATCCAACTACCGTTAAGGATCTCGAAAAGATATTTACAAAATTTCAAGTGATTTTGTCTATTTCTTTAGAAGTTATAAGCGATGTCCACCTAGATTTGCCGTTTTTCCCACTGTGCTGCGCCCCGTGTAATTAGGAAATTTTTTAAGCTTGAAATTAAGCTTGCTATGTCAAGCTTGATTCAAGCTTGAAATGTCAAGCTTAATGCAAGCTGGGCAAGTGTAAACTAGAACACTTGATTCAAGCTTGCATTAAGCTTACACCCTTAATTCAAGTTTATTGACTTGATAAATCAAGCTTGCTGCAAGTTTGCTGTGCTGTCTGGGAACGTCCTCCAGGCCCGGGCCCGGGGCAATTGTGCACCTTGTGCCCCTTCTCGGCGGGCCTGATTTACGAATAACGTACCCATAAATCTGCTGCACTTTATTTGCTTACAATTTATTTTGGTACTTATAACTTTACTGTATAACGACGGACAAATAATGAGCAAATAGGAGCTTTTTTTTCGGTAGATCTATTTAGTTTTATTGTTTAAGCTTAAACTACCTACCGAGGTCCATGGCAGCAGGATCATCATGAATCTTCTACCGAGCCTGCTTGCGTACTTCCGTGAGTCATTCAAAGAGGCCTACTGACGTTTCGCATAGGTCAGATTTAGCCATTAGATGGCGTATCTCAGTGGTGGAACCAATAAGTGAGCCTTCGGTAGACTTTGGATGACTCATTGAAGTACATAAGCAGGGCCGGGTGAAGATTCACGTTGGTCCCGGTTCGCACCATCAGGTAGCCTCTGATTGTTGGACTGGAAATGAAGTGCCGTCCTCGTCGGATCTTTCTGAGGAGGTGACTTTGAATCACTTCCGGGTTGTTGATATGGGGGTTTTGCCACACGTAATTTGGTTTTTTGCTGCGTAAGTCCAGACAGGTTTTGACATGTATTAATTACAAAGACATATCAATTGCCGAAAAAAAATTGTCCACAAGCAGGCTCGGTAGAAGATTCACGATGTACCTGGCAGCAGACTAGTGGTGTGAGACACCCACTGGAGGGGCCGACCCGAAGGTTTACGGCATAAAATCCCTCCAGGGAAGAATTTATTCATTTATCGCTTATTTTTACATACTATGCCGCTGGGGTTCGCAGAACCCCAACGGCAGACAGTAAACAATATTTGTACAATCGTAAATTACAGACATGATATAACACGACATGATAAAACATACATATACACACATATACACATGATAAAACATACATATACACACATATATATACATATACATATATATACCTATTGTACCACAGGAGAATGGCAGATCAATGATATTTAAATTTAATAGTGCTATAGTGTTCTATAAGCTTATTATAATTTACTTTTATTAGATTCATTATGTTTGGCAATTGGATAATTTGCATAAAATTTTTATATGGATCTATTGAGTTATTTCTTCTTATTTTATTAGGCATTAGGGGGCAGTCCCCAAAGATATAATGCAGGGGATCCCCTGTCTGACCACAGTCACATAGATCCGTTGTTCTATAATTGATTCTTTTTAAATATTTTGGGAAACTGCCCCCGCCCGTTATAAATTTAGTGGCAACTCTATTATTGATATTATAATTATTTTGTATATGTGGTAATAAGTTGTAAATATATCTGCCGGTTTCACTCGCGTTCCACCATATTTGCCATTTATTTTTTATGTTTTTATTAATTATGTATACTATTTTTGATCTAGGTACTGACACTACTCTATTACTTATCGGGTGGTCCTCCAGTAATGGTTGTTTTGCAAGGAAATCAGCTCTTTCATTTCCCCTGTGGCCAACATGTGCTTTAATCCAGATTATTTTAATCTCTACTGATTTATGTATTTCAAGTAATTTATATAAGTCAATCAATATTTCTGTGTTGGAGTACAGGGATTTAATTTTTTCAACCGTGGATCTGCTATCTGTGTAAATTTTTATTTTAGTAAATTTATTCTTTATTGCCCATTCCGCTGCAGTAAGTATGGCCAGTTGTTCAGCTTGATATATGCTATTATATATATTAATTCTTTCGTTGTACTCAAAAACTGGGTTATTGTCTTGGTTGGTGGCTGTAAAAGCGAATGCAGTCCCATTGTCCATTCTTGATCCGTCAGTGTAAATTTTTAAGTATTCATTATCTTCGATATCAAATTCAAGGCTATCTATTACTGTTATTCTATGTCTTATATTGATGTTACTATATAGGTAAGAAGGTATAATTTTTTCCATTGTATAATTCATCGGTAGCTCCGTATCTTGTATATACTTATTTAATTTTAAAGCCGAATATTTTAAAATTTCTTTTTCTATTGCTAGTTCGATTGTGAGTATATTTGAAATTGTGCATAAAGCGGAATGGGCAGTTTTGCTATGTGCCTTAGATATTTTTATTAATGCTAGTTTCTGGATTGCCCACAATTTGCGAACGGTGTCCCTGGTGAGTTTGGTGGCCCACGACGGGGCAGCATATGTTATTTGCTTTTCCGTGACAGTGTTCTACCACATACGCAACATTTCCGGGCGGACGCCCCAGGACACACCGCTCACCAAGGACATATTATTTATAAAATTGGTTATTTTTTCGTTTAAATATTTGACATGGGGAGTGAACGTTAATTTATTGTCTATTATAATTCCAAGGTATTTTAGTTCTGTAACAGATTTTATTTTTTGATTGTTTAGCTTGTATTGAGGTTTATTTCTGGATTTAATTCCCATGGTAATCGCTTGCGTCTTTTGTACTGATATATTTTTAATTTATCACAAATTGATTTAAATGCATTAATTCTATTGTTTGTTTTTACTTGGAGTTTTGCAATTGAATTTTCGGCTACAAGTAAAACAAAGTCATCTGCGAATGCGTAGAAGTCGTTTTGGTCCTCGTTCATTATTTTTAATATTTTGTTTGAAGCGATTAACCATAGGAGCGGGCCAAGGCAAGATCCCTGTGGGCAACCCTTTTATACCTGGTTTTTAATTTGTGTGGAGCCATTGTCAACTATTATATATCTATTGTTTAAGTAATCTTTTAGTATATTTTTCAGATGTATTGGTAAAGGAGTTTGTTCTATTTCTTTATTTATTATGTTCCACTGTATATTGTCAAACGCTCCCTGGATATCAAATGATACCAGGACAGTATATTTATATATGTTTTTCAATTCTTTTAATCTGTTTATCACCAGACACAGCAGATCCACGGTACCTTTGCATTCCCGGAAACCATATTGGTTATCATGCAGGTACTTATTGTTTTCTAATATATTTAATGTTCTATTATTCAGACTAGTGGTTAAGGCGTTGGATCGGGGCCATCGTGAATCTACCGGGCCTGCTTGTGCACTCCAAAAGAGGCCTACGGACGTTTCTTCATTTGTCAGATTCGGCCTTTAGATGTCGTATCTAAATGATGGAACTAATAAGTGAGCATCCGTAGGCCTCTTCGGATGGCTCATCGGAGTGCACAAGCAGGCCCGGTAGAATCACGATGTCCCCGGTCAGATCTGTAACCGGAAGGTTGCGGATTTGATTCCAAAATACTACAGAAAACCACCTTGTAAATGCGATGCACGTGCATGCTAAACCCGTGGTTTCGAAAGTCTCCTCGGCGGTCGCTAGCAGTTTTCGAGAGGTGCCAATACTCTGACGACCGCCTCGTTCTGATGAGGATCCGAATAGTGGCCGCCAGAAACACTAGGAAGGAAGAACCCCCACAGCGCATATCTATTAGAGGTCTAAGGGCCTACAGATAACATCGAACAAACCTCTATTAAAGTTTTCAGGTGTGATCCCTATAATGACCAAAAAACATCTATAATATCCCATCCATTTCTGAGTTATTTCACAGCATTCACATCTTCTAGATATGAGATAAATATCATTTCTGAACTATTTCGGATCACTCCGACATTATGGATGTGAAACAGATATCCAGAATATCGGAAAGATCCGAAATAGGCCAGAAATGGAATCTATTTACATCTAGAAGATCCCAATAATGTAAAATTTCACTGACATGATTGAATATTACTGATGCTGTTTGGGCGTTAAAGAAATCAAACCTGAAATCTCTAGTAGTCTATCTACTGCGACCTATCACTAGTCTATTTGATGTTATCAGTTTGACTTTGGACTTTTATTAGAGATACGTGCTATGTGGGATGTAGTTCTAAACGACGCATGCAGTAACGTGAGCTGTTCTCTTCTGGCAAGTTAACAAACGGGGAAAGAATGCACTGTTATACATTGGCAGACTGACTGACTGACAACCAACGTTTCCAAACTAATGGGTCAATATTTTCAAACGGCGTGTGTTGTTTTTACAGTTTGTTTTGTTTTAACTTTTAGTTACGTGTGTGATTCTTAAATAAGTTTGATGAAAATCTTTTCTGACATTTAATTAATGTAAAATTAATACTCAGTAGCATGAAGTTTGAACCTTTCTGTGACATCTTACTTCCTAAACGAATAAGCCGATTTCAATGCTCTTTTAAAAGTGGTTGAATTGATTTATTAGGTATAGTTCTTAGCTATAATTTATGAAAATACCATCCGTTTGAATAATATTATTTAATCTCACGACGCATTAAGTTTGAAACCGCTCTGTTTGTGGCATTTTAGCTCCCGAATGGATGAACCAATTTTGATCCGGCTTGACTTGTGTTGCTGGTCTATTGGAGATAATTCTTAGCTGTATTTAATGATATTCTCTCCATCGTCAGGTTTTTTTAAAACTTGTTTCACACTCGTCCAAGTACTTAATATACGGAAAAATTATATTTCTAAATGTTAGTCAATGCTTTTAAAACAATTTGAAATATATTTAAATCCATCGTAAGTTTTTTCAGAAAAGTAATCACCTAAAATATCCCAGATGTTTGTTTGTATGGAAAAAAAAATCTACTTGAGAATAAGTAAAATAATTCAAAAAGTAAGAATGCTTAAAAAATACAGTGACTTTGTATAACTAAACAAACATTTCTTTACGGATATAAAACGAAAAATTCTAATACAAATAAGCAAATATTTCTTTGAAAGATATCAAAATTGCCCGGAGGCATAAAAGTGTGTGAACTTCGATTCAGTAGACGGAAAATATTTATTATCAAGAGAAATGTAAAGTAAATAAAAATATAACATGAAAATTTCACTTTCCGAGAAAATAAAATTTCGATAAATTACATGTGTGAAAAACAGATAAATATTTGCATTAAAATTTAACAAAATTTTAATTTTAAAAAATTTTAATTTTTATCAAAAAACTTTTTTAGTTTGTCATAAATTAATTTCGATAAATTGCATGAGGCAAAACACAGGTAACAGAATAAATCCATTAAAATTGCATCAAAAATTGAGTTTAACCAAACAAAAATCTCTAGTTTGTCGCAAACAAAACAAAAAAGTAAAATCACACCCAGAAAATATTGTGTGAAACATTTTCCAATCAAAAAGGCCACAACCATGAATAAGAATATCGATGTAACAATTAGCATTAATTATCTTTAAATTGCTAAAAGTAAAGGTACAGTTTGCCAGCATACTTATCTTTCTGAGGTTAAAGCGCGTTAAATTATTTCAGACCTCATTCAAATCTTCATGAGAGAAATAATTTCTCTCACGTAGATTTTTTAATATAATAATAGAGATTAAACTTGTAAAATAAAATTTAAAATTTCTTGAATATTAAATTTTCGTAAATGTGCATAACCGTTTTCAACCTAACCCATTTATGCCTAATGTCCTTTTTTCGGGATGGCATTTTCGCTATCAGTCGAAAACGTTATTTATTTTTCCTAGCCTTTCTTCACGAGTATGGAACCTCAACTCAGCAAAATATTTTAACACGACAAAGTAGGATGTTGACATTTCAATTTTTATGCATAACGATTTTAAAAGAAATCATCACTTGTTCAAGAACTTGATATCAGAAATTTATCTATTATTGCTGGTACTATTAGCAAAAATCGACGAAAGTCGCAAAAATATCGACCCACAAATGGGTTAAATTATTAATATTTATTTACTATTAAGTACAATATCTTTTAAGTCCAACTTTAGGTGCGTGGACTACGATTGTAGCATAAGTCAAAGCATAAGTCAAATTTTCTATGCCAATATTCGATCATAAGTCAAATTTCCTATGTAAATATTAGAGCATAAGTCAAACTTCCTATATCAATTTCCTATTTAAAATTTTATTCTCATTAATATTGAATAGCGTCATAAATAATAATAACTTTCTCATATTTCTTTCGAATTTTGTGTTTTTTTCAAAAACTAATTAGTAATTGACAAAACTAAAGAACGAAATTCTGGCCATTACTCAAGTACTTATTTGAGTAAGTGTACCTAGTCTACGGTGCCTAACGGAGAGTTAAACTTGGATGCCATGTCTGAAATGGTGAAAGTCGAGTTGTCTGTTATGGCAAGCCTACACAAGTTGTGTCTGCAAACGTGGGGGTGCCTTGATCGAAGAACTTTTTAAGGGTCTCTAACGCCTATTCACGTTACATATGCAATAAACCAACCAAACTCCAGACTATTAGATCAACAGACACACAATAGGTCAGAACGGGGGACCGTTTCGGCCGTCACTTCAGCCGTCTACTATGTTCCAGTTTCTAATCTATAAAATGTCAACATTTTAAAAATACAAAACAAGATTTTTAATTTAAAAAACAGCAGCAATGAAATCGCAGTAATTTAAACAATAATCAGTTACCTGTGTCCCTTCCAGCATAATTGCAAAATTAAAAATGGTAAAATGTCAAAGGAGTAATTTTCTTTGAAAATTTTACTTTTAAAAGTACGCCCTCTCAAAAAAGTACTCGAGTATAAGCAAAATTTCCTATTTTAGATTTGCTAATAGTGATTGAGTTTTTGAAAAACAGAAAACTCGACAGAAACATGGAAAGTTATTCATAGCTTAATTCATATTTTATGATAAATAATTTTTAATATACCAAACCAGCGTAGGAAGTTTATCTTACTTGAATACTTTTTTGAAAAGGTGTAGAAAAGTATAATTTTTACTCTTGAAAAAATTTGCTTAATTTTAAAAAGTATTTGGTTGAGATTAATACCGTCTCAGCGGTGACAGAGAGGAAATCGCGAAATTCCTTTTAAAATTCGTCATGCTATGTAGGCGAATTTTTTCTTATTTTAGGTTAGAGTTGCAAAAAACCAGTTTCTGTGAAAGCCGGGAAAAATCAGGGAATTTTAAGGAATAAACCCAGTATTTTTGGAAATATTGAGAATTTTGAATGTAAACAAAATCAGACATTTTCCAATTTGAATTTAGGGCTGATATATGAAATACAATAGCCACAGTATGAGTAAGTAGCGTATAAACACATATAACCGTAATTAATTTATCTTACTTGTAATGATTTTGAATATATTCTGACATTAATGCTATGAGAATTGCGGTGGTAGCTAGACAGATAGGAGTAAAAGATACCCACTATAACTTTAGATAATTATATCACTATTATATATTTTTTCTTTCTAATTGCGGGTCATTGGCATACTTGAGGTTGACCACAACAAGTTTAGCAAATGTTGGTCATTTGACTATGGGGGCGCCTATTAGTCAGACCACCAACATTTCTCCCTATGAGTGGTCTCCTAATTTTGAACCAATTCCAGATGAGAGACCTAGCACCTGAAATAAGCACACCCAGAGATATCGTTTGAACATGGTGACGTTGGAGCCACTAGCAGACTTTGGATATAGCAGCTAACATCGCAGTACACGGTCCCACAGCAGCCGACAGAGGAGTTTGCACACCTAAGCACTCTTCAAGATGGTGCAACTGTCGGATTAAAGGAAAAGGGGCGATGGGTTGATCACTCCCCCCCCCCCCATCCCCGAGTAAAAAGAGTTTACAGAAAAGAAATCCTATTGTACTTTCATAGAATGGACACACATGTCAACTAGCTTCCGCCACCCTCTAAATTTCGTTAACCCGTCCCTGGGCGATAGTGCTTCACTTTCCGTGCTCTTACGAGAACCGTGCTTAGTGGCTTGGCCACTGCAGCATTCACTATTGGAAAATAAAAATCTGAAACACTTTCATAGTTTAAGCAAGCACTGAAGTGCTATATATTAAAAACGTATTATCATTTATCCGTCGTCCTAAATTTTCTTGCTTATTCCATTAAGTTTGAAAGTGTATCATTATTCATGAATCTGTCGTATTTCGCTTTCTCGTTCCATTAAAGACTTCTTTGGAATCGAAATATATTTTAAAATCGCCTACTGCAGCTCTTTTACAATCTTCGCCAAGCGTATTCTTATTACACTTCACCTTTATAAATGCTATTAGGAAAGTGTATCTTAATCCATGAGCGTACTGTATTTGTCTTCTCTGTTCCATAAACAATTTTTTGGAATTAAAATAAATCTACTACATTAAAATCACCTACTAAATTTTTTTTTTCAATATTTGCCAGGCACATTCGATCTATATGTCTTCTTTGTAATAAACTGTAGCGTTTGGCAGTTTCCACCCAAATTTGGAAGATATTGCCAAGCTTGGTTCAGTTTTAAGGACTTACTTTTCGGCACCAAACTTGGCGATAAATCATCAAAAACTAAAGACGTTGGCGAGTTTCAATTTTTTTTATCCCCTCTCCCGCTTTGGCACGCGCAATCTGTCACTTGTAAATATTTCTCATTGGGCCGTAATACATGAGATATTTTTTTTTTGTAGCCCTATAAAAAGCACACACCTATACACACCAAAATCTACACTTGTCATACGACGGTGGTCTATAATACACATACCAAATTTGAACTCAATCGAGTGCACCGTTACTTTTTTGAAAAGTGCAACAAAAACGTGTCGACCCAAATCGGTCCACAAGTAATATCTATTGAAAATACAGAAATGAAATGAAATGAGTGCCAGATATTCTTTGAATTCAGTGATTGTAACTAAAGTTAATTGAGAAATTAGGTAGTAAAAAAAAAATGACAGGTTTTGGAATTTGTTGATCAGAACATTTCTATGAAGGTAGCAGATCGAAAATTCTATTCAGTTAAAAGTAATTAAACTGTACGCATTGAGATCTTATATCACGGTATTAAATTTCATGATGTTACATTTTGCTGTTTACGAAAATTTTATTTTCAAATAATTTAAATGTTTAGAATTGTATACTTTAAGCTCTTGTATTAGGGTAACAAACTGCAGTCTGTTGTTCTTCTGGTTTCAACTTTTGTATAAAAGTGGCAAATTCTATTTTGTTGCTATCAAACTGCGGTCTGTTATTTTCTGGATTTCAACTTTTGTATAAAAGTGGCAAATTCTATTTTGTTTTTTTTCTGTTTTGTTTTATATTCTATTTTGTTTTATCTGTTAACATCTTCGGCCTCACGTCCTAATATTAGAACACATCTTTGCATTACTCTATATTCTTCATTTTCAGGAATTTTAACACCAAAACCTAGTGTCCTACTACTAATGCATGCAAGAAAAGCAGAACGTTATTATTTTTGCTCTGTGGATGGCAGAAAATATCCAGCAGAGAAGACAATGGACGTGTCAAGCCATTTGAAACCTAAAGTTAAATGCATCTTTATGAATGCATGAAGGAATGCGAGCATGCAATCAAAATGCATGAGAAGTGTGAAGTATTTTCATCTTTTGACGCACAAAGATATTGTTTAAAAAGGTTTCATATAAAACAACTGTAAATTTTCTTTTCTCATTTTGCTCAATTATAGCTTCGTGTCCTATTATTAGAAATTTTTTAATTAGTTTGGTAACTAGTTGACTGCTATAATATTTCATATTTAAGATACTTATAGTATATAGTGCAGCACATGTAATCACTTATTGATTCTTATATCTGCTCTATTCAAAATTCAGGGCCGAAGGAACTAAAAAGGTACTGAAAAATTAATTGCAGTAAATTCAGATCAAAATACGTATTTCTGTCTACCAGTCTATATTTGAGTGCGAATTTTTCTTAAAATATTATAACAGTAAACAGTAGAATCTGCACTTTTGTTTTCAATTTATACCGATATTTTGAGGTATTAAAAGGTTGTAAGAATTATGGCAGTTCGTTTATGTATTCATATTTTTATTTTATAGTTTGTAAACCTAGAAAGTGGAAAAGCTTCTGTTTTTTAAGCTTGAATACACCGTTCTTGTACAGGAATAAATAAAAACTTTTTGAAAAAAAAACGTGTTTTTTTCAAAAAGATTCTTATTTATTAATTTGTATGCAAATTATTAAGTAAAATACTAACTGGTGTTTCAATGATAAATTTAATGAATAATAAACTTCATAAAATGGCGCAACCACAATCTTAGTAATTCTATACAAATTCCCATTTTTCACCTAAAATGCATACTGTATGTCCCTTCGCAGAATGATGCATTTCATAAGCAAGCAGGCCTTCTTTCAACGGAAGCGGTCCAGTTTCTAAAAGCAACATTTTGACTGTTGAAAATTATTATGAATCCACTTCATGAAACTTACTTTTAAAAAACAAACGAAAATGTTTTAACAAGGAGTTTTTGAAGTAAAACTTCTTTAGGCGCAACTAAGGAGTGACTCAGATTTTTTTTCTGACGGAAGTAACGCTCAGTAAAGGAAGTGACGTATCTTTTCCCCCCTTGCTTCTTCATTTGCGGAACAGCTCTCGGGCGTTCGTTCCTGAGAACGTCGACTGTGCTCCCTGCGCGTCGATATTACTCCCCACCTGTTTTGAAGCAAGATCTTGTTTGATGACTCTGTTCAGTGAATAATTGGACCGGCTCTTGTCAGAGCCACTGTGTGAAGTCTTTCGCTGAACAGGCGGCGATCCTGCTGACTGTCTCTCACTATTGTTACAGGCAGCGACCCAACCCGTCACCTCCGATAAACAAGGCCTACGCATCGAATACAGAAAGTGGCACTATGGTGCAATCCGTGGAACAAGCTCGGTTGCTTTACTCACATGTTTTCAATGGCATTAATACAATATTTAATGGAATTATGAATAAAAACTTGACATGATTGGTTGCCATGATACATAAATATTGTTTGTCTGTACTTAAATAATATGTAATCGTTTAATATTACTCATGTGTTTTTGAGTTATTTATAATAATGAGCCAAATGTAATTTTTTAAACAGAATAATAAAACAGCAGAGGAAAACAAAAGTTTAAGAACACTGCCATAGAAAAACGCAATAATAGACCCTACGTGCATTCGATACAAACCGACAGAAGAAAACACCAGTTTAGGAACACGGTTAAAGAAAAGCACCACAGCATAGACATTCTCTCGATTCAAACCCTACGGGAAAACATTTTAAGAAAACAGTGAACGAATAATAGTTCAACACGGATACTTCCTGGATGCTAACCCGATATCCAGACGGAATAACGGTTTAAGAACACGGGTATGTAACACCACAAAGAAACAAACACTGGCTGCAAAGGGTTTAAGATCAAAATAAAAGAATAACAAATAGACACTCCGTGGATTCTAACCCTACCTCAAGACGGAGCAACGGTTTAACACGGGGATGGAACACCACAAAGAAACGGACCCTGGCTGCAATCATTCCCAAACAATAGATAGAACCTGCAGTTTAAAATCACGGATACATATAAATAATTCGAAACCTACCAGCAGACGAAATCAACACTTAAGAATACTGTGATAGAAAAACACTAAAAAACATTTAATCTACCTGCATTCGAACCCAACAATCAGAGGAAAACATCAGTTAAAGAACAGAGTTAAAGTATAATACTAGACTATGGACATCCGTCCCATTCAAACCCAAACTCCCGACGGAACAATGGTATAAGAAAACAGTTAAAGAATAATGCTACAACATGGACACTTCCTGGATTCTAAATAATTATGATTTACCGGTGATTCTTACTGCAGATTTTAATGTTAATTTTCGCTATCAAGAACCTCAGCCGTCAGTTGATTTTTAAAAAGAAAAATTGGATCTAACTATGAATACTTCTCGACTTCAATCAACAACGCGTTTCGGTACAACGATAGATGCTGTATTTTCAAGAAAGTTAGCAAATTTAGAGATTAAAATTTATGTTTCACAGTATAGTTAACACAAACCTATAATTTCATACATAAAATATTATGATGACATTCAAGTTCCTATTTCCAATGAATAATATGAATATAACATTTATATAATCTTTGAGTATAAATTAAGTACATGAATAATAAATATAATTAAATTATAATATGGTATTTATTTTAGGTTAAAGTTTAATAATTTCAGTGATATTTATCGTAAACGTCAAAGAAGTTTTACTTCAATCGCGCGTAAAGATTACACGCACACACTTTTTTGAAACACTCGAAATATCAAGCTACAAAGTATTATTGAATGCTGAATTATTAAATATAATTTAAACTATTGTTCGAATGATAACTTTAATCAATAATAGACTTGATGAAATGGTAGTGAGCAGTCACAATATTAATTATTTTATACTAATTCTCACTTTTCTCTTAAAGTGAGTACAGTGAAACTTCTATGAGCGACCACCTCTATTAAGAGACCCCTTTCTGAGAACGACCAATTTTTTTAGACACCGATGTCTTACCCTATCTAAAATGCTTTCTAGAAGAGACCACGCAACTTTCTATTAGCGACCTACCCAGTTCCTTATCCGGAAAATTTCTTTAGTTTTTGCCATAAGTAAAACGGGCTCTTATAAGACGGACTTTTATTTTATTTTATAAACACAATGATGCAAAGTAATATACTAAAAACTGTAATTGATTGCGTCTGAAAAAAATGATGATTTATTAACAAGAATTCTCAATAAAATAATTATTTTACATTTATATGTTAATGTTTATCACAAATCTTGAATAAAAAAAAAAATTTTTAATCCAGCAAAAACTTTTCTGATCATAATTTAGAGTGGAATTATAAAAAAATATATAAAAATCAGCGATTTTTGCCAAAAAATTGAAAAATTGCTTCACTTTCTACAACAGCAAAAAACTTTCATAAAAAAAATATTTTCCTTAGTTTCAGCATAGGAAAAACTTAAATTTAACGTGTAGAAGTCAGGCCCAAAAGTCGTGTTGACCGGCGTTATGAAACTAATATGTGAATATGTGAAACTAATATGGTCTTATGAAACTAATTTTTCATAAACAAGAAACAAACGAAGAATGTTATCAAGGTTTTTTTTTTTGAGTACGCATGCTATATCAAGCGGTCAGTATTCGGAACACAGATTAAACTGGCAAGTGAGTAAACATCTATATTCCCCTTTTAGTATTTCGATCAACAGCTTTACGGCCTGGAAACAGTAAACACGTACTCCTTTCCCCTTATAATATTTCGATAAACTGCCGTAAATGCAAGCTTTATTCGAGTATAAAACTGCTTAATGTCGCTTAATAAAACATTTTATGTTCCTACGGCTTCTCAGCAGTTACGGTTTGTTCAGTAAAGCGCAGCTGAGCTACAATTTCAGCCCAAATAATAGTTTTTTCCTAACAGTAAAATCCGAGATATGCTTGATGATGGAAGCATTAAGATGACTGTATAGGAACTCATAGAACTGTAACAACTAAATGAAAAAAAAATTCATGTTTCTCAATGGTAGAGTAATATAACACGTAAATGATGTGTTAAGCTTTAATTTAAACTGAGGAATACCAAGCACAGTACAATTGGAATATATTTTGCTAAACGAAGCGAAAGTTTACTTTCGCCACACCGAAAAATGTTTCGTTGAATTCAACGAAAATTTTGTTGATTCGACACAATTTTATTGGCGCTACTTCAGCTGAATAATTTTGTTAGTTTTAACAAAATATTTTCTTGAATTAACAAAAATTTTGTTGATTTAACAAAAAGATTTCTTTAAAATATCTTATCAGGCTTTAATTTTTCGTTAATGTTTCTTCCTAGTGTATACATCCCATTTGCTACATCAGAGGTAAGTGGAATTGGCGCCGGGTACTCTAAAACGGTTTGCAGATGATCATGCAGAGACTGAAACAGAAACTCGTAGCATTCAAGACAACCGGATGCTTACATTTTGAGCCTTTATAAATGAAACATTAGTTTTGATTGTTCGCAATGGTACACCTGGCGAGAGAAAGAAGAACTACTGTCTCTCAACAACGGTTGGTTTGTCAATGTTGCACACTACTTTTGACTGTTACCTTGCCCTGCCTCGAAAGTTCTCGAAAGCTTCGGAGATTTTCCATTGAAAATGCTATATTGAAAACGAGACAAAACGTGCAAGATAATGAACAATTCAGTTTTTAACGCTCTTTACAACAATGAGATATGTATGTGATTTTTTATTTATTTATTTATTTGTTAATAAAAAAATGTTTTATCGTATTTAAAATGGCCGACGTGTGCTTAGCATGGTCGGATATTGCATTAGTTGAAAAGCATCTTAGATTTCCGCTTTGCGTTTCTAAAATAATAGACATTAATGAATGTTAGTATGAGAATTACATGAAACATAAACAAAAATTCGAAATGAAATAAATAATGCATATGTGCGATTTTTATTTGATACAGATGAGTAAATAACATTTATTTACGGCTCACAGGTGCACATTCTATCTCACACTATCCAGGTACAGTACACTGATCAAATTAATAGTTACTGTGTAAATCAACAAATGGGAGTGAAACAGAATTAATAAAGTAAATATAATATTTACTTAATTTATTGAATGAAAAAGCATTTTATATTCTCAGATGTTGAATATCTTCAGTCTTTGGAAAGTTGAATGTTGGAAGCAAATTCAATATTTACGAGTAACTATTCATTCAACCTGTTTCAGAGAGTAGCAATGTTTATTTACCAAATTATACGTAGTTTCATTAATTATTATTGCTTTATTATTAAATGCAATTTACCCGTTCCAGAGCTTAACAATGTTTATTTATTTATTAAAAAAATGCCAGGCCATTGACCATTAGTCTATCACGGAAGATAAATCATACCAAATGCATCGATTATGAAACACTTTCCAATGCACACACACGTCCCGTAGTATGATAGCCCTTGCGGAGCTTCGTCTTAACACAACACACTAATTCGGTTATTTGGAGCGCGAGTGAGTATTTTCGAAATTCTATTTGAAATCTTTATATTAAAGTATTTTTTTATTTCCCCCAAAATAATAAAAATATCGATAACCTGGTTTCGTTTTTCGAAAGATATTTTTCTCATCATATTTTGCGATTTATCTCAAAAGTCGCTAATATTGGCGACTTTTAGCGAAACTTTTGAAGGAGCTACAGAATCGCTGTCGAATCATTAGCTAATATTACATAGTAGTATAGATTTTTGTTTTAAATAAATTCCTGTGGCTAAACTGCAATTGAATGTAATGTATTGGAATAATTTTGAGTGCTTCTGTAGAATTATTAAGTATACAGACACTATTGTCGATGGAGAGCTTTATCTTGTAATACTTAGTAATATTTATTAATTCTGTTCCATTTCGAATAGTCAAATATCTCTAAAATAGACTTTAAAGTTTGACAGCCGATAAATCGTGATGTATTGGAAATCTTTTGAGCTCTCCTGTAAAAGAACTATAAACGCTACATATACCATTTTCAATAGAGTATGTGGTACAGTACATAGTAATAACATACGTAAATTTCGTAGTAATTGATACATATTTACGGGAGTTAGAGCACGGGCGGACAGACAGACAGGCAAACCGAAACAATACAAAATTTAAGTGATTACTATTGTTTTATGATGAAATGAAATTTATCTCTTTCCAGAATATAACAACATTTACTTACGCAACAATACATAATTTCAGTAATTATTATTGCTTAGTCGTTAAGTGATTTTCATCCCGTTCCAGAACGTAATAGAGTTCATTTACTAAAGAATACAGGATTTCAGTAATTGTTATTGTTTTATGCTTAGATTTTATTTATCACGTTCCAGAGGGCAGTAATCTTTATTTACTAAGCAATACAGAATTTAATTATAATGGTCATTACTATTGTTTTATGATTAAATGACTTTTATATAGTTCCAGAGTGTAATATTATTTATTTACTAAACAATACATAATATCAGTAACTATTATTGCTTTATGGTGAGTTTTATCCCGTTCCAGAGCATAATATGTTCATTAACTAAACAATACAGAATTTCAGTATTTGTTATTGTTTTATGATTGAATGCTATTTGTTTCGTTCCAGAGCGTAACAGTGTTTATTTACTAAACAATACAGAATTTCAGTAATTGTTATTGTTGTATGTTTAGATGGAATTTATCTCGTTACAGAGCGTGATAGTACTTGTTTACTAATCAATACAGGATTTAAGTAATTACTATTGTTTATTCATTTATAAAGTTCTGAATTACTCAATAAACATACTATGCCCAAAGGGACAGATAGGTACAGATCTCATTAAGTATAAAAATAATTTCATTATATTAAACTTTAATACAATTACCCATAATTACTATAATAATTTACGACTAATGGCCCATTTTGAGAACACGAAATGTATCTCTCAAAAGGTTTCCATCAAAGAGAATTTAAATGGTAATGTCGCAACGGTGGAAGCCGGCTTTCAACTAATTGCTCCTGCATCGTATTTCCACATTACCTCTTCAAATGTATAACTCACTCTGTATACTTTGCATTAGCAGTTTCACATTTTTCCTTTAATCATAATAAATTAAACTTCCGACATGTGATGAATAAGTGAAGAAACGCACCGAGCTAAAGTACAAATTTTACGACTTTAATCAAATAACGATTATGCTTCGATCAAGATAATGTGGCAGTGTGAATGATTAGACTTTAGTTTGCGCGAGATTTCTGTCGATTCGAATGAGGCTGAAATGAGCTGTAATGTCACTTACAGCAGCTTAACCAACCATTAAGATGTTAATCTGTTTCATGGGTATATATCGAGATCGTTCGTTTCTTGTTGCTGATAATCCTCTACGAAATATTTCCACTTTAGGCATGAATGAGATTTTTGCGACAGTATAATTATGGTTCTGTTGAATAATAAATATATTGGGTTATTATTGATAATTATTTATGATTGTCTCTTTAAGATCATTGATATTAGGGATGGACGCTAGACGCGAGAAATCTCGTACTGTCTCGCGTTCTCGTCTTGCACAATTTTTTGCGAGACGTGAGACGAGAAAGGAAATATTTTGCGAGACGAGACCCGCGAGATTTCTCACCCAAATTTCTCGTCTAGCATAAATTTACGATATGAATTACTTTTCAATCAGAACTGCAGTGCTGTATTTGAGGAGATATGCCATCCTGAGAAGGGAGGGTGCACTTTGCCTGAAGCGTCTACCGTTTAAATTTCATCTCCTTCGTTATCGTTCCTGGTATACTATCAGCACTCTACAATACTCACAAACACGTTACATTTAAAATTAGGACAGCACGAGAGATATACAAAATACAGAAAGAAGAGGATAAAGAAAGAAATTGGAAAAAAGAAAGAAAACAGAGAAGACTAGAAGACAGAAAAATAATTAGTAAAGAGGATAGGCGGTACGATATGTCCAAAGCCTAACCATATTTAGATGGGGCCCAGGGCACTAACTTTGGAGCCCCTTTTGCTATCACAGGCATTGTAACTCATTTTTGAATGCTGTTGAATTTCGCAAAACAAACCTTTTTTTTTTTTAATTTCCTAAATTGAATTTTAAAATTACTTACATATATTTGAGCAAGCTGCATTTAGAGATTATTTTTATTTTAATATTTGTAACCCATTTGTATCATTAACTCATATGGACGCTAAGTCAGGGATGGGTATTATATGATATTTGCGGCTCGTTGTGCTATATTAACTTCTACTAATAGAATGGGTAATCTGATTCAAAATATTGTAACCGTCTCTTAAAGTCAAATATTACGGGATTTTAAGTTATAAACAGGGCCGGGGTGGACTGCTGAAACGGCCCAGGAAATTTGACTAGACCGGCCACCGACTCACCACTAAATAATGAAAGCTCAGAATGCGCCGATTCATTCCGACTTTTCAAGACATCGGTCTTTTGGGCGTCCGCCTGACCGCCTGATGTGCCAGTCCGGAATTGGTAATAGTCATTTGTAGGTTAATTTAACGAGCTTTTTATATACTTCTCTTACGATTAAATAACTTCGGTTTACGATTTCAATAACATAATTTGCTATACTATACATATTATTTATGATTTCATTGAACATTTTCTTTTCTAAATTCTTGTTTTTAGTCTCTGGCCTCAATTAAAAATGCAGTAGATTATCGGCGGAATAGAGTGTTGCGATAACCACGGATAAGTGAATTTCGCGAATAATCCGCAAATAAATAAGAGAGGACAAAATTAAGCACAAAGATAATCGCTGAATTAACGATTGCTAGATCATGTAATTATAGGTAGCACATCACCTCAACAACCTTTTTAAATATTTGGAATCTCGGGGGCTCCATAAATATGGAATTTTACTAATGCTTTGAATCAGATCTATTTCCATATCGCTATTCCATTTAAGAAACTTTTTTCTTCGATCATCACTACGATCGGTATCGCTGAGTCTTCCGCCATCTTATGACGTAGAAATTGGAAGCACTAATTGGCTGGAATTCCAGTAACCAGTAGAGATGAGACGGGCTCAGCCCGAGCCTGAAAGCCCGAGCCCGGGCCCGAACCGGGCTCGGGCCCTGTAATTCACGATTGCGTTCGGGCTCGGGCGGGCTCGGGCTCGTGAAAAATGTCTCCTTTATTGAGAATACTCCTTGAAACGGATTTTAAAAAGCGATTCATCGGGAAAATAAAAGGATTGATGTGATGCTAGGACTTGCAACAAAATAATGGATGCGTAAAAAGCTAGCTTTTTCACATATAATTTACTAAATGGTGTGTTGTACTATTCCATTTGTGTATGTGTGTGTTAAAATGCTGTTAATTCAAAATTTTGGCCTCATTCTTTACTAGTCTATCTTAGTTAAATGTATATATTCATTCACATTGTATCATAAAATATTTTTTAAAAGTAATTTTGTTCCTATCAACTAAATTCTTATGCAATAATATATTCTTAAGCAATTCTATGCAAATATGCAAATTTCTTATATTTATTATGCAAAATCTCTTTTCTGGACGTGCTTTAAATATAACATTTTTTAATGTCACTATACGAAATTTATAACTTGTATTTTTCTGTATCTAATATATCTAAGAACATACGAATGTTTAAACACTGGTGTGACTACTCAACGGAATTTTTAATAAAAATTGAAACATTATTATTTGATAAACATGGATATAAAGAATTAGAAAGTGCATTAAGAGTTTGCAACAATATTTGTCTTTAATTTGCACAAACGACAAAATTTATCGTATTGTATCAATGAAGTAACTGAATTTCATTTATCTTTAGCTGAAATTTCGGGCTCGGGCGGGCTCGGGCTCCGACTTAAATAATATTACTCGGGCTCGGGCGGGCTCGGATTAAAAGTCCTCGGGCTCGGGCTTCAAAAAGTGAGCCCGAACTCATCTCTAGTAACCAGCAATATTTTCGCCTCTGAACGAAAAGACTGGAGTTGACCGTTCCCTAGGTAACCGAGAAAAATTTCCAAGAAAGGAGTTTCGGCAACTGGTTGCGGCAACCAAATTGCTCGAAATTTTTTTCGTGTAATCAGGCCTTAAAAGACCACCGGAATAAAAAGGTGAATTTTTGGAGGCTGTTGAATTTGGAGAACCCACTTTTGAAGGAAAAAGATTTACCAACATTGTTAAAAGATGTGAATGATCATGTTCTGCGTCCAGTGGCTTTAGGAAGTGTGGGGTTATATCCATGGAGCCCGAAAGCTGAAAATCTTCTTTTTGAAGCTAATGTCGATAACACAATCGCTAGAATAAAAGCAAAAACTTTATTTAAGCGAAGGCATATCCTTTTTAACGAAATGATTGATAAGAAGAAACTGAATATATTTCAGAAGGTCAATCATAATAAGTTAGATTAAAAGGATTGTCGCTACTTCAACTTTGGCAAAGACAAAATAAGATGTTGACAGTATGTAAACATCTTGTGAACATATAAGTTTCTTTCTATTTCTCCGATTTCTGATACCTGTACAGCAGGACCTTTTTCGAACTGCAAAGAAGCTTCATCTGAACTTGCTGAGGAGCCTAACGATTGGAGCTTTGGGAAAATGGATATTGTTCTAGCTGAAACGTTGGTCGTTATTGCAATGGATGAACCTGCTGCTGATTCATGTACAACCGTACCTTCTTTTGCAATATTGGTCTACGCTTCAGTTAGAACAATATCCATATTCCCAAAGCTCCAATCGTCAGGCTCCTCATCAAGTTCCTTGAAATACCTTCTCCCTGAGCCTTCCTGAAATACCGTCTTTTATTTCAGGGAGTTTGTGCCAAGATTTTCTTTTTATCAAGTAGCCAAAAGAAAATTTGAACGTGCTGCTGAAAGAGAAATGGAAAGAGTCCATAAAGAAAAGGCTATGTAGAAAAACTTTAAAAAAAAGATAGTCAAGCGAAAAGTGAGAATTTCGGAGAAGGTCACCAACTAAATTCGGTACTTTTTTCAAATAAAAGTTTAAATTTAATTATAAAATATGCTGTGTAAATTTACTCAAGTAATATTTTTAAATGTACAATTCATTTCTCTGTTCATAAAACCTAGAGCAGTTCATCAATAGCGGTTTCTCCCTGTGTCAACTATTGAAACAAAAGGTGTCAACTACTGAATTTTTTGTTTCCGCTGAGTGTCAACTATTCAATGAAGTTTTCTTTTTAGTACTTTACTTTTTTCTGGTTTGCAATCACTATGAGGTAAAAAATGCTTATCTTAATATAATAAAAGAATAGTTACTAGATTTATATCTAATCATAAAATTTTCCGAAAGGCAACTGGATCTGAGGTATGTGAAAGAAAATGGAAAAAATCCTTAAAGTGTCAGGCACTTGTACGTTTACCCTACTCAGTATGTATACACAAAAATATGGTTCTCGTGAAATATAAAAACAAATTTATTTGATCAAACTTTAATACAATCAATCTTAATTGCCAAAATAATTAATTATTAATAGATCATTTCACCAGCAGTAAGTTAGCCTCTCAAAAGATTTTCACATTCAAGAGAATTTAATACTAATGTCTTAACCGTGGGAGTTTACTTTCAACTAATTGCTCTTGCATCGTCTTCCCACATTAAGTCCGCACTTAACACATCTCTATTGAAAGTTTTACATTTTCTCTTCAGTGATGATAAACAGAGCCCCAGACACGGCATGAACAGTAAAGAAAATGAGCCGAGCTGAAGTACCAAAATTTTACGACTTTAATGAAATTACGATTGGATGAAAGTAATGAGCATCTCGTGAATGATTAGACTTGAGTTTGGAGACATTTCTGTCGATCCGAATGGGATTACAATGAGCTGGAATGTCACTTACGTCAGCTTAATCAGACATTAAAGATGCTAATCTGCTTGATGGGTATATCGAGATTGTTCGTACAGTGTAGTTGAGGGTCCATTAATAAATACTATAATTTTTAATATATTTAACACAGCATAATTATTGCTTCGATTAGTCAAAGAATAGGTTACTAGAACCTTTCTTAATAATTATTTATGTTGAAGTATTATATTACTTGTGGGTCAGTTGTGTACTGAAAGCCTAATACAGTAATCCCCCTATAACACGGTACTCTTATAACGCGTTTTCATATTACGCGATTTCATGTCCCTCGTATAACACGCGTTTTCCCCATATAACACGGGGATTTCCCACGTTATAGTACATACTTGTTACGAATTGGGATTCTTCTGAGGAACGATCTAGTGAATTTAAAATAAATCTTCAATATATATATATACTGTCTTGCGCCATATGTAAAAATTCAGGGAAAACATAAAATAGAAAACGAAGAATCATTAGATAGTGAAATTTCAATTAATATAGACGAACAAGAAGATATGCTCTTAAGTAAAGAGAATAACAAAGCTTCAAATTGTGAAATATTTGGAGATTTTATTGAAAAAAGATGTCAGCGGAACGTTATTTCAGATAGCTCCGACAGCGAATAAACATGTAACATAACTATTTTTGGAATCATGTAATTTTTTTTAACCTAACTGTTTTTTAGTTACATATGTGTAAGTGTTTTATTTAAAATGCTCTTAGTTTGATTTTAATAAGATGCACATATTTCGCACATATTTAGTTTTCATTAAAATTCGACTTACTTGAATCATTTGTACATAACGCGTTATGCGGGGTCATAGATCGCGTTATACGAGAATACTCCTACAACGCGTTTTCCTATAACGCGGAACGAATCTGCCGCGTTATAGGGGGGATTACTCTACAAAAATAAATAAATTTCAAAATATTCCTTTAGTAAAGGAAAGGAGGGTATTATGAAATAACATTTACATTTCTAAATATAATTTTACAGGTTTTTGAGCCTCACCATGGCGCAGCGGTTATGTCACTGAATATTATTATTTAAACTACCCATCACTATATTCCGTTTTTGAAACCTATGTACAAGGTATAATCAGAAGTGGCCCATGCTTCCAATTGGGAGCACAGTGAAAATTGTATTAAATAAAATTATTCTCCATGTAAGTGACTAATATCCTTTCACTAACTCATTAAAAGCCAAAATATGCAAAAATCTAATTTAAAAGATGCTTAGATCGGAATTCAGTCTGTAAAAGGTTAATGGAAAATTTATCCAAGCGAAATATCGCTAAATTTGAAAAAGATAAAATAAACTTTTAAAACTACTCCTATCTAGGCAATTATCTTTATTTTTATTTGGCGAGAAATCGTTAAACCGCAATATTACTGTGGTATTGTACTTTTTTTCAAATTAATTAAATGTTCAATTGAAAAGAAAATAAGTAGATGCCGATCATCGAAAAAGTGTATTATTTAATAGACATTCAATGAAGTCATGTGATGTCCACGATTTTTTTAATAAGTATGCGTTTGAGACGTCTTTTTTCATGCTAAAAGAGCATTTGTCATTATATTATTTATGATTGTCAACGTCATAAAGCCGGCACTCATTTTTGTATGTATGATCAGGTGTTTTGCATCTCGGAGAAGTATATTCTCACAGCTCATGCATACATGCCCATATTTAGTACGAGGTAATTACTTATTTCCATCACGAAAAATTTCGTGATATTCGATTATGCCTATCGAAATCGTTCGGGAACAATGAGGAAGAATATGGATAATAATTTCTGAGAAAAATGCATAAATAATAAATGAATTATATGATAAATCTTGTGAAGAACAGCATTTGAACTTGACAAATAATTTTTATTTCCCTTTTTTGATGGTGCACTCTTAATATTTGCACTCAATTTGGATTGACACGGCAGCATAAATATATATTTTTTTTAAATCTGGAATGATTCCCTTCGACTTTCCGAATACTTCGTCTTTGCCAAGCGTTTACATAAATTTGGTTTAACTCATTTGAAGGCAGTGTTCAGACGCACGTGCACTTCAAATAATTTGCGTTTATAGGAAATAATGTATAAGAAAATTTTTTCCTATATAATTAGGAATTAATTTCCTATACTGTTTTATTATAAGCCTTATTTTCCTATCTTATTACACTGTAATTAATTTAGGAATTAATTTCCTATATTATTACATTATAAACCTAATATATTGAATGTACTCGGCATTAGACCTTGACAGGGGCGTAGCCAAGGGGGGGGGTTAGGGGGGTCATAACCCCCCCATGAGGAATGTTTTGCTATACAAAATGTATATACTTCACTACATTATCACACGCACCTATACATATATATGAGTTGTAGTAGTCGTAACCCCCCCCCCATGAAAATTTTCTGGCTACGCCCCTGGACCTTGAAAATAGTTTCTATTTCCCTTTGTTAATGGTATACTATTAATATTTGCACTCAATCTGGATTGACAAAGTAGCATTAATAATAAAAAATTTTAAAAACTCTGGAGCAACTCCACTCGATCTTTCGAAAACTTGTTCTTTACTAAACATTTAAATGAATTTGATTTAACTCATTTGAATGCAGTGTTCAGACGTGCTTCCATTTCAAATAATTTGCGCCTATAGGAAATAATGTATAAGAATTATTTTTGTTTCCATGAAAATAAACTATAATCCCTGCGCACGGCAAAATCTACACAGGTTGTGTGATTGTGACCTATAATGTAACATACTCAGTTTGAACTTATTCAAATGCATCATTTACACACTAACAAACTCTAAATAATTTGCGTACATAACCCGCAATGTCAAAGAATTACTTTTTGCAACTGTCTAAACGAGCTATCTGCTGTACAAGCACCGGGATCTATGGAGGTCATGTGACCCTCACCTATAATGCCTCGTTTACACTCACCTCATTTCCGCAGCAGGGAACAGGAGAAGGGAGAAAAACCAGAGTCTAAACACCCATATCGGGTTGATTCCTAGTTTACGGTGCTTCTTAGCCAAAGAGGTGATTAAAAGTTTAATGTGGTAGCCTCGGCGATTTTTATTTGTTTTCTGAGATAGGACGGAAAAACGCGCCAAATTGGCGATTTTTGAACGCAAACGCGCCAAGACGCACCGCAAAGTAGGAATTAACCCCCATATCGCATTGCTCTTCGTCTTGACCATCCCCACTCACCGAGACCGCCCTCGAAGAGATTTTCGAGAGCATGACAAATGCCCTCGAAATGCCGCTCGTGTGTAGAGGTGTGAAAGAAGGGAAGTAAAGCTGAATGTGAACCCTCACTGACTTCAGGAGCAGTAAAATATCCCCCATAGCGATCATTTACTGGGCAGTGAGAAAGACAGCACGAGTTGCTGAATGTAAATGGGGTATAATATGCATACCTAATTTGCGCTCAATCAACTGTTCCATTTTGATGCAAGTGTACTTTCAAGAATTTCCGTCCTTAGACCTTAATGTAGGAATTCATTTTTGTAGCACTGTACAAAAGCTACAAGTCCTATTCACACTAAAATCAGCACCGGTCGTGGGAGGGTAAATTTGAGCTCAATCGAATGCGCAGTTCAAAAGCTATCGTGTTCATTCACACACACACATGTACATAGATACATTATCGTAAAAATAGCATAAATGAATCCAGAAGACTCCAAAACGTATTTCATTCATTATTGCGAGCATCTGTGAACCCAAACTACTGCTATTATTAATTAGAGGTTCAGTGAATGGTTTTATGATTTCAAAATTACATTTCAAAACATTTTTCCTGTAAGAAATAACGTTTAAAGGATGGTGGCAGATTTGCTACCGTGGCCAATAGAGGGAGGTATAAATAATACTAATATATAAATGACTTATATTTATATGTACTGGGTGTAAAGATATGCAGGATGCCCTAGTGATATAGCAAGGAAACTTTTAGGAGAGGTAGGCCACATAAAAAGTAACCAAAATTGCATAGCAGTATGGGTTTGGAAATGTCGCTTTTATAGACTAGTTAACCTTTTACAGACCAAATTCAGATCCAGGCATATTTTTAATTAGTTTCTTGCATACTTTGCCTTCTAATGTGTTAGTTAAGGGATATTAGTCATTTAAATGGTGGGGGGAAGTTGTACCCCCCCACCCACCCAGTTTCTACTATGCTTTTAATTGAGAACCTTTGTCATTTCTGACTATACTTTTAGAGGCTATACTTCGACTATACTTTTATGGTTGGTTTAAATAATATGTAAAACATTAATAAATGAAACATTTATTTTTAAATTTAAGTAAAGATATGAATGAAGTTTGAAGGGGGAGGGGGGGTGTATCAAAATAGCTCCATAAAAAGTGAAAATGGCTATTTTTATGATTTTTTATCCAGTTTTCCACTAATAATAGGATGGCAAAATCTATTTCAAAAACTCAAATAACCTTTCGACTATATCTGCTAATTTTTTCAAGTCAATATTGATAAAATTTATTTTTTCAGTAAATTTTCAAATTGGTCTTCTCGATTGAGAACATTGGCCGGTAAAAGGTTAAAAATCACCACAAAAGTTGTTCACGTGTTAGGGAAACTGATCAAAATTTTATTATTATTTTTATTACTATTATTTCTTTATTTGTTTATTTATTTATTTATTTATTCATTTCCAACGGTAGAAGGTTGACAGTAAAAAATACAAATGAATGCAAACAAGAAGAAAAAAGTCATTTCCTCAAGTGCTCTCTCGCCTCTCAATATCGGTCTGTAGATGGCGTCTTGCGTAGGGCATTGTAGTGCAAGGTGTGGTGGCCATCCATGATCAAGTGACTGTTGCAGATGGAACAGTAGAGACCAGGAATCCGTCCAAAGATGTGTAAGTGCGCGGCCAGGCAGTCATGCCCTGCTTAGCGGTGAAACTGTGCAACCACTAATGGAAGTTGTCCAATCGGGAATGGTGTTATGTCGAAGGTTTTTCCACTCTTTGCTTTTGTTCTTTCTATTAATTGTAGATGGAAGTTATTGTAAAGCTTTAACCTTATAATCCTTTTTAAAGTAGAGAAAGGTACTGGTTTACTTAGAATCTGTAAAATTTTTAGTTTATTATTATTTTATAAAATATACTGAACTAAAGTTCATATAAATAGTATTTCATATTAAATGCTGTAACTGACGGAGAATAAGCCATTGGTCATAAAATTTGGTGAGGTGTTTCAAAACATTTTTTATGTGCCCCACCTCCCCCAAAAGTTTATCAGTATATTTTAGGGACATCCTGTACATGGAGGATGTTTCACAGAGGATCCCTAACTTTGAAAATAAACAACTCTAGGGATGGACGCGAGACGAAAAATTAGTGTCTCGCGTCTCGCAAAACAGTTGAAAAGCTTGTCTCGTCTCGCAAAAATCCCTATATCGTAATGTTAAAAATGTTTGTCTCGTCTCGCAAAAAAGCTGTAAATCTCTGTCTCGTCTCGCAAAAAGTCGTCTCGCGTCCATCCCTAAACAACTCAAAAATGGTGATCGGTAGAAGCGTAATACTATTAGTATGTTCATAATATAAATAAAATAAATAAACTTATGAATTTCATTTATAGCCACAAAATTTTAGTTGCAAATTGTGCCGGTAGATGGCATTACAAGTGGTAATACGAATCTAGGACGAATTTCACTTGCCGCATGCATGACAGCTTCAGCTTCACTGACCGTAACTTACCGTTCCGGATGCAATCTCATGCAAAGGCATAATTGGAATGTTATTCTTTCGAGAAACGATGTGCGCTTTATAACATATTGCGCTTATATTTCGCTTTTGAAACATTTGGCGTCACTAAAATCCTTTAGATATCAACCGGGTATGGTGTGGTTTATGCAATATGGGGCTCACGTACACCGTTCTTAATACGCTTTTTCTCTTTCTGAACAAATAATTAGATGATAGAGCTATTGTGTTAAACTATTCGACAGATATGGGAAAGAGGCATGTGCTGACTTGCGTATTACTCGACCTAACCCTTTTCCTCAAACCCGGAATTTTTTTTTTGGCTACGTCCTAGGAGTGTAGTATGGGAGATTCGCATGTTGAATCGGATCCGACGTGATTGTTCTTAGTGTCTGAGCTCTCTTTCTGACACCCAGTTCGCTACTTATATCGCCATCTGTCGGTGCAATTTGTAACTAAAATTTTGTAGCTTCGGTCTCAAATTATTATGTTTTTTTTTTCATTTAGACATAACTTGTTTCATACCTCTATCACCGTTTTCGAGTTATTTATTTTCAAAGTTAGCATTTCCTCGTGAAACGCCCTGTATGTAAATGTGTGTGTGTGTAATATTTATAAAAATTTAGTTTATCAAAATATATAAGTGTATCGTTGTGCAAACTGGAAATAAGAAAATAAAATTTTATGGTTCATCTCCTCTAAATTCTAAGACGCATTATCAGTGCACAACGCAAACAAATATCTAGTTCTGATTGATTATGAACATGAAAGTGTTTGAAAGTTTTGGCGTTGATCATTTGCCAAAGCTATTAATAACTGTCCTCGAACTAAAGCGAAAGTTTATTACAATATCCCATGCGTCAAAAAAGCTGGCAGTCATTTTTATATTTATGATCACGCGTTTTGTATCTCGAAGGAATAGGTTTTCGCGGTGTACTCTGGGATAATAACTTGCTTCCATCACGAAAAATATCGTGATATTGCATTCTGGAAACTGAGGGGGAGTGAGGAAGATGATGTCTGGGTCATTATTCTTGAGAAAGGTACTTAAATAATAAATGAATCAGCAGAAATTTCATGTACTAGTCAACCAGTCATTACAAACACCTCTTTAATCGTGATTTTTTAAAGCTTTTATATTTTTTGGGGGGGCGGGGATGGAAGGAAAAACTATGGTGTGGTACAGTGTATATGTGTATGTGTATTATATTTAAGGCAAAAATACGGGAAGATTATCTGCCTAGATGGGGATGGCCTTGGGCGTGGGACTTTTTCAGGAGTTCTAACGCGTATTCACGTTGCATCTGGGGAAAAAAAAGAAAAAAAAAAAACAGTCAAAGTTCCAGACCCTAAGATTGACAGCCGAGCGGTAGGCCAGAATCTTAGAATTTCATACCTCATCCATCTACAATATTCAGTGTCTTTTTCACTCGGCTATGGTGGTGCCCGTGATGTGGTAGAGTGATTCTATAGCCACTATAAAACCCGGGCATACATGCTAAAATAAAATGCATAAAAAATGTATAGAAAATGATAAGTATACAAGTAAACCATGCAATGTCCACATTTTGTCCGTCGTATAACCTATCATTCACTGAGCTTTTCTTATAATTAGATTTGGGGTTATCCATGTAGTTGGTGTAGTGGCTAACGATCCATTCTATCACACTTTAAGCCACGGCTTCAGTTCCCTACTTGGGTTTCGGTTTTAACTTGACCGTTCCTTCATAAAGGGTAATGCTCACTGCCAACTGCGTATCCCCATATAAAAATGGCCAATGATTTAGATATAGACATAGAGAGTTCAACGAGATGTGTGGCTTCTTTCGTTCAAAGGCCTTTATCTTAGTTATTCCAAGTTCGAGTTCTTTGTTTATTTCATGTACATACATTTACAGGACAAGATTGGGACGAGCAAAAACATACATACCCATGGCGGGATTCGAACCCGGATCCAAAGAATGGTAGTAGAACGCGCTAGTCACTACATCACCTGGGCGGCGCCGATGGTTTGGGCCTTAGACGTGGCGAATGCTTAGTGGGCAAGTGCCCTTAACCCATTTATGTCAAGTGTCCATTTTTTGGGACGGCATTTTCGCTATCAGTCGAAACATTATTTATTTTTCCTTGCTTTTATTCAAGAGTATTGAACCTCAACTCCACAAAATATTTTAACCCATTTATGCCTAGTGTCCCTTTTTTGGGACGGCATTTTCACTATTAGTCGAAAACGTTATTTATTTTTCCTAGCCTTTATTCATGAGTATTAAGCCTCAACTCTACAAAATATTTTAACATGACCAAGTAGGATGTTGATATTTCGATTTTTATGCATAATGATTTTAAAAGAAATCACCCCTTTTTCAAGAAGTTGACATCAGAAATTTATCTATTATTTCAGTTATCAGTAAACATCGAAGAAAGTCGCAAAAATATCCAGGCACAAATGGGTTAACATGACCAAGTAGGATGTTGACATTTCAATTTTTGTTCACAATGACTTAAAAGAAATCATCCCTTGTTCAAGAAGTTGACATCAGAAATTTATCTATTATTGCTGTTATTAGCAAAAATCGAAGAAAGTCGCAAAAATATCTGGGCACAAATGTGTTTAAAAAAGAAAATTAAAGGTATTTGTTATATACCCAGAATTAATTATAAATAGAAAAGTAATCAGTTAATTGCATGTAATTAGGTATACGCTTCTACTTAACCCTTAGTTGCATGAATTCCAAACATGCTCGCTGCCGATCATGTGATATTCACGAGTGTAGCTAATTTTCCTATGCCAATTTTGTGAATAACTAATTAACCCATTTATGCCTAGCGTCCCTTTTTTGGGACGGCATTTTCGCTATCAGTCGAAAACATTATTTATTTTTCTTAGCCTTTATTCGCGAGTATTGAACCTCAATTCCACAAAATATTTTAATATGGCCAAGTAGGATGTTGACATTTCCATTTTTATACATAATGATTTTAAATGAAATCATCCCTTGTTCAAAAAGTTGACATCAGAAATTTATCAATTACTGCTGGTGTTAGCAAAAATCGAAGAAAGTCGCAAAAATATCCAGGCACGAATGGGTTAATGTTTCTAAAAACACGTAGTTTGAAAGAAATATACGATATTTTTATTATTCGCAACATGAATCATTTATTATAAAAAACTATATTATTTTATGTAAGTACTACATTAGAAATTTGGCTCGCACTCTGATCGGACAGTGAACATGTTTTGAACATACGATGTAAATATGCATCTGTATAAAATTAAGTGTTAAAATTAAGTACTACAGTGACGCTGTTCACAGTGACTATTGTACTCAGTAAAAAGCGTAAAGTCCCCTACCTAAATGGCACCTAACGCAGATTGAACACTAATCTTAATTATCTCTTTTATATCTCTTTTTATTCCAACTGATCTGTAATACGTTCATGTCGTTCCATAAACATCCTTGAGACACTGTTTTAAAGACAAAATCTGGAAAATCCAGAAAATGTCCACGAATGAACTAAGACTAGATATGGCACATCCATCAATATCCTTATATCTTTAAGTTTTTATAGACTTACTCCAGATTATCTATCTCATGAATAAGTTCTGGGTTCTTTTATGGATGTCTATGTAGACATTGATGTCCACGAAAGGTGAATATATAAATGTTATTGATGACGTCCAAGACTCGAATATGAAGATCAAGTGTCCGTAAATAAAATAACACGCCAGTAATTACATTCATAAGGATGTCTGTAAGACGTCATATGGATGTCAATGTAAAATGGACATGAATTTTACAAATTTTGCTTGCAAAGTCGGTTTTATCTGTATTCAACTGGGAGTGTTATGTACAATTTTTTTACTATCAGGGAATGGGCAGTGACAAGCATATTTCTCGCACAAAAAAGCTTTAATCAGTCAGATGAATTTCTTTTTTGAATCCATTAGCACTCGACTTTTTACGGCACATTCTCCAATTTATGTTGATGCCAGAAGTGATAAATAAATTTCTGACATTAGTGTGGTATGAAAAAATGCAATTCATTTTCTTAAGGCATGAATAAGACAGTGAAAGATTCTCATGCTACTTTTATATCGCTGAGTAATTTGCAGAAATCAGATTTATTCGAGAAATTAAAATAGGAAGATAAATTAAATATTTTTCTAAAGATCGCTGGGCGTTAATAGCTTTCAATGAATACCCATATAGCGCAAGCTTGTCTTTCACACTTCCAGAAGACATAAAATAGGCACACAGACAATCCAATTATCCGGATTTGAATTGTTCAGCTTCATGATTTGCACCTACGAGATATGAATCATGAAAGTGAGTGAGATATTGAAATCTCTTAAACCACGCTTCTTAGGATGAAGTACTACAGAGAGTCATATTAGTATTGATTTCAAAGTTTGATATTGTTTTTACTGATAGCTGACGATACCTCTAGGGGGTGCCGATTTCAGTGGGTTTGTCCCTCCTTTGGAATTGGTACAAAATTTGGGGACCCCGGGCTAAAGTCGGACATTCTCCCACTGGGGCCAACTGAAAATGAAAGACGCCCCCCCCCTCTGACCATCGCTGACCATTAGGGTGCATCGGGTCCATCGTGATTGTACCGGGCCTGCTTGTGCACTCCTAAAGAGGCCTACGGACGTATCCTCATTGGTCAAATTCGGCCGTTAGACGACGTATATTACTGCTGGAACCAATAAGTGGACATCCGTAGGCCTCTTTGGATGACTCATTGGAGTGCACAAGCAGGCCCGGTAGAATCATGATGGCTCCGGGTGGATCTGGCACCGCATGCGGTTGCCAGGGGGCATTAGCAACAACAGCAACAGATAGCTGAATTGTTCGCTGTAATTTAAACTTCGGCTCGACCAAATACTTCGTTCGCACACAAAACAGGAGTGTTCGTAAACTGGCTCGCACATGCTTAACCCATTCATGCCTGGATATTTTTACGACTTTCTTCGACTTTTGCTAACACTAGAAGTAATTTATAAATTTCTGAGGTAACTTTTTGAACAAGGGATGATTTCTTTTAAAATCATTATGTATAAAAATTGAAATGTCAACATTCTACTTGGCCATTAAAATATTTTGTGGAATTGAGGTTCAATACTTGCGAATAAAGGCTAGGAAAAATAAATAACGTTTTCGACTGATAGCGAAAATGCCGTCCCAAAAAAGGGACGCTAGGCATAAATGGGTTAAAATAATAAACCCGAACTCATCTTTAATGCAGAAACCCGTGAACCGCCGACGAGAAGTGTGAAGATTTCCCTCTGGGTAGTGCATATTTATTTATGTATATCTTTCCCTATGCATACGCAGTTAAATCAATTAGCAGTACATATTGCAGCTGTTATATATGTTATACAATATACATGATATTTTATTTAGTTTATGGACCTTTTATGGCCGAGTTATGGATGTCAACATCAATATATGGACCTTTTAGAGACATAAGTGTCTTCATTGACATGTATAAAAAGTCTAGAACTTATCCAAAATATGGATAACTAAGAATAAGTCTGGATGTTTCGTTTCAAGTTTTGGACCATTAATGGACGGTTTCAGGACATTCCAGATTATGTCCTTAAACAGATGTTTTATGGGTGTATTATGGATAAGCTGGATTAGAAATAGACATAAAATGGGTAAGTGCGATTTTTAGGTATACATACCAAAAATATTTTAATATACCTTTTCTTAAAAAAAAAGATCGTAAAAGGTTCAATCAAACACCTTGGGAAAAAATGAAATTATCTGACAATATCTGTCAAACACTCATGTGTGACAAATTACAAACATCACGAAGCTTAACAATTCTGCGTGCTTGGGCACTGAGGCAATTAATAAATTAACAAGTCAAACGTTCAGTGCATAGACTAATAGACTTTGGAGCAGGGCAATGAATTTATTAATATCAAAGGATATCAATCACACAGTATTGCAAAAGGCTAGCATTTTCAAAAATTATTCACGCATTCCGTATCACATAGTTGTACGTTTCATAGCTCATGGGCTACTGGAGTAATTATTCATGTTTTGTTCATATTCATCAGGAAAACCTACGTGATGTAATATTTTCCTATCTATTTAGTTAATGGATAACTGAAAAAAAAGGAGAAAATAAAATTGAAATTCTTCCAAGATACTGTTTATGCCCACGAATGCAGTTTTTTACTTTCCGAACATGTACCATGTAAGGAAAGTATTGTAATCATGAAAAAATTCGACTTCGAGATTTTGGTGTATTGACACGCTTTGAGGTCTTCTGAATTCATTTATGCTATTTTTACGAGATGTATGTGTGTGTGTGTGTATGTGAGTGAACACGACAGCTCCTAAACGGGGCATTCCATTGAGCTCAAATTGGGTATGTATGTTATAAACCACCGTCGCAAGACCGGCATTGATTTTCGTGTGTATAGTACTTATAGTTTTTCTACAGGGATACGACAAAGTTTCTTTTACATTGTGACCTATGGGAGAAAATTCTTGAAAGTGCGCTAGCGTTTAAACGGTACATTCGATTGAGCTCAAATTGGATATATATGTTATAAACTACCATCGCAAGACCGGTATTGATTTTGATGTGTATAGGACTAATAGTTTTTTTACAGTGCTACGGCAAAGATTTATTTTGCATTGTGGCCTATGGGGCGAAAATTCTTGAAAGTGCGCTAGCATTTAAACGGTATATTCGATTGAGCTCAAATTGGGTATATATGTTATAAATCGCCATCGTAAGACCAGTATTGATTTTGATGTGTATAGGACTTAGTTTTTCTACAGGAGTACGACAAAATTTCATTAACATTATGGCATATGGGGAGAAATTCTTGAAAGTGCGCTAGCGTTTAAACGGCGCATTCGATTGAGCTTCAATTTGGTATATATATGTTTGAATTATTCACCGATTAAAATTTATTTAAATGCTTGGTAATGATCGTAATCGTAAGTGTTCGGAAAGTCGAGTGGAGTCACTCCAGATATTTTTTTTTTTAATTACACCCTCACAAGTATTTGAGAGTAAATAAAATTCCTTATCAAGAATTCAAATATAAAGTATTGTTAACTGTGAAAAGTGAATCATGCACATGCAGTGAAATTTATCGAAAGCGATCATCCTACGTCTTGCGAAAAGTCGGTCGTTTTCACATTTGTGCCCAGATATTTTTGCGACTTTCTTCTATCTGTGATAATATCAGCACTAGTAGATAAATTTATGATGTCAACTTCTTGAACAAGGGATGATTTCTTTTAAAATTATTATGTATAAAAATTGAAATGTCAGCATTCTGCTTGGTCATGCTAAACTATTTAGTGGAGTTGAGGCTCAATACTCGTCGATGAAGGCTAGAAAAAATAAATAACGTTTTCAAATAACGTCCCAAAAAAGGGGCACTAGGCATGAGTTCAGAGAGGTAGTCGCTCAAAGAAATATAAACATTTCATGGCAAACACGCTAAAAATATTGTTTGTTTTGTTACTTACGAAACTCCATACTAATACATAAGTAATTATATAAACATTTATTTATTTAACAAAATCATGGTAATATAGAATACAAGGAGATATGAATACAAGGAGATGGCATTACCTATCTGATAGTGAAGCCGAAATTATATCCGATCCGCCATATTGCGTTCACCAAACTTTGGCTTGTATTTCAAGAAATATGATTCTTATAGTTAATACATACGAGGGCTCGAAATTAACCTTTAAAATTCACGCATTTAAACCTTTATAAATCGAGTATATGTGCAGAGAGTCGAAAGTAATTGGGATTTTTCTGGCCCATTTTTTTAGGATTCATTCATATATTTTCCCTCTACTGTAATATCCCCCGTGAAAATTGGAGAAACGAATATTAAACAAACATAGACATTTGCAGTAGAATGCATTAATTATTCACAAAATCAATACCGGAAAACTACCCGCTGCTTGTACACGGAATTAAACGCAAAAATGTATAATTAAAAACGATGATTCTTATGCTCAATTTCAGAGTAATTATTCAAAATTTCTTTAAAATTACGAATGAAAGAAAAGTTCATAAGCCAAATATAATTTAGAATCTGCTTGTATGAAAAAAATTTACACCCAATATAACTGAACAAAAATCAGAAAATTCACTATTGATAATTGATTTCTGTATTTAATAGACCGTAGGTGGTAAGTTTTCTTACCACGGCCTTATAAAGGGATAAGGGTTAGAACGCATTTTTGCTTTGCTTTAGATAAGATTGTTTGTGAATGGGACACTCCCTCCCTATTTCTCCTCGATGGTTATAAAAGTTCCCGCGCATATTATTACGGATTTGATAGTTGGACGATGTTGAACCACTGTGGACTTGTCAGGAGAAATTATTGTTGACCAAATCTATTTTGATGATTGTATGAATATTCCACCGGCAACAGCTCATCGTCAGCAAGCAGGAGGCCCCAGTGATGGTTATACCTTTTTGTAATCGAAGACCCATATGGCCTAGATCATAATTTTTCATGAAGAAAAATATTTTCATATGAAACGGAATCAGGAAATTTGAAATACTCGATACTTTTTAGAAAAGGTGTGTAAAGCATATCTAACGCTTGTTTCGTAAAAAAGTCATACTAGTACAAAAAAAAAAAAAAAAAGAATATCCTCACAAGATCTTCACCATTTTTTACATTGAGTATTCGCAATTCCAGGGTAAAAAATTTATTACCTACCACGTTGACTGTTGACCTATTTATGCCTAGTGTCCCTTTTTTGGGACGGCATTTTCGCTATCACTCGAAAAGGTTATTTATCTTTCCGAGCCTTTATTCACGAGTATTGAAATTCAACTCCACAAAACATTTTAACTTGACCAAGCAGAATGTTGACATTACAATTTTTATACTTAATGATTTTAAAAGAAATCATCCCTTGTTCAAGAAGTTGACATCAGAAATTTATCTACTATTGCTGGTATTAGCAAAAATAGAAGAAAGTCGTAAAAATATCTGGGCACAAATGGGTTAACCCTTTGAGGTGCAACCCTTTCCCAATGCTGAAAAAAGGGCAGCCGTTGCCATCGCTCGACTTAATTACCAGCAAGATAGCGGACGATCGAAACGTTCATCGCGTGCCACAGATCTAGAGACCCCTTTTTTGACGACAGCTGGCTGTGCCGCACAGCCAGCTGCGTCATAAAAGGGTCTCTAGACGCGATGAACGTTTCGATCGTCCGCCCTCTTGCTGGTAGTTAAGTCGAGCGATGGCCACGGCTGCCCATTTTTCATCATTGGGCAATATATCCAGCTGTTCTCGCATTCTTCATTTTTCAGCAGATGTCAGTGCTTTTGAAAATAATCGTGACAGTTTTTTTACGGGAAATGACGTGCTAGAAAGTAAAGGGTTCTCGTGGAGCTATGTCAGCCGCAACTATTTTTATAGAAATCAAATCTATTCTTCGTGACTGGCAACAGTCAAAACGTCAGAGTTTAGTGTTCCCAGAGCGTTTACACTGCGCGTTAAAGGGTTGAATTCACTATAACCGAAGTCATGGTTCACTAAAACCGAAAAATGCTATGAGCACTTCTAACATTTGTGAATCGGGATTAGTGAAATGCTTTCACTATAGCCGAAGTTCACTATATCTGGAGTTGGCTGTATATTTGCCATCGCCCATTGAAAGTACGTACACTTATTCAAAAAAGTATTTGAGAGATATCCACATTTCATACTTCAATTTGATGAACAGCTGATTCATTTATCGAAAAACACAACTCTAAGTATAAGAAGCTTTTATTGTGTATATGATTAATTTTTCATGAAGAAAAACACTTTTACATGAAACTGACTTGGGAAATCTGACTTATACTAGAATAATTTTTGTGTGAAGCATATCTAACGCTTATTTCGAAAAAAACTAGTACGGCATACTAGTACAGAAAAAAACAATTGAATATCTCACAAGATCTTCACCTTTTTTACATTGAGAATTCGCGTTTCCAGGGTAGAAAATTTATTACCTACCACGTTGACTGTTAAGAGAGGGTACAAGTGATTACACACACAAGCCATTAAAATTTTCTAATGATTATGCATTATCTAAAAGTTTAATGGGGTAATTATATGATCGGCTATTTTGTAAAGCAATTAAAAGGTAATTATACTTATTGAAGACGTGAATGCTTTATCAGAATTATTCAGCAGAATAAAAGTAACGGAATTTAAAATACTGCTCGAGAGGTTATAAATGCTGATAATCATTCTTTGGAGCACATCATTCAGTAATTAATTGCAAAGAGCATGAAAGAACGTTTTTGATTCGTGTATAAATTAGAAAACTATAATATGAACTTAAAGCTATTTCTCCATTATAAGAGTGATTATAATTAAAGATCCACTTTAAAACATCTATAAAAATAAAAGAACTATTGGTCAGACTGACTTCAAATTGACTAGGTCTCTCATCTGGAATTGGTTCAAAATTGGAAGACCCCGAGAAAAGCCAGACTTCTTCTCACTGGGGCTGATTAAAATGGAAGCCGTCCCCTTTCGCCCATCACCGTCCTATATGAAGGATCTGGCATCGCTCTGCGGTTGGCAGAAGGCATGAGAAACAACAAAAGAGGAGTAAAGGTGTGGCATAAGGATAAAAGTTCCAGGGTTTATCAATAGATGGCGCTGTAAGCGGCAAAATGGAATTGAATTCGAAATTGGATGTAAGTAGAATTTTGAAACGACGTTTGTGGCATGAATTGCACCTTAAACAAACTGTATATAATTGTTTCGTTTTCTTTTTTTTTTTTTAACGAAAAAAAATGACTTTTAAGGTAGTTAACCCTTAACAATTTAATGAGCGTATTTCTCTAGAAATATCAATATTTAGTACATCCACTCGAAAATGTATTCGAGAGCATGAGAGAAATTTCTCATACTACTTTGAGTAAAGAATTGATTTTTGAAAAAGGATTCAACTAATAATATAAAAATTAGAAGCTGTTATTTCGTAATACATAATCTACTTTTTAGAAAGAACAGCACTTTATAATGAAACCGACTTAGGAAAAAAATTGACTTGCCCTCGAACAGTTTTTGAAAGGGCGTGTGGATATTCAGTTTTACGTATGTGCAAAACTGCGCACTAAAGGATTAAATGCATAGCGATGCACATCTGCATCGTATTTTTTACTGGCGGATTGGAATAGAAGCCAAATTTCTTACGTCAGTTTCACATGTAACTGTAGAGCTCTTTCACCTGCGTCGTTATCGCTACATCACACCTTATCAATCAACATTTTTTGGTCAAACATTAGTTCATTTGAGAATGGTCAATGGCCGAAAACGTGGCTTTGCATCCCTGAATATCCGAGTTGACCGAAAAAGAATTTCAGTGAACACGTGAAAATCAGTGGCGGCCCGTGGTCAAAACTGTTAGTGCAGCCGGAAGCATATGAGCCTCCCCCCCCCCCCTCCTCCGGACAGGAATGGAAAATCTTTGTTATTGAATTCGAAAGCTGGCGGATTAAGCCCTCACCAAAGAAAAAAAAGAAATTACATAAAAAATGTAAGAGATCCTATTTTACTTTTCCATAAAATGGACATAAATTTCAACCAGCCGCTCTTGTCCTCAAAATTGCATTAATCCGTGTCTGATTCGAAGTTTCCTTAGAATTTTCTTTTGTAACGATAACTTGAGAAGAAAAGGAAAAAAAAAAAAAGAAAACGTACTTATTTTTTATAAGTCAAATCAATCCTCCTTTCTTTTAAACTTGCGAATCGGTCAGTGATGCCCTCATAAAAAGGCGTTGTTTTAATTCAGATATCAATAATTTTAAAAGCTCTTTAAATTTTCCTATGTTTAAAGAATTTTTTCGCTCGCCATGTCCTCTAAATGCCAGTTCTTGCTTACTTAAAAACAATACTGCTTTGATGGGTAATTGTCCATTCATAAGCGTCTATTCAGGTTTACCTTCTTGATAAATTCAGCAATATAAAGTCGAGAGTTTGCCGAACAAATATTCTCCTTACTCCCTCCCTCACTTCTCGAGCCAATCAGAGAGTCGAATTCACAGGTGCTGCCGACCTTTCAAAATCTTGAATGAGCTGAGTCTTAGCTGCGTACCCCCATTATAGCCTATGCCGGAGGAAATGCTTACGTAACCGTTGTCATGACAACGGTGCTGCCAATTTTCTTATCAGCGCTCTGGGCTGAGCCAAAGATTTTCCCAATTGAATTGCAGGAAGATTAAAGTGCTTTTTCTGAATGAGCGATCTGGCCACAATACGGTTTTTTTTTGTTTGGTTTTTTTTTTTGGAGGATTTTTTTAATTTACCATAGGAATTCCATAATTCTAATCTGAATTTAGGAAAATTAGTAGAATAAATTATTTTAAAGTATGTGCTGATGATTTCAAGTGCAGCCCGTCTGTACTTGCTGTATCCCACGAGCCGCCACTGGTGAAAATACTTTATAGTTTTTAATAATGAGTGATGCATATCATGAAGAATAAAGCTGATATATGAAATATAGCTTACATTCGTTTGTATCGAGCGAGCGTGTTTATAATTCATGCATTAAAAGGTTGACAGCACTGTTAGAAGAAAGCCCATTAACCACGCTAAGGTTGTACGACATAGGATGGGATTGCTTTGGTTCAACTATCTTTTTGCTAAAAGCTGCATAAAAAGCACATGATGATTCGAATCTTAACTCTCCTTTGTGCAAAATCGTATAAAAATGAACAATGAAAATGCCTTAGTTATCGATAGACTTGTGCAAGGCATGTTCAGTATGCTGTTCACCATTTTAAGCTGAAACTATGTTCCAGCTGAAGCTTGTTCCAGAACAGGCCCGGGGTGTCTCAGGGTTCCTATCGTAAATGCGTTGTAATCCGTGACTTCAATTCAGCTACATTTGTAATCGGCAGTTAAAAATGCACTGAGCAGATCATTTTCAACCCTGTGTATCACCGTGTTGAGGATCCGCAACATGCCAATTAAAGCTGTATAAATTAATCATAGGGCATTAAAAACTATCTGAATGACTGTAGTACTTTTTACATTGAATAACGTGAGCATAAAATATTTTTTTTAATTCTTAAACGTTCGTAATATTTAATTAATATTGTAACTGCATTTTGTCCTTCAGCAGTCGCAGCCCGTGTAGTTTACATAAATTAGAAAACTGAAAAACAAAAACTTTCAGTATGTTTATATTCTGTTTCTGCCCATTGCTGTTTAAAAATTAAAATTAAATTTAAGTTGTTGAGATAAGGGTTAAGATAACCCCACACCCAGATGTCACAAGGATTGAGATCCGGTAATCTTGAAGGCTAGATTGTTGGAAAATGACTGCTGATAATTCTATCATTTCCGAAATTCCTTTTGAGGTATCGTATCACTGGTGTTGCAATGTGAGGAGCAGCGCCATCTTGCATGAAAATGATTCTGTACTGACATGCCGTTGTTCAAGTGTTGGAATAACTTGGTTGCAGAAGACTATCACAGCATTTTTCATTGACGGTGAAGCTAAGGAGACCTAGCTCAAAAAATAAGGTTCGATAATAAACAATGCCCTAAACCCACACCGCGCAGTTACCTTTACTGAGCCTTTGTTATGGTTATCTTAGTAGTGGTGCATGTGCGCTAGTTCTAGCTTACTTTTTCAGTACGTTTCAAATTCATTGAAAAAAGAATAATTACCACATCATAATGCATTTTTAAAAAAATGAGAATTCTAAAGCCAATGATCTACAGAATCCTGCGATATAGTTACCCACCATCCCTTACTCACTGACTCTAACGATTCCGGTTGAACCAGTTCAAGGTAAAACTTTTACACCATTGCTCCAAAAAGATTAAAAAATTAATTACAAAAAAAGTAATAAAATCTGCACCGTTCGTACGATCCGCTTGAATTTTTTGTTAATAATTATGTATAAAAATGAAGAAAATAATCTGCGCTTCTTTAAAAATCTGAAAACTTACCCGTTCCCCATTTTTCAAGCGATTTTCTCTATTTTCAGCTTTATTTTATTACCGCTAAGAAAAAAAGGTTAATCATTTGCGTGACAAAATTAGGTGTCGCAATTGATGTTGACTTTATATTGAAGTCACAGTTATCAGGAATCGAAGGGGAAAAACTGAGATTTCAAATCGTTTAAAGTAAATTTCATAGATTACCCAAGTCTTATTTTTTCACAAATGAAATGATTTTCTCTGCTTGAAACATCAATATAAGAGGGGATGTTCCCAGCGAGACGAAATGTTTCGAATGCGAAAAGTTTTCATGCTTTTTTAGAAGAAAATGCAATTCCGATTTCAGTATATAATAAAAATTGAATATGAAGTTTTTTTGTTTTAAGTGGACAAAGATTAAACATATTGAGTGTAGACATTTTTGTCAAATTTTTTTCAAGCGCCCTTTGCATTTGGGTCCGCAACAGGCTTTGACTTACAATTTCTTCAATATTGAACTTTTCAGGCACCTAACTATATCTTTATCAAATCAATTTATAACAGTTACTGAATAAAAAATAAAAAATAAAATGAATTAACAATATTCAAAATATTTACTCAAATTTGGTTAAAAAATTAAACCAAAAGACGCCCGTCCAATACTTGCTTAAAATCGAAAAAACACTTAAAATACTGGTGTTAAACGATAAAATAAAATAAAAAACTTTTAGAAAAAACACACCAGTTGCAAGTAACAATTTATGTGTGCTTTTTTCACAAAGTTTTTTATTTAATTTACTTGCTTAAAATATTTAATCGAGTAATTTTCAAAAAACTTAAAATGCTTGAACGCCTCAGCTTGCAAAAGAGACAACATATTTATAACAAAAACTTCTGCTTACAATAATAGTAATATAATAAAACTGTAATAACCGTATATTACAAAAATTCCATTAAATTAACAATACGCTTGAATTATCGGAGAAAATTGAAACAAATAAAAAGCGTTTGGGAATTTAATCTGTTCCAGCATTTTTTTTTTTTTTTTCCTTCAATCATGCATTTTTATTGCTGGCTTTTCAAAACAGTCGGTGTTAATAAATTCAGCTTTCAAAAGATGTTTTGAATGGGATTAAGGTATATGATTTAAAATTAATTTAGAATCTCAGACGATGCAGCTTTAACGACGCAGGCTTATTTAGGTTTAATGTTTTATGATTGTGTATATTTTCTAGAAATGAACGGAAAACAAGCAACAATTATTAGTGAAAGATCGATCATTAACTCAATACTCTGTAACCAATTGTCTACACTCTCATTTTTCTGTAATAAAAAGGAAATTTCGTAGATTTGACAAAAATGTGCATCTAAAATAAATATTATTTAATATTATTTACGACTATTAAATATTATTTAAGAGAATTATTATTTAATTTTTAGTGTTTAAAATGTATGGCAACATTATTTTTGAGCAAACAAGCATGAATTCAAAGCGTGTGTATCCAGTTCGCTGAACAAAATTTTGACCGAATATATTTTTTCTTCTAATTTTTATTGTGCAATGAAAATTAATACAAAACTATTTAAAAATAGTAATATTGGGATTAAATAAAGTAGAATTAGGCTATATTACTTTCTTTCGTTTTATCAGAGCTATAGAGTGACACACACTCATTCGAAATTTTCGAATTTTTTTCGTGATTTTTTCTGGGAAACTGCATGCTGGAGTTTTTTTAAATGGTTTCCCAAGTACACCTAAATGAAGTTCTGATGTGAAATGATCCTAAATGATGTGCATTTCAGGGTTTAATCTAGATTTGAACTAATTATAGCCGTATAAAATTGTACATTGATATCAATTATTTCATCAAATGCGTTAATTAGTATTTTTTTTTCCCGATTAAAGCTGAAATTCAAATGTATTTTATTTATACACATGGTGGCCCACAAATGTATTGCGACAAACTTTTAGCGGAGGTAGGGATAAAAATCACATATTTCAGAATTCTCGATATTATGTTACTACAAATTCCCAGAAGATTGGCTATGGCGCCATTACTTCTATATTTTTTCTATCTAATGGCCCAGTCAACTTAAAGTATTGAGGGTGCTTAGGAGATAAGCCGAAATTCCCTACTATGAGTAGCCTATGGAACCAATCCGAGATAAGAAACTAGCTTCTGGATTGGCATCCCCCTCCCCCCAAGAGGTATATCGCTTGATCATGGCGCCATCAGAGCCACAATCGATTTTACTTGCACCATCTTCCTTTAGCGTACACTCTCCAACGACAGTCTAGTCCAGAGAGGCTGTCACCCTCCCAAGCACCGACCAAGGTCAGCACTGCTTCATTTTCGGCGTTCTTATGGAAACCGAGCCTAGACGACTGCGCCACTGCAGGGCGTTATTATATCTGTGTAAAGGACAGGAAGTGTTGGCCATTTTATGCAATGAAGGCACCTCCTAGGCGGCCAACGTTATTCTCTTAAGAATTGGGATCTCCTAACTTAAAACAAAAAAGCATTTCGACGACCTCCGTCTAAGTAACAGCTTTGGGTTCACGTACTGTCTGACTGAGTTTAGCGTGGAAAACTGGCAAGTTGCCAGTAAAGGTGAATCCAAATGAACCAGTCGAAGAGGGGGAAAAAAAGCGGAGTGAATGCACGTGTTTCGTCTTGTTCATTGAATTCTTAATCTTAGTGTTCGTTTGATTTGATAATATCCTTCTGAATTTTGCTGTCGTATTTGTAAACATAGTATTCATAAAGAATAAAATGGCTGGAACAACCAAGAAGAAATCGTTTGGAAGTAATTCTGCAAGCGCAAATCTAACTGGCACCTCCAACAGCCAATGGACGTGTCCGTTTCCTCCTCTAAACCGGATGTATACGTTTTTATCTGTTCGGCAATCAAACATTAGCGCATTTCAATGGGAAAACCTCGATATTTAACTTTCAAAACAGATATTAAATCCTTGTTTGTAGATGATTGTAACCAATGGAATTGGTTAAACAAATAACCTTTGGCTTTTATTCTCCACCGGCATCTTTATGTGTTGAGGTGATTAAAAATAATTGAAACTGATGTTCCCAATAACCTTTTATTGGCTTAAATACAATAAGAACATAGCTGAAGAATCTGGGCATAAAGGATGTGCAGTCGGCTGCCACGTAGACGACGTCATTAAAACGTCACTTCCAAATGCTCAGTTCGCTTCAGACAAGGGGGTGGAGCACTTCGCTACAATGTGGCTGAAAAACAAGGACAGTATTTTTACCAAAAGGAAATATTAAAACTCATCTCACGAACCGACAAATGTATCAACCGATAAGGAGACAAAAAATAAAGTGTGCACTATCAATTTCTAATACCCTTTTCCTGGGTTGAAAATAGTAGAAGAATATGCGCAGAAAGGCTGTCACTCAGATGACTTCATCGAATCGAAACGATCTATTCTATGTACCTGCATTCTCCCTCAATTTTTCGAAGCTAAACTAGTTGGTGTTGGCTTTCAAATTCCCAACTCACTTGACGGCTATCGATTGCTCTAACGACTTTCTGATCTGTTCCAAACCACGTTCAGCCAATCAAAAGAACCCGTTAACGCTCCTCCCTGAGGGTCCTCCTCAAAGCGGGGCAGAGTTAACGACTTAGCTTTTCAACCGATTCGGGGAGAATTGAACCCCTGGATTGGCATCCTCAAAAGTATCGTTTCAACATGGATGGCATTAGTTCCACATAAGATTTTACGTGAAACAACTCTCTTTAGCCGAACACTTTCCAAGGGCAGTCCAGTCGAGAAGAGATTGTACCAGAGCTTTGACCATGGTCGACTCTGTTTGATTTTCGCTGCTTTGATGGAAACCGAACTTTAACGGACTGGGCCACAGTGGGCCAAATTCTAAAATCACTGTCTTTAATAAATTTTGATTTTTTTTTCTGAAATATATTTTTTCAAATCAATCTGTAGCAGTTTAATGAGTCTAAAATATTGAAACAAAAACAAACGTCACTACATTTGCTATAGCATTTAGACTATTTACTCAATTTCGATCAAAAAAGTTTTGTTTTTTCTTTTTTCTAATAACACTCACTCGCCAAATATTTGTTTAAAATATTTGATAGAGTGATTTCCAGGAAGAAATTCTAATAAAATGTTTGAACGCCTCGGCTTGTGAAAGAAACAATACATTTGTAGCAAAAAATCTTCCGCTTATAATAATAATAATATAGTAAAAGGGTAATAACTGTATATTACAAAAATTCCATTAAAATAACGATAAGCGTAAATTATCGGGGAAATTTTAAACAAATAAAAGACGTTTGAAGATTTCTTTCAGCTTTTTTTTTTTTTTTTTTCCTGTCTCTTCAATCATTCATTTTACTGCTGGCTTTTCAAAACAGTCAATGTTAATAAATTCAGCTTTCAAAAGATGTTTTGAATGGGATTAAGGTATGATTTAAAATTAATATCGAATCTCAGACGTAAATTTTTAGCGGAGCAGGCTTTATTTAAGTTTATCGTTTTATCATTGTGTACGTTTTCTAGAAAGAAAAATAAAAAGCAATTATTATTTTTTTATAATAATTATTATTATTATTACTGTCTTGTGCGTGTGTGTGTTATTGCAAAATTAGACGGGAGAATTTGCGCTACGGGGAAGGGTGCCTTGATTGAAGGACATTTTAACCCGTATTTTTTTTTAAGAAAACGGTCATAAATGTGCCTATTTTTTATTCAAGATAATTCTATAAAAATAAATGCATGTAGAATTTATGTAGTCATTTTAGGGTTTTGGACTTTTTTTTTTTAGAGTGAAAGAGAAAAAAAAAAAAAAAAAAAAGTTGACTCTAGGAGAAGCCAACATTCATGGCTATTGTGACTGGTGTTTTCTAGTGAGCTGGAAATCATAAAAAATATATGTTTCAAACACCAAAAGAGACTGTCATTAGCTTTGCTTCGTAAAATAAATAAGTATTTGTAAAGTTTTCCTTGAATATAAGTTTAAAAAAAAGTGAGCTAAGATTGCACAATGCATATCACAATTACACGTATTTGAGTACTGCTACCATTTATTTAAAAACAAACTATTTCCAAATTAAGTTTAAAATAGTCTGGTACTGCCATCTGTTGTGTAAAATGATCTATGAAAAATCCATGCAAAAGAATTGAAATGCTCTTATCTTTCTGGCACATAACTTTCGAACACAGCTGCCCGAAAATATCACGGGCACGTGAAATAGAGGAAGAACGCTTAGCCCGTGATTTTGACGGAACCATGAAGGAATGGATCAAGGGATCTCTGGAAAAAACAAATAAAAGTAAAGACTTCTAGATCGACAACAACACCTTCTAAATGTAGAAGCCCTAACAACTGAAGCTTTGACGTCTTCACAAGATCTTCTTAAAGGACGTCATCACAGTTACATCTTAAAGTAAAACTATTGAAAATTTCTGGTGGATGCTACTAATATTAGAAAATACTATCTTAAATTAAAGAAAATTTAAAATATATTTCTGATACAAAATAATTCATTGTGATCTACTTCTGTACCATATTATACAATTAGTAATGGTCAAAAATTGTCATTTGTCGTAAAATTAATTTTTTTATCTTAAATCCTTAAAAAGTTTTATGAGTGAGAAAATTCACAACAAATTTCAAATAAATATGCTTTGTGAAAGTAAAACTGTGACGACGTCATATAAGAAGATCTAGTGATGACGTCAAAGCTTCAGCTGTAGGGCTTTCTATATCTAGAGGGTGTTGTCTGAACACGGGCGTACACACCGATTCCGTCTTCTACTTCCGTGTTTTATCCAAAACAATTTGTGCTGTATGGTTAAATTATCTTTCCTCTCAAACTAGTAAGAGGTTGTGCTGCCCACCGAATAAGTACAATCACGAGAAAAATTTTAGACAACTTAATTCAGATTAATTGTTGACAAAGTTTTACATTCACCATTGTGTTATGGAAACTGATATAATTTACGGCTTAGATATTCTACTCTACTATGTGCTGATTATAGAACAATACGAGGATGATTTTAAAGAACAAAGAATCTATAAATCTACTAAATAACCCCGATGCGTTGCAAAACTGATAATAAAACACCGTTCTCTTTTCATAAACCGCGACACCTTAGTTCAAAATGAGTATTTTTACACTTTAATATACCCTTGCACTAAAATAAACAGCTGGCTGTAATGCATTTCCCTACCTTTCTGGAAACGCTCTTATTATTCACCCCCTATGGAAACTTACGTGGGTATAGGAACAAAGTTGTAGTAATTTATACAGCGGAAGAAAGCATGAAGTCGTTTAGGCAACGTATTCAGCATGCAAATACGCTATCATTAGAAGCTTCGTTCTTTTTTTGCCCGCCCTAATAGACTGCTTTCGAAATTCGAATTTTTATGAAGTACGTTGAATATGTTAAAATGGCGCACTTCCCCTTACCCAGTAGATGATATCGTATCGTTATCTGTCTTTCGGCAAAAATTTTCCATTCATCTGAAGGAAAGTCTGTATTGTTGCATACTTGGCAAAAACTGAACATGTTTATCTTACAAGGGGAGGCTCAGACGTTGAGATCACTGATATTAAAGAAATGTAGATACTTTATAGAAGACCCATAGTAAAGTCAAATGCCAAAGAACTAGCCGTCAACTCTCGCTTATCTTAGAGAAAATTTCATTTAAACATTTGATAATTCGTAGACAGCAGTTAGTATTTGACACGTCATTTGCTCTGTGCGGTGGCGCCGTGGTTTCGTATTCAACTGTGGAACAGGAAAGATTTCATATTCATGTCTAACTCAGTCCGCTCTGGTTTATTTATATTGTTCTCCCTTAAAAATTCATAAAACTGTTTAAAATGACACACATTAAAAAAGTTCGTTATTTGTTGAATAAACCCTCTTCCTATGAAATAATTTTGAATAACTACAAATGAAAGTGACAACAAGTGAGACAAATTTATCAATCACATTTCGAAAAATATTTCTATAAGTTATTTTTACAGATGCTTGAGCTGTATTTACGTTAAGTTCGGGAGAAAGCCGGAAAAACTCCAAACTGTTAGGTCGTCGGACGCGACTCGCGTTTGAACCAGGTACCTTCCGTCTCCCAGTTCAGAGCGCTATGCGCTTGGCCACTGAAATCACATACTCAAATTGGGTGAAATTTTTAATTAATTTTTCTGAAGAAAAATCTGTATTGTAAGATATTTGGCGAAAACTGAAAGTATTTGGCTTACTTTAGACATCGACTGGAGGGAATCGAATGACTGACTGACTGACTGGCTGAGGTCCTACTTATCGGAGTACCTGCGCAGCGCGCGTACCTCCAGTGTGTATTTGTAATGGATGTTTGTAACTTGAAAGATAGTAGCAATTGCAGCAGCGGGGCTTCAGTAGATCAGTGCAGAAAGTCGCAAAAGATTACACGGTGTAATGTTTTTGGTTGACCCTTCCTCCCTCCACAAAGTGGCCTTAACGGAAGTGTTGCTCAACCGTGTGTGAAACGATGAGTGAGGAGATTAGGGCAGGTCTTGGAGGACATGCAGTATGGCCTTGGGTCTTTTTCTATGCGCAGGGTCGGATGGCTCATAGTCTGGTAATGTTGCGATAATTTCGTTTGGGATATTGCGAATATTCCGGTAGAATTTCTTCGATAGCTTGAGAAGGTGTTTTTTCAGTGGCCTCATACCGAGGTCCTTCAGGATTATGTCATTCGCCAGGAGGGGATGACCATACCTGACGATTCTGAGAAGTTTGCTTTCAATAGAAAACAATTGTTTGATAGTAGTTTTGGCCGCGTACGCCCACACAGGTGCAGCATAAGTAGCGATGGGACGTATAAGAGATTTATACTGTAGGATTTTATTAGTTGTGCTCAGTTTTCTTGTGTATATAAGTTTGGAGGGAATCGAGTGTATATAAGTTTGGAGGGAATTGGGCAAAAGTTTCCATTCATTTTTCTAAAGAGGATTCTGGGCTGTAACATATCTGGCGAAAACTGAACGTCATTTGGCTTACTTTAGACATCGACTGGTGGGAATCGAATCCGAATTGGGCAAAAGTTTACATTCATTTTTCTGTAGAAGATGCTGGATTGTAACATATTTGGCGAAAACTGAACGTATTTGGCTTACTTTAGACACCTACAGAAGGGAACCGAATTCGAATTGGGCAAAAGTTTCCATTCATTTTTCTGAGGAGGATTCTGGAATAAAACATATCTGGCGAAAACTGAACGTCATTTGGCTTGGCAAAAGTGTCCATCGATTTTTCTGAAGAGGATTCTGGATTGTAACATATTTGGCGAAAACTGAACGTATTTGGCTTACTTTAGACACCTACTGGCACAATACCAGATTATTAGCTTAATAAATATTTAATTAGTACGTTTCCGGGAGGGGGCGGGGGGTGGAAAGAAAGGAGAAAAGAACTGTTACTTTAAAAACGAAACTATTTCACATTCAACTCACGCAACAAGTGAAATCTAAAAATATTTGTTTCCGCTTTAGATCATCGGTTAACCGAAAATGTTTGAACAAAGTAAAATTTGTGTGCATAAAACTCTTTATTCCCTTTTACTTTTCTTTCTATGCTTTTAGAGAAAAAAAAAAAAAAAAAAAGAAAAACAGATAAAACGTGGGGGAGAGAATTCAAAGTTTTTGACACTATTAAAGGGAAATGAATCAATAAATTATCGAAGAATTTTATTTTTATTTATTTTTTAATCCAGTATCTAGACGTTATTCCAATGCTTTGCTTGAAGAAGTATAAGGAAGTGCCGACAAGATTAAATATGCCGACTTTCCTATCCCTCCTTTTACTTTCTTCTCTGGCATAATTCCCCACCCCCTTCTTTCTCCTCTCCCTTTCCACACAAGCACAATCAACGCCGGCGCGTTTCTTGAAACATTTGTTTAAAAAAAACCTCAAAAGGAAAAAAAACAGAGGGCGTGGGGGGTGAATCAGAACGAATGACAAGCAAATTGAATCATACGGAGAAGTGCACTGTAAATGTATTTATGTGATGCAAGTTACTTAAGTAAAAAACAGCAAACTTCAATGAAAGGAAATGCACTTCTTACTTTTTGATGAAAAATTCAATAATCGGATATTCAGAGGTGAAGTTACTGAGCAGGAGCGAACGGTACGGTTCAGTAGTTTTTTAGGCTTTCTTAGGTATTTATGAACGGAAGCTTTGAAAATAAAACATGCGTTGATTTATGTTAATAAGGGAAAGTTTATACAAGGTATTCCAAAAAAGTTGGTAACTGGCTTTACTTTTTTGTCTATTAGAGATAAGTGGGCAATGCAAATTCAAAAAAAAAAAGAAGAAATGTTCAAAAAAAAAAAGTTCAGTAATAAGACTCGGTTAAGAAAAATTCATCTTGTTAATTTCCAAAATGTTACATTTTTTAAAATTTGTAGACGCCACCCGACAAAATAATTCCCAGCTAGTAAAATGCACGCCATACATTAACGAACTAGGTGAATGAGGTGATGTACAAATTTTGGCAGTTATATTTTTAAAAGTGTCACAGATATGAAGATTTAAAATATGCTAACTCAAACCACTTTTCAATGGATATCGAAGAGATAAAAATAGAACGAAGGGAACATCGGATGATCGCGTTTCAGGGATCGTACAGAAATTAGGAAAGATAACATCCCCCCTCCCCACATTCACACTAGCAAAACACATATACTTTCAAATTCGTTTATATCCCCTTATAATAATAGAACGAAGGGAACATCGGATGATCGCGTTTCAGGGATCGTACAGAAATTAGGAAAGATAACATCCCCCCTCCCCACATTCACACTAGCAAAACACATATACTTTCAAATTCGTTTATATCCCCTTATAATAATAGAACGAAGGGAACATCGGATGATCGCGTTTCAGGGATCGTACAGAAATTAGGAAAGATAACATCCCCCCTCCCCACATTCACACTAGCAAAACACATATACTTTCAAATTCGTTTATATCCCCTTATAATAATAGAACGAAGGGAACATCGGATGATCGCGTTTCAGGGATCGTACAGAAATTAGGAAAGATAACATCCCCCCTCCCCACATTCACACTAGCAAAACACATATACTTTCAAATTCGTTTATATCCCCCGATCATCTTTGTTCAGAGATATCTCTAATATGTTTTATGATGAAAGGCAACACATCTTATGTGTATGTAGCACATCTTAAGCGTATGCAGCACATTTTAAAAATTCGGAATTTTTTAAAATTTATTTTTAAATTAATTTTATTTTTATTATTTTATTATTTTTTATTTGTTTGTTTATTTATTTTTTTACACGGGGGTAACATACAAAATTGAAAAAGTATATATATATATATATATGAGAGAAATTTTTTTGGAGTTTTATTTCCGACACTACTTTTTGTCACCGAAGACTTTTTTCTTCAATTTACATTGCCCGCTCATCTCTTAGATAAAGTATTGAAGCCCGTTTCTACCTTTTTTGGGAGACCCTGTATACAATGTGTTGCCAAATTATTAGGATAAGTAATTCTTGTGTCCTCAACTGTCTTTTCAAAATCGGCAAAAAACAGACTCTTTTCAAAATCGGCCAATTTCAGTAACGTAAAATTCGGTAAGTGTAAATACATTTATAACTATTTTCATATCCATAAATCACGGACTTATAGGACTAAGAGAACGGCATGCGGCAGACCGGCGAAATTGCGTCAGCCTCTCAAAGGAAAACACTCGAAGCCTCTTTAATGATTCGCGCTCTGGCTCCCTCTAGCGACGCAAAACATAAGCCGCTCCTGCGTGTCAGTCCAACGCCCCCTAGAGAGGGCGTTGGTCAGTCTACGAGCTCACGCATGCGCAGAACCAAATGTTAATGATCACGACTCACAGCTCCATCTTACAGGCAAATTTCACTTAGCTCTTTTATAATGCGTCGGTGATCGTCCTACATGAAAGTCCCTGGCATAAATAAATAAAATAAATCCTTTTCGCAAATGATTGCAAAGTTAATCTAAAAACAGAGAAAATCACTTAACTTGTCCTGTTACGGACGTTCAAGCTTACTGATGAATCATTTCACAGTTTAGGGGGGGGGGGGAGGGGGAGTTATAAAAGTTCTTTTAAAACGATTTCGGAAAGCTATGGTTTTTTTTTTTTTTTTTTTTTCCAATGGGAAGAAATCTCATCATCCGTTAGGCAAGAACCCTGGACCTTCACACTTCAGACATCTACCATGTTCAGTCAGTATCTTCTCAACTCTGCCACGGTATGGTGCGGTCAACAAATTGTTTTAAAATACATTGTCAGGATTTTAAATGTCAATCACAAAAGGTAGTGCACGCATTGATTTAGTTTAGAGCATCAAATCTCAGTATGGAATAGCATTTAACAACACATTAAATGTGGTACTCAAAGGAATGAAAAATACAAATGAGAAAACCTAAAATTTGAAAAGATTGGTCTTCTTAACCCTTAAATGCCTTGTGTTGCATTTTGGAAAAAAAAAAATTGTTATTACCCAATTTATGTCAGAAACATACGGCAAATAAAACTGAAGTTTCAGTTGCAAAGTCTTTAAAGTTCATGTGTGTTTAATTTTGCAGAATTTTATCAAGAAAATTTGTTTTTCTAAAGCTGTGTGTTGCACGTTTAAGAAATGAAAACTATAGTACATTAGGCATTTAAGGGTTAAAATTAAAATCCAATAATTACAAAAATTTTATTTATAATGAACAGTAAAAAATTAAGTAGTGATTAAAATTAATAATAGTAAGTAAAATTACTATTTTTCCCCCTCAATATTAAAAATAAAAGTAATAATAATAACAATTAATTATTCGAGCTTCCCTAAGAGAAAGAAAAAATTAAGCAATTTTCAATTAAATATAATTTATAAATTGAATTTTCTACATTGAGCTTATAAATATTAGAAAAGAAGGACCTAGTCTTAATTAAGGAACAATAACTATGTGTTTAGGATTTGATCAAAATATAACATGAAATACTTTTTGAAAAGTGGTATGAAACTACACAAAAAAATAAATATATGTTTAAAAAAATGTAATTGGAAATCTTAATAAAGAAAATATTTTTAAATTTTTAGCTATATAGCAAAATAAATTAGTACAAAACATTTAAAGTCTCACACAGTGAAGTCACAATCTCTCTCACTTTTTATAATAAAACATAGCAAGACGAAATAAAATAAAAACATAGCAAGAGGAATAAGAAAAGTTAAACATCTAATGTTGGGTATAGTACTCATATCCTCCGCGTGGCAAACGAATACGGTACTATACGGCTGCGCCACGCACAACAGCATTGTATACCCTGTGAAATCTAAATAAGAATGTCAAAAGTAAGGGAAATTATAATATTACTGAAAAAGCAAAGCTGCCAACACTATCAGAAGATTTACTGCTGCCGGATTTAACCCGTCGGCTTAAGCTAATATAAGTCCAAATTTTTACTTTCCGAACATGTACCATGTAAGGAAAGTATTGTAATCACGAAAAAATTCGACATCGAGATTTTGGGTGTATATACATGTTTTGAGGTCTTTTGCAATCATTTATGCTATTTTTAAGAGATGTATGGTATGTGTGTGTGTGTGTGAGTGAACACGATAACTCCTAAATGCTGCATTCGATTGAGCTCAAATTGGGTATGTATGTTATAAGCTACCGTCGCAAGAACGGTATTGATTTTGATGTGTATAGGACTTAGAGTTTTTCTACAGGGCTAGGACAAAGATTTCTTTTACATTATGGCCTATGGGAGGAAATTCTTGAAAGTGCGCTACCGTTTAAGCGGCGAATTCGATTGAGCTTCAATTTGGTATATATGTTTGAATTATTCATCGATTAAAATTTATTTAAATGCTTGCTAATGATCTTAATCGTAAGTGTTTGGAAAGTCGAGTGGAGTCACTCCAGATTTTTTGTGTAACATAAAACATTTTAGTAAAATTGTAGGAGGAAATCTTCCGATAAAATCGGAAGACTTGGCAGCTATGAAAAAGTAAATAACCAAAAGATCATTTAAGTCCACTTGCTCTTAAAAAAAAAAAAAAAAAGTCGCTGTCAGCTCGGGTTCTCAGGTAGCACAGCGGCCATATTCGAGCACTTGAGAAGGTGTTGCTTCGGATTGGCCCTCGTTAGCGGTGGTAACAAACATAACGGCAGCAATTCATTTTTTTTAACATGCTTTAAGTAAAGTACAGACAGCTCAGAATAGAGGTGCTAGGCAAAATGGTGAAAGTTACGACGGTAAAAAAAGTGGAAACGCACCTAACTCAGTGGGCGTACACAAAGGAGGAGTCTCGGAGATAAGAACCTTTCCTATAACATGCCTTTAATAATTATTTTAGGTTACTTTTGACAAACATAACATATAATAAGTTGGCAATATAGTTAATGAAAAAATAAATAAGTTTGAAAAAACCGATATTTGACTTGGCAATTTATCGACACTCCCCCCCCCCCCTGACATATTTAGACTCCTAACTGTGTCTAAATATGTCATTCTTTAATTAAGCCACAAGGTATATACAATGTAAGAGCAATAGCATTGTCATCAGGTGGTTGCCATCCCCTCCCCTCTAAGGTGCGATTAAAATTTTGAAAATAATTTAATGATATAGTTTTGTGATTAATGGAAGTTAAAATATTTTACATTTTATTTTTAAAAAATATTATTTTTTTGTAAAGATGAAATGATTTTTATTTTCCTTACAATTTTATTATTATTACCCCATTTTTTAATTTTTCGAAAATGTTTTGTCTTTCACTTAATTAAAATCTTCATTTAATCAAAAAAATGAACTATGGGATTCAACTGTTACTCCAACCCAAAATACTGTGCTTCAGTGGAATATTTTGGTTGCCGCGGTAAGATAAGCCTTTTTTGGGGGGCTAATATTTTCTGTTGCTTGTGGTCCCGTAAGATTATGGAATGGTAATGCTTGTGAGGAAAATAGAATGCTGTCACAGAAAAGTAATTTGTTTACCAACATTAGCAATATGCATATGTAAACTGAATTGAATAAGTGTACTTCATTTCTAAAAAATTAATAAGTAAATAAATAAAATGCAAGGGCGAGAACTAACCACCCAAAATGGGGGGAGGGGGGGAAGCTCAAGGCATTAATTATTATAAATTTTCCCGAGGTCAGAATGGATTTTTCAAAATTTGTTTTCCCTTAAAACATCTTCGCTATATCCCATAGATCAAACATTCGTATAACATCCATATATAAATGCTAAAGAATCCGGAAATTTTCATTTAATTTATAATGTTTTTATGAAACTTCTATGAATTTTAAAAATTTACTTTTTTGAATTTTTATACGATGTTTTCTCAAGGTAATTAAATACAAGATTTTTTTCAAGTGAATTTCAAAAATGCATTTGAAAAGTACCATCAAACATATAACAGTTATTGAGCAGTAAAAGGTAAATAAAATGCAGAAAATCCTAGATATTCTTTGAAAACGACTATTTTTCTTTTTCCGGGATGACCTGTAATACATTAAGTATTTCCCAGAACTTATAAAAATAATATTCATGATCTATTTCTCACAATCTTTTTCATTACCTAGTCGATCTATCGTACTAATAATAATAGCTGTAACAATAGTACTAGCTACACCTTGATTGTGTTTCCAACTGTGTACGCTGTACTACGCAAGTTTTGCCTTTTTATTTACACAATTTCCTTAAATTTATTTAGTGCTTGTTTTTGCGCAATTATATATTCAGCTTTTTAACTATGATTTTTATTGCACGGGCAGAGATATGCATTAATTGCTCTGCATGACATATTGCTATCTTGTCAGTCAGAATTCCTATAATTTTTTACAAAATAATTAAAATATTTTCTAAAAATAGGACACCAGGCATTGGTTCATGTAGCAGTAAATACTTTCGAAATAATATTTATGCATGGGTTTTGAAGTCAACATCTTTGTGCATGAAGGGATTAAACTTCTTCGGAATTATATCTTTCCAGTTGGGAGGATCTTGCCTTTACGATTTAGCTTGTCAGGATTTCACAATTTTTAAAACCACATATATGGATCCAATTTTTATTTGTTCATGAAAAAACAATGCTAATCTTAGAACAACAATTTCTTTAAGTATTACTGACTATTCAGAAGCAATTTCGATCATAAAATCCTTTATTCCCCGTTTACTTTTAAAGAGAAGGACTGTGATTAATATTTCCTTTAAAAAACATTTTTTTTTCCCTCGAAACTTCTCAGTGTCTTTGTAAGTTTAATATCTAAAAATAAGTATGAATTAGCTTTACATGGGAAATACTTATTACTATTATTTTAGTCCACAGAATCGTGTACCATTTTTAGCTGATGATTATGTAAAGAGATTATAAAATGCTCAAAAGAATTTCCAATGAAAATAAGTTCTTTAGCAAATATTTTTACAGCTACGTCTACAAAAATCTAGACTTGCCGATGAAACCTTTTTCACTATCTTCAAACGTTTACAAAAATCTCCCTTTCACACACAATCTTTTATAAAATTACTCAAACGGCCCAACCTCCCTGGTAAGCCCCTCCCTCTCCGAGTACCGAGTAAGGAACTTGTTTTAATACATACTAAAAAATTCAAATAGGGTATATATAAATTCTTCCTCACGTCCTTTTTCTTTAAACAATTATTAGTATCATTATTATTATTTTTAACATAGTGCTTGTGGTCAAATAAAAATACGTTTTCCACGCGCACGGCTGCTAGAGATCCTACCCATGGCTCACAAGGTTCCGCCTCAAGTAACGCCCACAGTGTAATAATTTGTTCTTGAATATCAGCAATGAACATTTAGGAAACGTAGAAAAATGATAGTTTAAGTAATATATTTCAAGAAAAGACAATGTTTTTTCTTTTCTTTTCTTTCTTTTTTTTTTTTATATTATCGCATTGGCGGAGATGTAACTATGGCTACTATGCAGATAGATTTAGTAGCTACTAAACCTATTGTTCAGTTACTAACTTAGTAAGTGGGCGGAGATACTAAATGTTCGTAAATCGGGATTCAGATACATTTAGTACTAAATCACGTGACCAACACCAAGGGAAGTCAGGGAAAATGTAGCGATAAGTTAATAGGGAAGCTAGTAGACCAATCAGAGCGCTTGTTCCAGGCGTGCGTTTATTTAGTTGGTGATTTAGCAGCTTGTTTGGTCACGTGATTTTAGCAGCTTGTTTTGGTCACGTGTTTAGTATCTCCGCCTCCAAATTCTATCTGAATCCACTATACTAAATTTAGTAACTAAACAATAGGGTTAGTAGCTACTAAATCTATCTGAATAAGGGCCTATATTACTATTCCAAATTTTATGGATTAAAATAGGAATGATTATAAATAATAATTAATGCCCATATAAAGCTAATTTATATTTTTTTCTAGGTAAAAAAAAAAACGTAAAGACACTTTGACAAGTTTCAACAAAAAAATGTTTTTTAAGGAAAATGTTTTCTGCTAGATGTTGCTCTCTGACAAGTGTTAAATCACACTTATATACGTTAAATCATACTTAAGATCAACACACTTGTGTTAAATCATACTTAAGAAAGATTTAACACAAGTGTTAAATCATACTTAAACGACAATTGAAATAATAGATGGTTTATCCCTGTAATTTATTCCACATGCCAAGTGAACCAACCCGTTTCGGAATAATTTTTTACGGCATGTTCTCTGGTCGTATTACAATTTCCGACACTTTTTAAATGACCAAAAGTAAATGCAAATATAAAATATTAAAGATTTATTTGTTGTCATTTCCGAATTATCAAAAATTTGGAAATATATTGCAATTTTCGCGTGCAACTAGCCTTTACATAAATCTAATCAGGCAGGAGTAACCTTTGAAAAGTTGAGAGGTAAACTTTAGGACGTTGCCATGTCGCGGGCCGTATAATTGTAATTTGTGTTCGATTTTGAATGGTTTTTGTGGGTTTTATTCGGGGTTTATATATATTCTGCGGACCGGATCAAAAGCCGTGCTAAATAATTCAATCTAGAATTATTTAGCACGGCTAGAATAAGCTGTCAGAATCTAGAATACGCGTATCTAGAATAAGCTGTTTACAAAATTAAAGTCTGACTGTCTTCAGATTATGGACTTTAAAATGATAGATTGCGTTTTAATACTTTTAAATGCATTTTTTAATCTTTTTAAAAATATTAAAGAGCAAAATTTAACTAAAATATATTAATATAAATAAAATTTCCCCAAAAATCACACTGATTCCTCTCTATTTGTTTAAAATTTTCCAGATATTTTTCATTAATTTATAATTTTTTAGGTAACTTCTATTAATTCAAAAATTTATTTCGTTGAATTTTTATACGATACTTTTTGGAATGTAATTAAACACAAGAATTATTTTCCTTTCGGGGACATTTTAAAAATGCATTCGATTGATACCAAACAAACATATGACATTCATTGAGCAGTCAATGCAGAAAATCCCGGTATTCTAGCAGTGAGCGACCTATTCCTTTGTTCTCCGTTCAGATAACGTCAAAAACGTAATACATCAGGTATTTCCCAGAACTCACTAAAGTGCAATAATTCTTGCTTCTCATGACCGACTTCCTTCACTTAGCATTACCAGGCTTCAGAGGCGTATCCAGAGAGGCGGGGCCGAGGGGACTGCCGATTATCGAAAGAAGGGATACGCTTTAATATACATGCTGAAAAATTTAAATGGTGCAAACATAAATTCTTTCTTACATCCTCTTGCTTTTAATTATTATTTTTTTAACAGTGCTTGTGTTCATAAGAATGTACGTTCTCACTAACTAATGCTCGGCGAGAGAAGCACCTCCCTTAAGAGAAAATATAACGCCCAGACTTTATATAATTTACTTCTCAATATCAGCAATAAACATGCTAGTAACTTAAATAATGTGAGAGCATTTTATTGGAATAAAAATAGGAAACGTAAATAAATGGCCGTACAGACAGACAATAGATTTTAAGAATGGAAGATGCAGCGCCAGTTTCATTGAGGAGGAAGAACTACATTCAGAGCAAGCGGAAATGTAACTGTAAGTCTTCAAAATTATCTTAAATTCTATGAATTAAAATAAGCTAATTCATACTTTTTCTAGATATTCAACACATAAAGACACTTCCGCAAGTTTAAAGAAAAAAATGTTTTATAAAGACGATGTATTCAACCAAGCTTGCGTATTTTTTTTTATTTATTTATTTATTTTTTTTTAAGGAAAGAAAATAAAAGAAACGTAATGGCAATTTAAATAATGGTTTTCAAGAAGAAAAGTTTACTCGTGTAGGTTATTCCATGTCAAGTGATTCAATTTTCTCATATTATCTCATTTCTTGTGATTTTCTACAATTGTTAAATGAACAAACAAATATAAAATATTAAAGGTTTACCTCTTGTCATTTCCAAGTTATCTCATCTTAAATTTGGAGAAATATTGCAATTTTGATGCCACTTGCCTCTACATAAATCGTAGTCGGACTAGAATTAAGATATTTAAAAAATAAGTCTGACTGTCTCAAAAATATTATGGGTGTTTTAAAGATATCTTGCATTTGTGTAATTTTAAATACATTTCTAATATTAAAAAAATAGAAATGCAAAATTAAAATTAAATTTAAAAAATAGGAATAAAAACCTCCCCATTATTCATACTGATCCCTCTCTATCTCTGAAAAAATTTCCGGAAATTTTGATTCATTTATAATTTTTTCATGAAACTTTTATTAATTTTAAAAATTTATTCGGTTGAATTTTTATACGATATCTTCTCAATGTAATTAACAAGATTTTTTTTCCGTTTAAGAGCACTTAAAAGTGCATTTGATAAGTACCTATCAAACATATAACAGTTATTGAGCAGGAAAAGATTAATAAAATGCAGAAAATCCTAAGTATTCTACAAGTAAAAGACCTGTTTCTCTGTTCGTATGGGCGCCAAAAATTGCAATACATTCAGTATTTCCCAGACTCATTATAATACTTGTCACACCCTATTTCTTATACCCCATTTACAGTCAGCCCATCGCACTGTTCCTCTCGCTGCTGCTTTTTTTCCTTTGCGGCTGCTCCAAAAGTACTGAGCGTTTACATTCTGCTGTACTCGCCTTCTGCTGTTAATAGCTTTCTACTGTACTTCCCTCCGCGCTTCTTTCGCAATCCCTTCAAGGGGGATAGGGGGATGGCGCGGGGCAGAGGGATCTGCCAGAAAGGACAAGCGTCTAGATATTGGAAAGTATCCTACTTCTCATCTCTTCCCTTCCCAGTGCGCATTCTGTGTCGCGCACGATGTCGAATGTGGGTGGACAAGAGCAGCATGAGCAACACACCAAAGCACCCACACACACTTCGTGAAAATTTGGGGTTGATTGTGTTTATATTGACATCGTATTCAAACAAATGTTTGTTTAAAAAATTTTTAAGTTACCTCACTTTAATGTGAAATAAATAATGTTTTAGGATAGCTGTAATTTGCCTTACGGTCTCTGGAAATAGTGTTATTGGCTTTCTCTGACAGTTTAGCGTGATATTCGCATAGATATCGGAAATTTGTTTCAGTTATGCTTGATGAATTTAATGTAATAAATTTGATGATTAAAATAAGATAATATTTTTAATGCTTTGAGGAAGTTTGCTGTGAGCAAGATTCAGAACAATAAAAAAATATGCTAATAATTGAAATTAGTTTTAAAAAGTTATTCATATACAATTCTTTAAAATTTTGTAAAATTTACTGTTGATTACAAAAAGTTCTGAATAAAATATATATTAAACTAGATTTGATTTATAAATCTTATACTTAATTTGGGTTGCTGCAAACTGTAATTTGGGTTGTTCAAAAAGCACAAATCCTTTTTGAAAAGTAAAAGAAAAAGGATTTTTTGTTTTGTTTTTCTTTTTTACACCTTTAAAAGAATCATATTTTAGGGGCATGAATTAGTGCCCTTAGCTCAATAATTGCAGTAATATGGGAGTTAGTTTGATTGATGTGTTCATTTGACAATAATAAAAAAGCGTGTGAGTGTGTAAATGCATTGACTTTGTTGTGTTTCTGCTAAATGTTTTCAATTTAAATTAATTTTGAAGATTGTTCGGCTGTGTTATGGTAAACTTACACGAGGGATATCTGCCTCAACTGGAGGACTTTTTAAGGGTAAACTGTTTCCTATTGCTGAAAATATTTTCAAATGGGTCATATCGGAATTTTATTGAACTTTTTTTGAAAGGACAGTTGCCCCCTCCCCTCTTCCTGCTCCTAGTTAGTTATGCTATGATACTCGAGGAATGTGAATCTTCCTCTTGAGAAACACCAGAAACACTTTCATTAGCACGTGTTCCTAAAATTGATCTCTCAGGATCTGGGCCTGAAAAGGGCCTTTTGCTGCTTTGAAAAAGCTCACTCTCTGAATCAGACATCGGGAGAGCAACGAGGTGCGAGAAACAAGTAACAACAGCTAGCAAAGCGAAATCTTCCCCCTCTACCCTCTTCTGTTCCCACCCACCTTTGACATCATGCGCGACACAGAATGCGCACTGGGAAGGGAAGAGAGAGAGATTCCAATATCTAGACGCAAGCGTCTAGATATTGGAAAGTATTCTGCTTCTCATCTCTTCCCTTCCCAGTGCGCATTCTGTGTGGCGCACGATGTCGAATGTGGGTGGACAAGATCAGCATGCGCAACACACCAAAGCACACACACACACACACTTCGTGAACATTTGGGGTTGATTATGTTTATATTGACATCGTATTCAAACAAATGTTTGTTTAAAAAATTTTTAAGTTACCTCACTTTAATGTGAAATAAATAATGTTTTAGGATAGCTGTAATTTGCCTTACGGTCTCTGGAAATAGTGTTATTGGCTTTCTCTGACAGTTTAGCGTGATATTCGCATAGATATCGGAAATTTGTTTCAGTTATGCTTGATGAATTTAATGTAATAAATTTGATGATTAAAATAAAATAAAATTTTTAATGCTTTGAGGAAGTTTGCTGTGAGCAAGATTCAGAACAATAAAAAAATATGCTAATAATTGAAATTATTTTTAAAAAGTTATTCATACACAATTCTTTAAAATTTTGTAAAATTTACTGTTGATTACAAAAAGTTCTGAATAAAATATATATTATACTAGATTTGATTTATAAATCTTATACTTAATTTGGGTTGCTGCAAACTGTAATTTGGGTTGTTCAAAAAGCACAAATCTTTTTTGAAAAGTAAAAGAAAAAGGATTTTTTGTTTTGTTTTTCTTTTTTACACCTTTAAAAGAATCATATTTTAGGGGCATGAATTAGTGCCCTTAGCTCAATAATTGCAGTAATCCGTTATTGCCATTTCTTCAACTCTTTGCCACGAAAATGGACAGTGTAAATGAGGAATTAGATTCATATGTATTACTAAAAATACCAGCTGCCTCAGGTGCAGCTATATCTAGAGACTGTGCAGCAACTTCTGTGGATGTACCAACAACTTCCATTTAGTCTTTTTTTATTCAACATTTTCTTAAATTTATTTAGTGGTGGTTTCTGAGCATTAAGTATTATTATTATTATTATTTTAATTCATAGAATCTTGCATAATTTTATCTCTTTATGATGTAAATAGATTCTGCAAAGTTCTAGAGAATTTCCAGTGAAAATGTTCAAGTTATTCTTCAACAATTATTCTTATAGAAACGGCTACAGAAATCTAGACTTTCTTGTGCAGCATTTCTCCCAATCTTTTATAAAGTTATTTCAATATTATTAATGTTATTTTGATTCAAAGAGTCTCGTATAGTTTTAGCTCACAACAGTGTAAAGAAACTTTATTTTAACGTTCTAAAGAATTTTCAATGGAATTTTTTAAGGAATACCTTTAGTAATATTTTTACAGAAAAGTTTACATAAATCTACGCTTTTCAATAACGCATTTTCCACAACCCTTTATAAAATTACTTAAATGGCCCCTCCTTCTTTGTACGCCCTTCCCCCCTGCGAATACCGAAAGAGGGGCTTGCTTCAATATGCACTAAAAAATTAAAATAGTGTAAATGCAAATTTTTTCTCACGTCCTCTTTTAAAATTGTTATTACTTTTTCTTTCTAACACATTGCTTGCTGTTACGTCAAAGTACGTTCTCCACTAGCTAATACTAGAGCTCTGAGAGAAGATCCTCCCCCAAGTGAAAATATAACGCCCACAATGAAATAATTTTCTTCTCACTATCAGAAATCAACCTTCTGAATTAAATAAAATGCGAGCACTTTTTTTATATAAAAAAAGGGAAACGTAGAGAAATAACATTCCAGCAATAGATTTCAAGAACAGGGTGTGTATTTTGTTTATTGTCACGTAGGCGGAACTACATTGGGAATAAACCGAGATTAAACTTTAATTCTTTAAAAATATGCAAAATTCTACGGATTAAAATAGCAATGTGAATAATTAATGACCATGTAAAGATAATTTACACTTTTTTCGAGTTATTAAACGGATAAAGACACTGGCAAGTTTCAAAAAATAATTTTTTTTTTTTTTTTTTTTTAAAGGAAATGTTTTTTGTTGAATTTTGCTCTCTGACAAGTGTTGAATCTCACTTACAAATAAAAGAAACGTACAGAAATGTCAATTCAATTAACAAATTTCAAGAATAGAAAGTTTACCCGCGTGGGTTATTCCGTGTGAAGTGATCCTATTTATACATACATATACCGGGTGATCCAAAAGTCAGGACAAACTTTAAAAGTTCATTAAAAAAGAGCAAATAATAATAGAAAATTGCGGTTTGCACAAATAGGTTTAGGGTATGATGGGATTTTTTTTTTTTTATGACAAGAAAGTTTGTAGTTCCAAATGTTATCGGTAGATGGCGCTGACATGCACAATGGGAACCAAATTTCCAATTTTAAAAAATCCGAAATCTCTGTAATGCTTTCTATGCAAACTGCAATTTTTTTTATCATTATTTGTTCTTTCTTAATGAATTTTTGAACTTTTCACTAGCTTTTGATGCATCCTGGGTGCACCAAACTTTAAAAATTCATTAAAAAAGATCATTATTTGCTCTTTTTTAATGAATTTTTAAAGTTTGTCCTGACTTTTGGATCCCCCAGTATATATATATATATATATATATATATATATATATATATATATATATATATATATATATGAAAGATTTCGGGGACGTAATGGTGTTCGCTGCGTAAGATCACCATCGGTGTTTGAGCAGGAGGCGAGGCGTAGGATTTAGCGGCCTATGATCATAACTTCGTCAGGTTCAGGAGATGCGAGGCGGCTCGGGACTCTGGAATACCCCCGCCCCTCAGGGGGAAGACCTACTCTAGGTCTTTACGGGTGTCGCAATCCCGGGGCCCCAGCGATCTTTCGCTTTTCTTTGTTCTACCCTCCTCTCCTCTTAGCTGTATCCTTCCTTTTCCCCCTCAGTGTAGTTTCCTCTGTGGAGGTGAGGGCCCCCCTTTAGAAGCTGCGGCCGCCCTGTGCCGTCAGCTTCTATTGGCGGAAAACTACCCACGTGTTTGCCGTGCGTGGAGACCCGTGTCCCCGGAAAAGGGGATCCTGGTAATTGAGGGGTGTTCCCGTAAAGGAAATCATCATTACGGAATTTCCATAGACACGGGAGAAACCTCAACACATTGCTTTGGCCTCGGCTTCGGGTAAACGGGAGGTATACAGCGTTCCCCTGTGTATCAATCGGCTGGTGGTACTGATTTCGATCAACTGCTAGGGATCAAGCAATCGGACATCTACTGGGCACGTCGTTAAGGGTGGATGCTGCCTAAGGGATGTACTGTGCGCGTATAGACCCGACTAGCACTGGTGTGCAACCGCACACCCCCTTGTTGGGCTCCGTGGTGGGTGGTGCGGTCGGGTCCGAACCTCAATTTCCCCAACATGGCTTTACAAAATTCTTTGTCTCACGTCAATGCTCCGCAGTCTACTCCCACTGAAAATACTGATGCACAACTTCTAAATATGAATGCTCGATTCTTCATCATCCACTATGTTGAAGGTAACTTTGCTGAAACATCACCATTCTTAATACACAAATGTATCACTGACAATGTAGGAGAAGTCAAAAAAGTTAAAAAATTAAGATCTGGAGACCTGTTAGTTGAAGTATCAAGCAATAGACAAGCATCCAAAATAATGAGGATTAAAAACTTTGGCCTAAAACCTGTCACAGTAACACCCCATACATCCTTAAACATCTCACGTGGAGTCGTATCTGAACCTGAACTTTTGCACTGCTCTGAAGCTGAACTATTAGAAAACCTAAGTGATGAAAAAGTATGTGCTGTGCGTCGAATCACTATCCGACGCAATAATCAACTAATCCCCACCAAACATATTATTTTAACTTTCCAGTCTCCCACAATTCCATCCCATATCAAAGCCGGCTATCTATTATGCCCCGTTAGACCATATATACCAAATCCCATTCGCTGCTTCCAGTGTCAAAAGTTCGGCCATACTAAAACCTCCTGTCGTGGGTCACCGGCCTGCGCCCGCTGCGGTGCCTCCGGCCATGACAGTGAAACCTGCTCTGCAGCTGCAAAATGTATAAACTGTGCACAGGAACATCCGTCATACTCCAAGTCATGCCCAAAATGGGCTTTCGAAAAAGAAATCCAGTCCCTGCGTGCCACTCAAAGACTCTCCTATCCAGAAGCCCGTAAAATAATAGAAAGCCGTACCCCTAAACCTGGTCTGTCCTATGCAGCCGCAACAAAATCTACTAAATCAATAGCCACTCAGACTGACCCTGTCATTCATCCTTCCTCTTCCAAGACATCAACAAGTAAACAATCAGTCCATAAACAAAACAGTTCCGCCACTGCACCAGAGAAAACTAAGAAAAAATCTCACAGCAATAGCTCTACTCAAGTCAGACCAACAATCAGTAAAGCAGCAACCTACAAATTAAAACACAACCGTTTCAGCACAAGGAAAATACCTCCTCAACCACATATAGATGACTCAATCTTAAAATTATCACCCTCGGAATCAGAAATATCGGATGAAGAATCGATGGAACATGAAGACATTGAGCCACCTAATAACCCTAAAGGGATTACCACGACAACGCACAATGCCCCTAACATAACATAGTTATGGCATTGTTGCTGTCATGGAACTGCCACGGTTTTCAGAACAAAAACGACGACCTCAAAACACTTATTTACAATCACAATCCCGCCTGTCTCGCCCTTCAGGAAACATACCTCAAACCCAATAAGCACACTCAAATTCACAATTATACTGTCCTTAGAAAGGATTATGTGCTAGGGGAAAGGGCCTCCGGCGGAGTTGCCCTCCTAATAAATAATCACTATCCCTATTGTACTCTCAATCTCAACACACCTTTACAGGCTGTCGCCATTAGAATCCACCTCAAACATCTCACTACAATCTGCAGTATATATCTTCCTCCTAATGAAACAATCAGTCGAACTTTACTCAATAACCTTGTCCAGCAACTTCCTACCCCTTTCATACTACTAGGGGACATGAATGCCCACAGTCCCCTGTGGGGCAGCAAAGACACCAACAATAGAGGTCAACAAATAGAACAAATCCTAACCGACTTCTCACTGTGTGTTATGAATAATGGTGACAGTACTTACTTCCATCTTCCCACAAAATCATTTCATGCAATAGACCTTGCTATCTGTTCTCCTCCAATCCTCCCACTGTATAATTTCTCTGTTTCTGGAGATTTACATAATAGTGACCACTTTCCGATCATTCTCTCTCCTTTGTATATGAATCCAAACCAAACTTCAACAATACCCAGATACATTCACGACAAGGCAGACTGGCAGACCTTTACTTCACTATCAACAATATCCCAAAATATCATAGAAGGCACTATTGATGAGGTCGTTAATAAAGTCACGTCCACTATCATTAAGGCAGCAGATAATAGTATACCGAAATCGGGCACAAGCTGTCGCAGAAATAAAAAACCGTGGTGGAACGCTGCGTGCACCCTAGCCAAAAAGCAGCAGCAGAAAGCCTGGGGTACCTTCCGCCGGTATCCCACAACTGAAAACCTTATCATTTTTAAAAAAGCAAAAGCAGTCGCCCGCAGGGTGAGGCGGCAATCTCAAAAGGAATCATGGATGCAATATGTCTCCAGCATTACTACATCAATCTCTAGTAAGGAGCTATGGACCAAAACAAAAAGAGCTGTGGGAATATACAACAACCCTACCATACCCTGCCTATCCATCAATAACAAAATCATCTCTGATATTACAGACATTGCAAATACCATCGGCGAAACATTGGCTCTATCCTCTTGTAGTACCTCTTACTCAAATACCTTTAATACCCATAAACTGCAATCTGAGCGGCAAAAACTAAACTTTAAATCTTCTTCGCAATACTCTTATAATAGTATCTTTACAATCCATGAACTCACCAATCAACTCAGACAGTTACCGAACACTTCTCCTGGTCCCGATGGTATCACATATGAAATGCTAAAACACCTTTCTCACGTTTCCCTTGCAAATCTACTACAGCTGTTTAATAGAATCTGGAACGAACACACCTTTCCTTCCTCCTGGAGAAATGCCATAGTCATACCCTTTCCAAAGCCCGGAAAAGACACCTCAAATCCTAATAACTACAGACCCATAGCCCTTACCAGTTGCCTTTGCAAACTGCTGGAGAAAATGATCAATGCACGCTTAGTTTACGTTTTAGAAACAGAGGGCCATATACACCCTTACCAAAGTGGCTTCCGCAGGGGCAGATCAACTATTGACAACATACTATATCTAGAAACTCAAATTCGTAACGCTTTCTTAAGAAGAAACCACTTAATCTCTATTTTCTTTGACATAGAAAAGGCATACGACAAGACCTGGAGATACGGTATTCTCCGGGATCTCTACAATCTAGGCTTCCGTGGCAACCTTCCAATATTTATCCAGAACTTCCTTTCACTTCGAAATTTCAGAGTACAAATAAACGGCATTCAATCAAATAGTTTCGTTCAAGAAGAGGGCGTCCCTCAGGGCTCTGTCTTAAGTGTTACCCTCTTTTCAATAAAAATCAATAATATACTGAATCAATTACCTCCATCTGTTCACGGAAGCCTATATGTCGATGACCTTCAAATTTCTTGTCAGGGAAAGGACATGCGTTACATTGAGCGTCAGCTCCAGAACACCATCAATCGCATCCTAAAATGGTGTACCACAAATGGATTTAACATTTCTGCGGAAAAGACTGTCAGTACGCACTTCTGTCGTTTACGAGGGATCCATCCTGATCCTGAGCTCTATGTGGGCAGCTCAAAAATAGAAATACGTGACTGCGCTAAGTTTTTAGGGGTATATCTTGACAGAAAATTGACCTTTGCTAACCATATCTCCCATATCCGCAACAAATGTGAAAAGGACCTAAATATCCTAAAGGTATTAACTAACACTGCTTGGGGAGCGGAGCGTGACGCCCTGTTGCGGATCTACCGTGCAGCAATTCGATCCAAAATAGATTACGCCTGTGGAGTGTATGGATCTGCATGTAGGTCAGCCCTAAAAAAACTTGACACAGTGCATCATACTGCACTACGCCTCTGTTCTGGAGCTTTTAGAACATCACCCATACAAAGTCTCTATATCACTTGTCATGAGCCATCTCTCATCCACATCCGTCACAAATTATCATTAAACAATTATTTTCGCATCCTGTCTCATCCCTCCCACCCTTTGGGGGACGCATTGTCGGACACACATTTGGACCGCCAATATGGAAATCGCCCCTCATGCACTCCTCCCTTTGGTTTAAGGATCCGTAGGAGTCTAGTTGGTACACAACTGGAGAATGTTAAAGTCTCCCCTAATTCTCCTCATGAAACGCCACCATGGACTACACTGCAGACCTCGTACCTCCAACCATTTAATGGCTTTACTAAACAGGGTACCGACCCAAAAATATATCAACAGTTGTTCTCAGACCACAAAAACACATATAAAAAATATACAGAAATATACACTGACGGCTCCAAATCTGGGAATCATGTCGGCTTCGCCTTCGTAGGAAGTAACTATACCTGCAGCTATACTCTCCCTCCGTTCTGTTCAATCTTTACTGCTGAATTACTTGCCATACATGAAAGCCTGTTATATATCTCTAAAATGACTACAAAAAGGTATATCATCTACTCCGACTCCCTCAGTGTACTAAACAATCTAAAATCGGGCTCCCTCACTCATAGCTATATAACCAAAGTGCTACGTCTGCATGAACAACTGACAAATCGTGGATACAATATTCTCTACTGTTGGGTACCCAGTCATATTGGGATACTGGGCAACGAGAAGGCGGATAGTTTAGCCAGGCAAGCTACAATCCCCTACACTGGCTATCTCGCATACAATGACATAAAGTCCGGTACCTCTAGCATAGTAAAAAGCAGTTGGACCAGTAAATGGGATAGTGAAACTGAAAACAAACTGCATTCTATCCGACCTTCCCTGACTCATTGGTCATCCCTTTCATATCGAAATCATGATGTCATTCTGACTCGTCTCCGTATTGGTCATACGAGAATCACCCATAAACACCTACTTCTGGGTGAACCTGCCCCAGAATGTTCACATTGTCAATCTCACCTTACCATTCGTCACATTTTAACCTCTTGTACAGCTTTTAATAATTTTTACCAAATATTTTTTAACTGTTCTCATCCCAAACTTGACGATATATTGGGTGAAACCCCTCACTGTAATTTATTTTCATTTCTTCGACGTATCAATCTGTTTTACTCAGTGTGAAATATACACCTTTCTCTGACTGGTATCTGGATGGGAGCCCCCATCCAGATGTCCTTGGCTTACTTTTATCTACTTTTTACCTTTCTGCAGTTTGATTTTATCAGTTTTAGACCTTACGGATTTTAGCTTTACATGTTTTATACAACAACTTTTACGCAAAAGCGTTATTTTATACTAAATACACATTGTCTGGCGCAGTATGTCCTTTCTGGACCTTGTGCCATTAAACAACAACCAACCAACCAACCAACCTGGAATAGCCCCGCCCGCCGGCTGCTAGTAATCGTAGTCGGGCCAAGCAAAAGGAGAGATCTTTCGGGTTTACGAAGACATAATTTTATTTCGTTTCACGTTGTTTTTTACATGCCAAGTGAAGTCACGAAGAATCTATGCTCCGAGCTGCATTTCAACTTATATAACCTCGGGTCACGTGATCTATAGAGTATCACATCTGAAAAAGAGATGCAAATATTGGTTGTTAAACTGCCCAAGTCTGCTAGCCTTAGGAAATTCTTGAGAGATGTGGCGACAACAGACCGTGGGAAGAGGGAAGATATATTACTTGCGTTTAACGGTGTTATTCGAAAAAATCATGCGATTTTGGTACATAATTACAAATAAACTAATCATGCCAGGCACTTCAAAATTTTCAAACTGTCTCTTTAACAAGCTGTATTAAATACTGCGAAGACAGGCCAATCTGTATCAGTTTCAAAACTTTTAGAAAAAATTTTTTTTAATCTTAAATTTTCGCAAGGCGTGTCACTCTTCGAAAAATCTTGAAGCTCAGATCTATGTTTAAGAATTTTTTCTGAAAATTTCACAAGAGCCACAGCGTTTTCGCTTATCGCAGTGTGTAAAACAGCTTATGAAGAACCATCTGGAATTTTTTGGAGACCATGGTGCTATTAGTTTATTTCAATTTGTGTACCAAGACTAAAAACAGAGTTCTTTTTTTTCGAAGAACAGCCTAGATCCTGATGCAAACCCTTTGTTGAAAATGAAAGTCACTACGCCCTGAAGAATTTTGAAGCAAGCAAATAGAAATTTTTGAATTTTGAGAGGATGTTTAATTTATATGTTATATATATATATATATATATATATATATATATATATATATTTATATATATAAAACGTTCTCTGCTTTTTTTATTTCCTACATTTGTTAAATGACCAATAGTAAATACACTTATAAAATACTAAAGGTTTATATGTTGACATTTCCGAGTTTTCACATCTTAAATTTGGAAAAATATTGCAATTTTAGTACAATGCGTCTCTGTATAAGTCTGAATTCAGCCATAAAATTAGCTATTTAAAAATAAAAGTCTGGCTGTCGTCAGAATATTATGGGTTTTTGAAATATGTATGGCATTTGTGTATTTTTAAATACACTTTTAATCTTTTTTAAAAATATTTTTAAGCAAAATTCAATTTAAAAATTAATATGAATAAAAATTACCATAAAAATCACACTGAATCCTCTCTATTTTTTTTAAATCTTTGAATATTTTAAATTAATTTATAATATTTTTGTGAAACTTCTATTAAAAAATATTTGGTTGAATTTTTATACGATATTTTCTCATTGTAATTAAATTCAAGATTTTATTTCTTTTCGGGGAAATTTAAGAAATGCATTTGATAGATACCTAAGAAACTTATAACAGTTAGTCCCAAGTTCATTAAAATAGAACAAATAATGATAAAAAATTGCAATTTGCACAAATATATTTAGAGGGTGATCATTTTTTTATTTAATCACAAAAAAGGTTGTAGTTCCAAATGTTACCAATAGGTGGCGCTGACATGCACGATCGGAGACAAGTTTTCATTATTAAAAAAAAAAAAAATCTCTCTCTAATCTTTTCCATTCAAACTGCAATTTTGTCTCATGTATTGCTTCTTTTCAAATGATTTTTTTAAGTTTTCACTAGCTTTTGACGCATCCTGGGTGCTTCAAAGTTCAGAAATTCATTGAAAAAGAACAAATAACGATATAAAGTTGCGGTTTGCATCGATAAGATTAGAAAGATTTCGTATTTTATTTTAATTGGACACTTTCTTCTCATTGTGCATGCCAGCGACATCTATCGGTGACATTTGGAACTACAACCATTCTTGTTATTAAAAAGAAATCTGATCACCCTCTAAACCTATTTGTGAAAACCGCAATTTTCTATCATTATTTGTTCTCTTTTAAGGGGTCGCAGGAGGATTAAGAATTCAAAAAATCGATTTTTCAATTTTTATTTCAATTCAAACCTTAGTTAATTCTGAACATTTTGACCCCAATTTCATGAATTAAATCCAAATAGAACCAGAGATACACGTAAAAACGTTTTATGAAAGCTTCATATTTGAACGCAACAAGATAACTTTAAACTGCATTTTATCAAAACGCAGTTTTATGAACTATCCGCAAGATAGCAAAATTTCTATGATTCGTATCTTCACGAAATTTTGTATAGTTATAACTGGTATCAGTGTCTATAGAATGAATTAATATTTACGAAAAAAATTAAATTAGTATCCTTAGTTACCCTTATATTTCTATTAAAAATTTCAAAAGTTTTTCTCTCTCACTTTTAATATTAATTCATTCTATAGATACTGATACCCAGCAAACACACACGTGCTGGCGGAGTACCTTTCCAGTGCCCGGCACTGCAAAAAGAAACTGAATCGTACCAAAAGTGGTCGCCCGAGAAGTACCTTGCCAGAAGCCCTGGAAGGCAACGGCACTCTGCTGGCATACTGCATGTGCCGGCCGTTGCTCACAAGAAAGTCACTAGCCCATTAAGTTTATAAAGCCCAAAATGAAACACGGGTATTAAAAATAAAGGCACTGGCCTGGTCTTAACTATCTTAACAGTGACTGCAATATAATGGCACGATACCAGATTAGTGCCGATTTACAGTAATGCTGCCACAATTAAAATACGAGCCAGTGGCGGATTCGGGTAGGGGGCATACACTCATTCAGTCAGCTGTCGTCAAAAAAGGGTCTCTAGATCTGTGGCACGCGATGAACGTTCCGATCGTCCGCCATCTTGCTGGTAGTTAAGTCGAGCCATGGCAACGGCTGCACTTTTTTCAGCATTGGGCAATCTATCCAGCTGTTCTCGCATTCTTCCATTTTTCAGCAGATGTCAGTGCTATTAAAAATAATCGTGAAAATTTTTTACGGGAAATGACGTGCTCAAAAGTAAAGGATTCTCGTGGAGCTATGTCACCCGCAACTATTTTTATAGAAATCAAATCTATTCTTCGTGACTGGCAACAGTCAGAACGTCAGAGTTTGATGTTCCCAGAGCGGGATCACTGCACGTTAAAGGGTTAACAAAAGCAGTTAAGGCTTCGCCCTTCAAAAATTTTGATAAAAGTCTAACTTTCCACTCGTCGGAAAGCTGTAGTTGGGAACATTTCCCTTCAAAATATTCTAACCACTTTTCTAATTTCATCCCACCTTGGGGGTCAAAAGAAATCGTTTCTCTTATTTCTGAGTTTCCACAATTACTTTCGGATTGTATCTCTTTTTGTTCAGTAAGATTATTTGCCAAGGTTTAAGAACTGCTATCGACATTATTAGCTGTTAACCCATTCTTTTCTGGGTTATGATCATAGGTATTTAAATTTTCTGTCTGAGTCTCGCTTGTAGAAGTCATTTTCCCTTTTAATATTTTACCTGACCTTAACAGCATAAAACACTAATATTTTCTACTTTTACTATTCTAATAAAAGCATATTCAGACTAAAGAGATGAAACAAAAATAGAAATCGAAATGAAAACAATTTACTTAAAGAAAAACTTCAAATTATTCAAGTTCAAAAGTCCGTCATAAGCTTGTTGTCTTTTAAAACAGACAGCAAAATACTCATATGGAAATCAATAAACAATAAATAAGTCAGTTATCAAATGCAAATCTATCTATTTATTTAATTAAATATTAAATAAACACACACAAATACCTTTCAAAGAAATGAATCATCATTCAAAATTAAATATAGACAAAATAATCAAGTTTAAATAATAATTCTTCTTTTACTTTTATTGCTATTTGTAAATGAACTAAAAAATAAATAAAACTTCCTTTCATTTCACTTGCGCGAAAGAAAAAAAAATAATACTAATAACACATACATATGGAAGATTTATATGTCATTTGACGCTTCAAAATCCATAACAATCATCAAACCGAAAGCACTGTCATAGGTATACCAGCAGAGAATTCTAATAACAGCTGATTGAAATTACGTCATGGCTTGGAAAGGCAAAAATTTACCAATCTTTGTATGGAGTAGAGAGTAAAAACAGTTTCTCTAATGGAGCTCAAGAATTCCTTTCTCTGTTGCACACACTTGAACGAGGGGGGGGGGGATGGAAAACAACATCGATGCTAAAACCGAAGTGGCGTCCTTGAAAGGGAAGTTCGAAGGATTCTTTCAAAAGAACGCAGATCACAGATTCCAATTTAATTAAACTGCATCAGTTGGAGAAAGACGCTTCTTTCCCTAAGAATTTTGTGAACTTGGAGTAATATTAAAGGCGCGCAGACTTTTTATCGCTGCCGGCTTCAGAAATTGTAGACGAACGTCGTAATGCTTTTTCGTAGTCGGGCAGAAAGACCGTATTTACAGTTTCATCTTCGGGTTAAGCTCAGCACCAGGGTCTCGCTGTCGGAGGACCGCCAGGTGCAGATGCAGGACGGTTTACTCGGGCTGGGGCTGTGTTGTACGGAAAAACACTCCGAGATTACGATGACATATTTTTATTTGATTTCACATAATTTTACATGGCAAGTGAAGTCACGGAAGAATCTCAGCTCCGAGCTGCGTTTCAACTTATATAACCTCGGATCACGTGTTCTATACAGTATCATATATGCCAAAAGAGATGCATTTATTGGTTATTAATAAGCCCGGGTCTGCTAGCCTAAGGAAATTCTTGCGAGGTGTGGTGCCAGAAGACCGTGGGAAGAGGGGAGATATATTACTTGCGTTTGAATTAAATTTAGATCCTGATACAAATCCTTTGTTTAAAATGAAAGTCACTACGCCCTGATGAATTTTGAAGCAAGCAAATACAAATTTTGAATTTTGAGAGGAAGCTTAATTTTATATGATATATATATATATAGGTTATTTTGCACATCTCAGATTAAAATAGACAAGAAAGCTTTTATTTTCTTTCTTCAAATGCATAAAAAATTTATTTGTACTTCGTATAAATAAGCTGAATTAATATAGCCAAATCCACGATAACAGTTCGATTCTTGCTCATCTCGCAGCCATGAGAAGTAAGTTGACCCTCGGTAGATATATTGACCTCTTGCTTCTATAGTATCATACTTGAGGCCCCGTAAAAGAGTGCGGAAATAAAACATTTGATTCCAGAGAAATCGAAACAGATAGAAAGAAATAAAATAAAATTCCTAAAATAAATTTCCCAATTTCTTACTTTTAATTTGACTATTACATGTAAATACTGGTTCATTGCTGAATTTGTAACCAAATAACTGCAGGAGCTCTAATTTGTTTTATTGTAAATTTGAGCATTAATTACCTAATTTATACTTAAAAATTAAGTAATCTTTTGTTTTATCACTGCTATATTTAATATAATAAAAAATATCAGTAGAAGCAATTATGTACGCTGTTAAAAATTTTAATTTAATCTAAAATTCTCTGTAAAAAAAAAAAAAAGACTGCAGGAGCTGAGCTCTCATGCAAATTAAACCCTGACTGGTCTTCGTGTAATATTCTCTAAGATACTTTTTCTGCACCCTAATTCGGTAGATTTTAAAAGGGGCTTAACGTAGAAAAAAAGTCTCCAAATATGTTTTTCAGGAAAAGTTTAGCAAAATTATAAAAAATTAAAATTATAAAAAAAATAAAAAAATAAAAAATTTAAGATTAAAATTCATAATTCTGGTGGTTATATACTGTCATATACAGAGTGGGGGTTTCACTGTCGGTGTAGTAAACATTTTTATAGCATACTGAACTCGTTTGTATTATTTTAGTTTTTAGTACTAAAATATTTGAAGGCGCAATATGAACTTCTCCCCTTAATTTTGGCGTAAAATGGGCGTAATTCAAACTCATGTTTGTAAATTTCACGCGATTCTAGATGCTTGGAAACGCTTTGTTGCAAAGGAATGAATGATTTTATGCCAAATCTGGCAACCATTCTGCTTATTTTTTCAGTTTTTTATTAATATTTTCTAAAATAATTCGATTTTCGAAATTTAAGTCAGCTTATCAGGTTCCTCGGAATTTTTCGAATCTGTGGGCACATTAGTCGAAACTCAAATCCCCACGGTTTAGGAGGAGATAGGCCAACAAGCTTTGACAGCGCCAGCGGCCTTTACTTTTTTTTAGAATAGAGAGATGCATTTATCAAATGCATTTGATGTCTTACATCCCTTATTCAAGAAATGTGCCTCAAAAGAATAACAGGGAAATCATTTTTCATAAAAAAATATGTGTAATATGTTTTTACTACACTTCGCATAAAAGTACAGATATATAGGTATACACATTTAGATAAATGTATCATCAAAACAAATCTTCAATATTGTTCTCCTAGACGGGAATAATATTTTTTTCCTGGGCTTTCATAGATCTACTATTTTGGTCTATAAATTTAAGTGAAGAGATGCAATAAAGTCTAAGCAAATCCAACCTGTATCAATCAAATACTCTCAAGGGATTTTAGTCCATGACAAAAGCTCATAGGATTTATCAATCTCTTCTTTTTTTATGAGTGTTTGTTTATAGCAATTTATTCCATCAAATAAATTCGATTTTTTAACTAGGAAGAATATATTGATCGCTCTAGAAATATTGTGTTTTATCCTCTCTTAAAAAGTGTCAAATAAAAATAACAAACCACGGGTCTGAAATTTTTCAATGTAAAGTAAATGAATGGCATTTTTGCGTTATTTATTTACTTTTATGAAATGTGAAATTTACACAGTTTATGAAAAGAAAATTTCGTGTCATTTAGAAATACCAAGAACTTCTGACATAGTGAACTTTAGGCGCTAGTGGACAGAGATCATTAATCCTTATTCGTGCATAAAATAAATAATTTTAAACCATTATTTCAGGTTTAGTAGACATAGAAACTGAAATTTGGATACATCATTATAAAAATAATAAAAATAATTGCTCATTATTTTCTGTTTTTTTTTTAAATTCCTTTACTGGTACAGGTTTATCGTTTATTGCAGTGCACAAAACAGCTTGTGAAGAAACATTCTGAAATTTTTTAAGTTTCTGACATGATCCATTTGAATATGGCAACGACAAAAGTTTAGTGTTTTGTGATTAATAATTCAGTTATGAGCAATTTTGTAAATTGATTTTGTAATTGTTAGGAGCAATGTTTAAAACAGGCATGCATATTTAAAAGTGAGGCGAGTCGGCCCAAGCCTCCTCCGAAAATATAAAGCAATTATTAAAAAACAGCTATTTTAAAACATTTTAGATTAACTCTACAAACAAGAAAGTTTAAAATATCGGATATCCCCCGAAATGGAGAGAAACTTACGCTACTGGCTTAAAACATACTTGAAAATATTTGTAGCAACAAAGATTGAGACTGATTGAATTAATATTTTAATTTTGTATAGTTTTATAAATGGTTTGCTTATTAACCTAAGTATTGTTTAAAACGTATTCGTAAATAAAGGTTTTAAGAAAGATTAAAATATATGCAAGACAATTGAACTAATTTACATTAACATCAGATGGAAGCATAATATTATTAACACAAGTTTATAATATTATGTAACATTGTATATATATATATATATATATATATATATATATATATTACAGGGATGAGATTCTTAAGTTTTTAGGCTGATTTCAACTTTTTTGTGAATTAAGAGAAATTCAATTGTTATGTCTTTTTTTTCTGAAAATTCCACTTCTCTTCTGCAGATTTTAATAGTAATTATTAATTAATTAACTGTGTAATATATTTTATCGTGTAGCATGTTCTGGTGTTTTACTTCTTAAAACTTGTGTACACATATATTATATACAAATATCTTGTGTACAAACATTTTGCTCTAGATTTCAGTTTCTTTGCTTTTTTTGCCAATCTCATCCCTGTTTTTAGCAGGCTTTCATTTCCTTGCTACAAGTAATTAAGTAACGCGTTATGAACTGATGCGTCACCATGATTCAATATTTCGATAAGTCACATGATCCTCTATCACTTAACCCTTCCATGGCCGAAAGGACAAGACACAGAACTCGGTGTGCCCAATGTCACGTCAGGATTTTATATGACTTCCTTCCTCACTTCACCCTAGTGCAGAGGTGACGAACCTTTATGGATTAACGTGGCATTTTTTCAAAAGAAATGTTTAATGAGGCCATAGACGCGCCGTCAAATAATTTTGACTTAGTGACCGTTTGATCGTGATACTTCATAGTGAACTTTGTTATCTAAAATTAAAATGCAAACCGTTTTGATCGGTGGCGTGCCCAAAATACTGTGTCGCGTGCCCCTGCCCTAGTGGATAAGACACTGAAGTGTGAAGGTCCTGAGTTATGGCTTATCGTATGGCAGTCGAACTAATGATCTGGCGTTTTGGGCGGCTTTCTCCAGATATAACGCGAATACGCGTTAGAACCGTCTGAAAAGACCTCTGCCCAAATACAATACAATACACATTTCATCCCTTTAACGCGCATTGTTCCCTCTCTGGGAACACCAAACTCTAACGTTTCGACTGTTGCCAGTCGCGAAGAATAGATTGGATTTCTATAAAAATAGTTGCGGGTGACATAGCTCCACGAGAATCCTTTACTTTTTAGCACGCCATTTCCCGTCAAAAAATGGTCACGATTATTTTTAACAGCACTGGCATCTGCCGAAAAATGGAAGAATGCGAGAACAGCTGGATAGATTGCCCAATGCTGAAAAAAGTGCAGCCGTTGCCATCGCTCGACTTAACTACCAGCAAGATGGCGGACGATCGAAACTTTCATCGCGTGCCACAGATCTAGAGACCCCTTTTTTTGACGGCAGCTGGCTGTGCGGCACAGCTGTTGATGACGCGATGAACGTTTCGATCGTCCGCCATCTTGCTGATAGTTAAGTCGAGCGATGGCAACGGCAGCCTTTTTTTCAGCATTGGGAAATCGTTGCGCCTCAAAGGGTTAAGAACATTTTACAAAATTCCTTGTTTCTTCTGAACCACAAGATTCGCAGCATTTCAGTTTCAAATCTTCATTTATCCCTTGTTGCACTTTAGTTTTCAAAATAGTCCCACTTTTTAAAATCTTCCAAGATATTTCTTTGCAGTTTAGCACTATCGTCGTGTTCTGTAGGAATTTCATCTTTTTCATTTGATAAAATTGACCTCCATGATTTTTTAATCGTGTGTGGTAGGCGATTTTATTTATACTATTTTTCCCGCATAATCAACATAATAAATTGGGACCATACAGGATAAGCCGCAACGCATATAATCCGATCCCGGTTAATCGAGAGTCTACTGTGTTAGTATAAGTAATAGGAAGTATAAGTGCTTTAATATAGTTATAATAGAAAATAATAGCAGTCTTGAAAAACATATGTGTAATAAAATTTTGCTGTTTTAAAATCCACCTGTAATAATAACTGCACAATATAATTAAATGTAGAAACTGCCTGCTTTCTTATTGTTGGGGCATTCTATAGAGTTAAATAACTGTACATTAATGCAAGTTAATGTAGAGTTTTAAGTTTATTCTCGCATATTTAAATTCCAGTGAGACATAAAAACGAACGCAATTCTTCTTTCAAAACATTTACTTCATAATAATTCTATCAAAAACTTGAACACTTTTTAAAAATTTCTCACACATCTAACATTAATTTTCGACTGACTAAAAAAAAAAAAAAAAAAAAAAAAGCATTAATTTAACTTTTGCATTGATTTATGCTCATTTTTGGGAAAAATCAGAGTTTTCTGCTCGGCATTCAAGTGAAAAGGAAATATATTTTCTTTTAGATCAGAAAGTGAAGTTAATCTTTAACTACAATTTTTTTATTATTAAAGTAACAACACAAATATTTTATCAAGAAAGTTAGATCATTCAGAGAGAGCAAGTTATAAGATTAAATCTGTTTTTTCATTTGGCTGCGTTATTATTTTATTTTTTTTTAATCTTCTGCTTTTCTAAATTTATCTGTCCAAATAATTTCTGTACAGAAAAACTGCAGAAGTGGAGGAGTATGCAATCTTTAGTTACTCTCGTGTTCTTTTCTTCTTTTTTTTTAATTATTTTTCAGAAACTGGAGATAATGAACTCGCTGTAAATCTCTTCTCATATTTCTTGATCTATTATTACACGGTTTTGGATTAAACATGAATAGAGGTTACGATAGAATTATTACTAAAATATGAATTTAAAATAATGGAATATTCTTTCATTTGATCAGTTTTCTAAATATCATTATTTGCTGATATATACAGGATGTGCACACTTAAAAGAATTGCAGTAACCGAAACTACTATTTGGAAAATTGTATAAAAAATTCGTAAATCACTTATTATAGACATGGGCAGGGGCGTAGCCAAGGGGGGGGGTTACGGGGGTCATAACCCCCCCCCCCATGAGAAATTTTTGCCATACAAAATGCATATTCTTCACTACATTATCATACACACGTATACATATATATGAGTTGTAGTAGTCGTGACCCCCCCTATGAAAAATTTCTGCCTACGCCCCTGGACATGGGAATTAGTTTCAGCAATAAAAACGTTTCTAAATGTAGCCGTTAGTAGTCATACAGGTAAATTTCACTTACGCTACTCATAAAAAACAAGAACAACAGAATTTAAATGTTCTATGACTACTACTTCTTGACGTAAGACAGGGTATCCTGAAAAGGTGGTAAAGGGCTTTAATTTTTTATCCATTAAAGATAAGTGGGCAGTGTAAATTGAAAAAATGTTCAAAATAGGGATGGAATTAAGAAAAAATTCCTCTGTTTCATTTATAAAAAGCTACTTTTTTTAAATTTGTGTACGACCCTAGTACAAAAACATTCCCAATTAGTAAAATGTGCTTTATACACTAATGGGGTGATGTACCAAATTTGAGTCTGTCATCATGCATGGTCGCAGAGATATTTTTAAAGAAAGATGATTAGGGACTGTACAGGATTTTGTAAACGTTTATTGCTGCAGTTTAAAAAAAGTTTTTCTTTCGTAATTTCTGTACGATCCCTGAAATACGATCATTTGACATGATTTTTTTCCCTTCGAGAGCCATGGAAAAGTGATTTATGTTAGCATTTTATTTGCCTTCGTATCTTTGACATTTTTTAAGGTATAATTCTCAAATTTTATATGTCACCTCATGAATGTATGGGGCACATTTTACTAATTGGGAATTGCTCTGTACGGGGTTCGTATACAAATTTAAAAAGTGTAATTTTCCGAAAATTAACGAGAGGAATTTTTTCTCAATTTAGTCTTATTTACGACCTTATTTTGAACATTTTTTTCAATTTACACTGATCATTTATTTCTAATAGATAAAAATTAAATCGCGTTATCACCTTTTTGTGACACCCTGTATACATGTATAAAAGAACTTTTTAGTGTGTTTACAATTCAAAACACCATCTAGTGCCGATATTTGGAACAAATGATTTTTTTCTTTCTCTGAAACTAAATCTCATGTAAGGAAAATTCTTTTAAGAGTGAACCGAGAGGTCAATCTTTTAGGGAAATATTGCAAAAAAAGAACTACACGTTAAATATTTTTATTTCTTAGATGTTTATTTTTTATCTATATGTGCCTTTCCTGGAATTTCTTGCTGAAATTTCGATCCTCATCCAAAGGGGGAACTATGGATATTAGACCCTTCGGAAACTGCCAGCGCCCACCTAGAAGGCTTTCGGAACCACGAATTTAAAGTGCACCTACACCAAATTGTCAAGGCGGCCATCGGTGGCAATTCGGAATCGAACTTACAGCCTTCGGTACAGCCAGTACTAGTCCAACGACTTACTACCGGGCTACTAAGGCTCCAGTTTTGCAGCTTGCGGTGAAACAGTCTAAATCAGGGTTTCTGAAACGTTTCGTCTAGTGGAGCACTTAGAGCAGGTATGGGCAATCTCTGGAAAGCTGCGGGCCAAACTAGCGATGTTAGCGATGTCGAGGCTGTATAACCTGGATTTATATGGAATTTTGAATGGTTTACATGGGTTTTATATGAGATTTTGATATGTTCCGCTGGCCGGATCAAGAGCTAGCCCCGGGTCGGAGGTTGCCCATATGTGACTTAGAGGGTCTTGGTGGAGCACCTCGCGGAAATTTTAGACTAGTGAATTGGAAGCTCAACCCTTTATCAGGCCATTTTTTCAAGTAATATTATGTCAAATTATTTTTGGGATTGAGATTGATTTATAAAAAGAAATGCATGTATCTTATTATCTAAAATGATTATTTATTAATAATAATATTGCTGTTAAATTTAATTATTATTATATAATATTTATTTTTAAAAAAAACTAAAATTTCGGGAATTGTCCGCAGATGGCAGTACAAATCACAATTTAGAAAACAGTTTCCCATCGACATTTAAATATTAATGAAGTTGGCGGGAAGTATACTTCCCATGGACTTATGAAGGATTGAGCAACAAGATATTTTTCCACGAAGCACTTGTCACCTCGAAAAGCACTTAGTGTTTCTCGGAGCACAGTTTAAAAAAAAAAAAAATGTTTTCATTTTTTTTCAAAGCATGAGTATCATTGGATTTTTGAAAAGCTGCTTAACAGATGCATGATTGCAAGAAATAATTAAAACAAAACCCCAAGAGTGCATTTTCGTGTTTAAAGCCAGTTTTCTTATTTCAAACATAATGGAAACACTCGTTAACAATAAAAGAAGCCTCGATTGTTACATCATTTCTATATAAGCATTCATTTCAACAGTCTCATCTCCGGCCGAAGTTTACGGCGACAAGGACATTTCCCATTTGTGTTGTCTTCCGGGATCGCACATGGAGCGCTTTCTTAAGAAAGGAGAGGAAATTGAGTTTCACTCTAACGAAAGAACTTCGAAAGCAGACGAGAACCCATACTATATTTTGGAACAGTTTTATCGCACACTTTTCGATTTTTTTTTGTTTCTTTTATTGCACACAGCATTCCAAATTTTCGCAGCAGTTATCGCAAACAGTATTTCGATTTCTTTTTTCCATACAAAATATTCCAAATTATTGTACAAAACATTTTCAATTCCCTTATCGCACACGACATTCGGAATTATCGTACACAACATTCCAAAATTTCACAGCAGTTCGATATTTTTTCTTTGCACAAAATATTCCAAATTATTGTACAAAGCATTTTCAATTTCTTTATCGCGCACAACATTCCAAATTTTCATAGCAGCTACCGCACACTGCATTTCGATTTTTTTTCTTTGAACAAACTTTTCCAAATTATCATATAAAGCATACTTAATTTCTTTATCGCACACAGTATTCGGAATTATCGTACACAGCATTCCAAATTTCCACAGCAATTTCCATCTCTCATCTTTCCAAATTATCGCACATAACATTCCTAATTTTATTTACACACTGCGTTTCAAATGATTGCGCAGAACGTAACAAATTTTTGCATCATAGATGCAACAATTATGAACTTTTCAAATTAAAGTTCAGAGCATTTATTTATTTATTTATTTATTTATTTATTTTGAACCTTCAGTGTGTCCTGGGATTTTTAAAACACTTTTCAAAAGTCGCATGATTTCTTCAAAACAGAAAGACCTAAGAAAGGCCATTATTAAGATTCCGTGTATAAAGCAAACTTTACCTTTCACCCTTAATTTCACCCTTAATCAAAACACTTTGTGAGCCATAAAATACAGCTGGAATGTCACATCATACACATAAGCATTTATTTCAACAGCCTTATCCTCGTCTCGTGTATAACAGCGACAAAGACATTTCCCATTTGTGTTGTCTTCCGGTATCGTAGATGCGGCACTTGGTTCCGGAAAGAACGGAAATTGAGTTCGAGTTTCACGGAAGAACTTCGAAGACAGCTGAGAACCCATGCTATATTTTGAACCAGTTTTATCGCTCACAGCATTCAAATAATTAAAGTTACATAAGATAAAGCGTAAAATATAATTCCTTTAATGCCCTTCCTTCCTTTGACCTAATCCCGGCGAGTATTTTAAATTTTAAAATTAGGAAAACTTGAACTTATGACGTTAAAATCATTTTCTTTGTTCACTAGAATGGCATTAACTTCCAAAACAAAGAGATAAAAGTTGTTACTAAATATAGCATCAGTAACACTGCACTTTTTATTTATTTATTTATTTATTTGAAAACTAGATCCAAAAATATTGCTTGCATCTCAGGATTTGATTTGGCACTTAGCCTAGGCCTAAGGATCCAAATTATTACTTTAGAAGAATTACTCCCAAACCTTTTGTTTTTAATTTGGTATTTTTCATAGCAATCAAAATATGACCACTCTGTATTTTATTGCTTTTTGTTATTTGATAATGTTCTAGGCTTCTGTGCTTTAAGTAGGCGATTTTTGGTGAAATGGTACGTCCACAACGATTCCTTATTTTATTGTGTGTCCGTCAATTTTGAAAATTTTACGCCGACATCAGTGTTAAGGGGCTCACATACCGAGTTGAGCCATTGATACATGTTATTCAGAATCACAAGATAAAACTCTCCATCGAAAATAGTGTCCGTATCAATAATAGTTCTTCTACAGGAACAGTCAAAATAATTCAAATACATTATGTCCAATGGCAGTTTAGAGACAGGCATCCATTTAACCCCTTCCCTGTTTTGCCCGTATGTCGTACGGGCGCGGCTATCGTGCCTTTACTGATTTGCCCATATGCCGTACGGGCAATCTGATTTCTATTTGGCTTTCACTGTTTCGCCCATATCTTTTCTATTTTTAGTAACAAATTATTCCTGTAGATGTTTTGTAAGAAAACAATTGAATTGTAATCGAAAATAAATATATTGTAATCGGAAATAAATTAATTGTACCATTTTACCTGTAAATGTGACTTCCTTGTTTGGCGTTCATGCAGGAAAAAAAAAAACTTGCAGGGAAAAATAAAATAGATTGTTTTCATTAAAGAAAAAAAGTTGTAATAAATGCTTAAAAAATTAGAAATGTTAATTTTAATAACATATCTTTACTTAAAAATGTGAAATGAACAAAAAATGCAATAAAAAAATGTGACATTTTTGGGACCGAATTCTGGAAAAAAATGAAACTGTTAACCCATTTGTGCCTGGATATTTTTGCGATTTTCTTCGATTTTTACTGATAACAGAAATAATAGATAAATTTCTGATGTCAACTTCTTGAACAAGGGATGATTTCTTTTAAAATCATTATGCATAAAAATAGAAATATCAACATCCTACTTGGTTATGTTAAAATATTTTGTAGAGATGAGGCTCAATACTCATGAATAAAGCCTAGGAAAAATAAATAACGTTTTCGACTAATAGCGAAAATGCCGTCCCAAAAAAGGGACACTAGGCATAAATGGGTTAAGAGGTTAAAGCACAGTACTAAACTACGATATAATACCAGATAAAGGCCCGATGAAGAAAGTATACCTTCCTCAAAAATTGCCCCCGAGATCGCCAAGATTGGTGACTTTGTGATAAATCGCTAAATATGGTCAGAAATAAATATCTCGAAAAAGAACCTAGCTTGGCAATATTTTCATTATTTAACGGTGAATTTAAAAAAATTAACTAATGTGATAATATTAGGCTATGACGATTTTAATGGGAATTTTGAAAATTCGTTATATGCGCTCTAATCAACCGATTGTGCTGTGTAAAGGCAAAGCTACGCAAGGGATATCTACTTAGGGTGTGTGCGTGTGTGTATGTGCGCTCTGGTGTGTTGGAAAGTTTTATAATCGATGTATTTGGCAGGATTTATCTTCCTTGTTAACACATAATATCAAAGTGCTTTCCTATTCTGTGAAACATAATACATCTACTCGAAATGTACTCAAATTTGACCACACACCCACACATCTATGCTATATCTTCCCTGCTTCGCTCCAGCTTTGTTTACTTTTTTCAGATATATTCATAACTCATGCCGGTTCTCCTGTAACACATTTGCTCTTTCAAGTCACGATCTTGATATGTGACAATTCTGAATTCAATTACCCCGAATATTTTCAGGTCGATGTGTTAAGTAGACGTTTGCGTGCGCAGCTCCGAAGCTTATCTCTATTTAAAACTCACGACAGGGTTGCTTTAATGTTTTCTGCTTAGAAATTTGGTTCTGCTGATTTCTAGGAGAAATTTGTTTTATTTATTTATTTATTTTTAAGGTCGTCGATTCACGATAATTTCTGAGATTAAAGGGAAAAGACATTTTTACAGGTGTTTTTAGCCCGTTTTGAGCGCGTTTGAAAAAAGTCAAGAATTGAAAGTTGTTTTTATTTCAAAGTAAATTTAGATCAGTGGTTCTCAAACTTTTACAAGTCTCAGAACTTTTATGTATGTATATTTTTTAAAGGCTCACGATTTCCCGTTCGATGAGTAGTTTTTAATTAATAAAGCAACAAATAAACTGAAAAAATATATATTAGTACTGTGATATTTTTTATTAAATTTTAATAATTTATGAGTTGATTGAGATTGCATCTGCTTAACAAGTATTTATTATTATTAGCTCAGTTTTTGATAAGGCCAATCTCATATAATCTTGTCCATACAGGTTATTCTTGGTTTTGATGACCTCGTTTATGCTGGTAACTTGCGAATGTAAAGCCCAAGCACTTGACTTAAGAATTCTTACTTGTTCTTTACGTGAGCGACAGATGACGTTACTATAGAGTATTTCGACGTGACGTCACTGCAATTTTTTCCAGGACATATCGGATATTTAGAGGAGCAAAGCTACGTATTCCGCCAATCACCGTCCTCAAATGAACTTCAGTGTTTCCTGGAAAAAAGTGTTGCCAGACTGGTTGCTATGATGTGACGTTGTGCAATGATGTAGATCGAAAAGCTGTATACCAGCAACCCAAGATAATCTCCTGTGACTTCAAAGAATGATTTTGCGATGATTTTGCGAATGATTCGAATACCAGCCACAGCCATACTGACGAGATATACAAGCTACGGCGCTGCCATTTTGGTCACACCCCTTTGCACTTGAAGAGTCATGTTACCTAGAGGGTGTGAATAGTTCACTATGGCTATCTCGGACTAAGATAGTCACACCCCCTTGGTCACATGATTTTTCGAGTGAAAAGGGGTGTGACTGAAACATCAGCACCGTAGCCTGTCTATCTCGTCCAGTGGCGTAGCCAGAAATTTTTAATGGTGGGGGTGGGGGGGGTTACGACTACTGTAACTCACATATATGCATACATGTGTGTGATAAGGGAGGGAAGAATATACATTTTGTATGGCAAAAAATTCCTCATGGGGTATTTTCCATCCTTCCTTATGACCCCCCTAACCCCCCCCTTGGCTACGCTCCTGATCTCGTCAGCCAAGGTCACAGAGGTGAGTCCTGAATCAGGGTAGGTTTTGGAAAAGAGACAGATCAACGAGAATTCTACCATGTCGACGTTCGCACGCAGGCATGCCAATTTCGCATTTATTTGTGATACATATTTTAAGATGTTTTCAAGTACAAATTAACTGTAAATGTATGATTAGTCAATAATTAAAAAAGTTTGTTTTTCTGTTTAACAAGACAAGTACTCGGTTTATTTGGGTCTGTTAAAGATGATTCACAAATCAGTAATTTCAATGATTAAATTTATTTGAGATACGAATGTTTGTACTAGTGTAGTCAAGGAACGATTTTAACTCTCATCTAAAATTTCCACTGTATAATACCTTTTATTTATTTATTTATTTATTGTCATTTTATTTCATTAGATGTTGCATATTTGATTTTCATCGTCGTGTTTGCAAGTACAGCCCAAACTTTATGAACTTTAGCATGGAATATCTGAAGTAAACATAATATATTACTTGCACGCAAACAAGCAATCACCTTTTCCTCTTAATCGAAAAAATTCAGAGCAAATATGTTCCATCACACCTTTCCGTAATTTCTGCGTTTGTCAATTTTGAATTTCATTTTCACCTCTAAGCGATTTTGTTTAACGCATTTTATTGTGTGTGTTCATTTTTATTTTGTTCTAATACCTTCTGACATTTAATGATTTGTAGTCACGCTAAGAGTTTACAGAAGAATATAAAACATAAGTAAATGAATAAGCAGCTGTTTTATACTATGAAAATAAAATACGCCAAACGCACAGACTATGTAAAGCATTTCGGAAATGAAGAAAATTCCGTACAACAACTTGTCACTTTTGCTATTCTATTTCCATTATTTAACTTGCAACCGGACAATTTCTTTTTTTTTTGGGGAGGGGGGTGGGAGGCGTCCGTTCGACCATCTAAGGCTTGAAGTACTGGTCACTTTTTATGGAGGCCCGACGAGCTTGAGCTCTCTGTGACAGGTCCCTCCCCCTCTGCATGACTGTTTTGGGTTCTCGTAATATATTTCAATGCGAAAAATTCGTGTTTAAACATAAAAAAGTAATAAATTCAGGTTTTTTTGGATATATTGGATCGAATTGGTTAACCGAACTTTCAACTTTGATTTTTCAGCGCCATTTTTATGTTTTCAAGTTGTGTGATTAAAGACAGCTAAAACTTACTTTTCTAATATCCATTTTCTGGACTGAATGCTATAGGTGATTTTTTTTGTGATTGTGTGTGATTAAGGCAAACCTGCTAGAGGGGTATCTACCTAAGATGAGGAATGCCTTGGTAGGAGGACTGAATGCTATATAGGACAGAGGTGGCTGACCTTTATGGATCAACGTGCCATTTTTTCTAAAGAAATGTTTAATGAGGCGATTGACGTGACGTCAAATAATTTTGACTTAATGACCCTTTGATCGTGATACTTCATAGTGAACTTTCCTTTTTTTAATTAAAATGCAAACCGTTTTGATCGGTGGCGTGCCCAAAATATTGTGTCACGTGCCATTGGTTCGCCACCCCTGCTCTAGGATATTCTGCGCAGCAAGTATGTGCAGTCGGCCGTCACTCTCATGAAGTTACGGAAGTGACTCGTCGAAATGCTCTCGAGGTCAACCAACATTACCTCCTATGAAGGGACGGACGAAATGACACGTAAGATGTGTCATTTGTCAGACATGCCAGACACCATGCTGGGAAGTGAACTCTGACCAGCTGTGGTATAGTATTGTATTGCATTGTGTATTAAGGCAAAGCTACTTGGAGTCTTATCTGCCTAAAGACCTTATTTCACGAACAAAACTTCGAGCAATTTGGTTGCTGCAACCTCTTTCCAGGACATTTTCCTCAGTTACCTGAAGAACGGTCAACTCCAACTTTTTCGTTCAGAGGCGAAAATATTACTGGTTGCTGGAATGCCAGCCAATCGCAGTGCTTCCTATTCGTACGTCACAAAATGGCGGAAGACTCAGCAAGACCGATCGTAGTGATGAGTGAAGAAAAAAATTTCTCGGATGGAAGATCGAAATGGAAGAGCGATATGGAAATAGATCTAATCGAAAGAATTAGTAAAATTCCATATTTATGGAACCCTCGAGATTCCAAATATTTAAAAAGGTTGTTGAAGCGATGTGCTACCTATAATTACATGATCTAGCAATCGTTAATTCAGCGAATATCTGGCATTTGTGATTACAGCGGGGTTTGTTAATTATGGCAACCCTGCATGCTCATCGAATTGTCAGAACGAGCTTCCGGAACTAGTTGAGGCAACCAAATTGCTTGAAATTTTGTTCGGGTAATAAAGCCTTAAGGATGGGTGCCTTGGGTTAAGGACTTCCTGCGGTATGGTAGAATGGCTCACTAGCCACTACACGACCTAGGCGATCGGACAATTTTTCTTGTATCATAAATTTAACTGAAACTACCGACTGGGAGAAGCTTTCGTCAAGAACAATCTTTCCCTTGGCAAAGTGGTAAATAAGAGTCCTTGAATTCAAATTGTTCCAAATGTCTTTTGAAAGACTAGATTCAAGTAACATAGATTTCACCCTATTAGCTTTAGGAATTTGAACAGATGCAGTAGAACAGGGGTGGCCAACGATCGACTGGTCGATTAAAGAGGCAACTCGCAATACCTCGCGACTTTTTAGACTTAGAAACCGATTACACGATAGATCACTGTAGTTGACTTAGTTGTAGCGCATTTGCACTAATTTTTTAAGAATTACTCATTTTGTTTTAATTCCCCTGGGCGTGAATTTTTTTAGACACCGTGAAGTAATTATTGTTAAAAAAAAAAAAAAAATGGATACATACGTACGCTGACGGCAGCAAGTCGATCACGAGACATTTTAAAGATGAAAATCTTAGGTTTTATATCCACAAAGTTAGCGAACGTTGTTGTAGAACATGGTTACCAAGCTCGTAGATCTTGCGTAACATGTGGCCAGAGCAACAAATTTAAAGCATTTTCAGGAATCCCAAAACAAAATTTAAGAACTTAACGATCAGATATTGTTATGTGGTTCATTAGATAAGACACTGAACTTGACAGATGGCCGAAGTGTGAAGACCCAGGATCTGGTCCATCTAGCGGTCTGTAGTTTTGAGCGGTTTTCTTCAGATGTAAAGTGAGTGCGTGTTTCCATATCACGAGGTTGGTGAAATTTCACGGAGGACTGTTTGTTTATGATTAAAACCAGCGATCTTAAAAATATTGCAATATTTCATTCACTGAAAAGTCGCCATTAGAAAACGTGGAAAATGCATATTTTGCTAACTTTCCTTCTTAAAATTTATTTCCTTGACTATTTTTCCATGCATTTTAAATAATTTTCAATGCATAATTAGTTAATGCAATGCGCATGAGAAAATAAATAAATTAAATAAGATAAATTAAATAAATCAATGAATAATAAGAGCACAGGAAACAAATTTCGAGGAGGGGTAAAAATTTTCAGTTGCCATCCTTGTGTACGAGTTCTATTTTACATAGCGAAAGCCTAATTAGAACCACTTAAAAAGTCTTCTGCCCAACAAACCCCTCGTCTGATACCCTTCTTGTAAGTTTGCCTTACCACAATACACAATAGATGGTTTAATCTGTCTTACATACAGAAGAACCAAGAAAAAAAAAATTAAATCGCGAATTTTAGTGCAAATAAAACTGTTATTGTGGGTTTAGTGGAATTACAAACGCATTTAAAGCAAAATTACAATTCTTGCGTAGATCAAATTGGGAAGTTAAATCTTTATTGCTTTGAAATTTTAGAAAGAGAGAAGCATAAATAAATTGAAGCAGTTAAATGATAAGAGAATGTCTCTCACTTAACTCAATAGTTCCGAAGTTACAATTTCATATTTTCGTAAAATTCAGTCCCTTGCTTAGCTCAAACCAAATCCGTTTATTAAGCTTATATTTCTGAAAGCTTGCAACAGCTTGCAAATTGGTTAAATAAAAATTCTACTTATAAACGTATTATTATGATTGATTTTCAGTCCGTTCAACAATAAGATTCAAGAAAGTCAAAAAGCGAATTTTAAGGATACTCGTAGACGAGAAAAAATATATGAAACTTTTTAAGATTGTAACTCCTGCTTCAGACCAACTTAATTTTGTGAAAATAGTTTTTTCAACAAGGTTTTTCCCAAAATCAAAGTTTATATCCAGGATAGCAAAGGAGCAGCCCTGGCTGACAATACATAAGACTATGGTGCTGACACGTTAGTCACATCCCTTTTGCACTCGAAAAAGCATGTGACGACCATCTTAGTCCGAGATAGCCATGCTAAAATGGTCACACCTCCTAGGTCACATGACGCTTCAAGTGCAAAGGGCGTGTGACGAAAATGTCAGCGCCGCAGCCTGTATATCTCGTCGGCCACGGAAACATCTGAATGGCTTTATGGCTTACAAAAGATGATTTAGAGGCTTTATACAGAACTAGCTGTCCCATACCTTACTGTTCTTTATACTCTGTGCAGTGTTGACTAAATTTGACTCATTTCAATGAAAATCATGTTTCTTTGTTTTAACAGTATTCTTCATTAAATTTATTTATGTTAGGGTTGCTACACATTTTGGGTGTCATCATAAAAGTCAATGTTAAAACAGCAAATGAATAAAATATGCTTTAGCCTAATGCATGGTGACATTTTAGATGGGCGATGAATGCGCCAAGGATTGCAAATTCGATATTTTAAATCTGTGAAAATGTCCGATAGACCTTGAATTTTTGTGTATCCATTATTGTTATTTTGTAATCTAGCTACTGCGTTACATATGCTTGCTCCATTTGACGTCATTGAACTGTCAATTTGGATTTTCGCACATGGGTTATTGTTACTGCACGAATGCTTACATCCTGCTGTTGGCATGTTCACAATATCTACCCGTTTCGGCATCAGCAACTCTCTGATTGGACAAGAGAACAGAGTTGACGGAATTACCACACTTGGCAATTAATCAATTGTGTGAGAGCGCCAAATAATTTTAAAAACGATAAAGTTTTTTTCTTTCATGTTTTTTTTTTTTTTTTTTTTTTTTAATTATCAATGCATTTGCGATTACACGTCTATGCAATCGAACTCGGTTACTTATTGCGAGCACAGATTTAATGATGGAGTTTAAATTAAATGGTTGGCTTATTGTTTAAAGATCGGAATTTACTGTAAACCCGGTTATTACGAGCACTTCGATTCAACGAGCAAAGTGTCCCTGACCCTTCATCCTCTTTATAACAGAGTTTGACAGTGTTATTTCCACATTACAATGTGTTATTTTTAAGCATAGTATTCATTCACAATAAATAGTACGTTTTATAGTTATTTAACAGTTCTTATATTTTTTTTAATTTAATTTAAAAATCCTGTAACATACAGTGATCAAAAAAGATGGGAACCGGCTTTAATTCTTTTTTTATAAGAGATAAATGAGCAATGTAAAGTGAAAAAATGTTAAAAATAAGGAAACAAAATGTTTTTGTCCTTAATTTTTAAAAAGTTACACACCTTAAATTTGTATACTACGTCGTACAAAAAAATCTTGATTGGCAAAATGTGCCCTCCAATACTAATGTAGTATGGACAAAATTTCAGCCTTTCATCATAAAACGTCTCAAAACGAGATATTTAAACAAAGGCTTTTTGCACGCTAGCAATAAACCTGATGTTCTTTCGTAATTTCTGTAACGCCCCAGAAATGCAAATTTTTTCCATTTTAGAGGCATTGAAAAGTGGTTTAAATCAGCATATATTTATCTTCATATCTGACACATTTTAGGGTAAAATTTTCACATTTTGTCCATCACTTCATTAGTGTATGGGCGCATTTTACTAATTCAGAAATTTTTTGTTGGGGGCGGGGGTCGTATACAAATTTAAAAAGTGTAACTTTTTGAAAATTATCAAGAATTTTTTCTTAATGTATTCTTTTTTCGTACCGCTTATGGTAACCACAGATACCTAATTCTGAATAGTTTTCTCAGCATGTTTGATAATTTTTGTGGCTCGAAATAAAACTGCCCTATGCATAACCATGATAGCTATTAATATGAAACTTTAAATTTCGATAGTTCTGTACATTCTTTTCCTACTTTTTGACTTATTTTTTATAAATAATTCTATATTGTGAAATAGCATAGTATTTACTATTACCTAAAACAATGAACAAATTAAACAATCTTTGAAAGTTGAAAAGAACATTCATTTTCTTGAGATTTTATCAGCTTATAGTCGTAACGATCAGGGAGCTTATCGAAATCCATATTCCTACCGTAGATAATATGATGATCTTCAAATCAAAATTGAGAACAATATAATAACTCTCTACTACGTACTAAGACTCCTATGTACTACAGACGGAAAACAGGAAAAAATACCGCCAGGGAATAGTAACCCTGTACGTTATGATGGTTATGACGTATTTTCATTGTCCAATCAGAGAGTTGCTGATGCCGAAACGGGTAGATATTATGAACATGCCTGCTGTTGCCGTTCGCAGCGTGGAAATATCGTTGATTTTTGTACCACATACGTTAGCGTATTATATAAGGAGATCGTGGGTGTTTCTCAGGAAACGGGCAAAATAAAATTGATGATTTTGTATAATTTCTGTCAATCTTTTTATAATGGAAAATTCATATGTTATCCATATTTTTATAACACAAAGCATCACCAAAAATCCTGAAGCTGCTTGTACTGTAGGTACGTTATTTGACTTCTGTAATTCTTCAATGCATTTCATTAATATATTCCCATAAACGGTATTCACCACCCTAGAGTTAAAATTCCATTTCCTGTTGGATCCCTTTGGAATTCTTTTTTGAATATTAAGATTTAAGATTCCAACGGCAGTGCTATTCTCCGAAGTGTTCCGACGTACACCATGATTAAGTGCATAAAACACTGAAAATGGTAGACGGCTGAAGTGCGAAAGATCAAGGTTCTGGCCTACAGTGCAGCCGCCGATCTAACTGTCTGGAGTTTTGATCTGTTTTTCTCCAGATGTTGCGTGAATACGCTTTAGAAGCCCTTTAAAAAGTTTCTTCCCAAGGCACCCTCCCATCAGGCAGATAGCCCTCGAGCAGCTTTGCGTTAATCAACACAAACAAACAAAGTATAACTTTTGAGAATTTGTTAAGTAGGGTTAAAAAAAATGCGGGGTGTCGCTGTGTCGTGGACACGGCCGTATGTTTTACGAGAACACGTGTACGCAACGAGTAATATTTTGAGTCTCATCGGGTACATGAAATAAATCAAGTTAACGAATAAATGTAAATATTGATAACAGCTCTATGATACGAAATGTACGAAACATATGACATACGGGATGCATCGAGGTATGCCGTAAATGTTAAATCAATGCGGACATTAACTAGCTTTGCTTCGATGCAACATAATTATTTTAATTTTTTATTTTAACACTATAACTATCACGCACTAATGTTTTATACATGCAATTGATAGATATTCAGGCAAGCTAATGATTGAAATGCAAACGAAAGTTATAACTTGTCCGAGTCAAAATTTATACTAAACGGACATTATCTGACGCAGTGAAACGACCTAAAAATGACAACGCTTTTGTCTCCGACGTAAGCGATGCGTCATTGTCCTCACTCAATGTAATGAATTCTTTGATCCTTTAGCTATCGAGTGGTGTAGTTAAATTTCGGATGTAAATGATCGATATGTAGCTGCAACATCAAACTGTATCTTCCGATTTTGCTATAATCGTTTTTCCTGAATTACCTGCCACTGCGGAAGAAAATTTAAAGACGTGTTCACGTAAAAAAAGTAATTTCTGCCAATTTTTCAAACTTTAAATCGTTTAAATTAAATTTAGTTTTTACGACAGGATTGTAAGATATTTTCTTTCTACTTCTTTCGATCCAAAATTCTATATTTGTTGTCTAATGAAAAACAAATTTTTATCTTTGGCGTTTTTTACTTGGTATTTTCTATACCCTGGTGTGCCAGAATTGATGCATACGGTGACCGAAATGACGAAAACTTTTTTTTTTGTTACTGCGCTAAAAAAGCAAAATAACACCATGAATACCCAATAAATTAGGTAAATTATCCTATCCTAGTTTATCCAATGAAAATTCCTTCTTCCGCTAAACCAGGTCGCTTCTCTCGACCTAGCCGTTCGGAGTTTTCAGTGGCTTTCTCCGAAACTTCGCGTAAATACTAGTTAAGACCCCTTAGAAAGACTCCCACGGAGGGGCCCTCCCTACACCCTCAGTCTAGATCCCTCATGAAGGTAATCGGCCTTATTTCCTAAACTAAATCAAACAATCCTTCTTCCGCTTTATAAAAAAACTTGTCAAACTTGAAATAATGATAATAATAAACTCTAAAAAACTATCAGAGGTTTTTTTGCCCCGTTTTGCGAAAATCATCCATATCAAGGAAGAATCATCTGTTTACAAAAATTTAATATTTTCCAAAATTTGAAACAGAAAATGTTAATTGGTGTGTCATTGAGAAGGTAAAACGTTAAATATTTTTAATAGGTTCACCATATGACTTCCATTATTCACTAGTATCGTATCATTGCAATATGCCATTTATTGCCCAATATGCCATTTCCCATTGTTAGTATTATAATTTTCTGCTAGTAATTGTGAAAGCATCATATTTCACAAACAGATTATTCTTTTCCTCATAAACTTACATTGTAGTACCTATGTTTAAGCTCATAGTCACCCCAGTGGTGCACACGCTTAAATCTACTAAGTAAAATAATAATCAAACGGGGTATATTTTTGACTTCAAACAGCCATTCTCCCGCTTGAGTAATATTTGCTCCATTAATCGACAAAAATCAATGGAGCGAAAAATTCTCAATTTTTGAGCATTATACAACAGCTTCCTTTAGCCTAAATGATAATCAAATAAGAGGAGTGTTTTTACAAAATCTGTCCGTTATTGATTAATATAACTGTACTCAATTATGATTATTATTTAAGCTATAGAATGAGCGTTTTTACAAAATCAGCCCTTTTTTAATATGTTTGCTAGAAAGCTTTAAGCTAGAAAAAGGGTGTTTTATGAAAATTTGCTGTTTTTGATTGATATATTGAATTATTCGTTTTCTTCATTTTTTTATTATCAGAACTGTAATCTATGATTGTAATCCCGAAAAAATAAATTTTAAATCAAGGCAAATACATTATATGTATCTTAATACACTATACAAAAAGTATTTTTTTTTATACATAGAATATAATTTCACTATAGTCTCTAGTTATAAAATGAATTCACAGTATAGTGAATACAGAAATGCAATCATGGTTAAACCAGCTGTGAGATTTAATTAAAGCAGCAACCCAATTTATTTACATGAAAAAGGTAAAATACTATTCACTCACTTTGAGTGGAAATATCATAACTTCATTTGTTTTACAACAGCTTTTTATAATCCAATCGTAAGAAACTATAACATTAAAGCGAAATCTTTACCTAAAGCATCTCCTCCACATCTAGGCTGAATTAATTTCACAACTCTGAAAATGAAAAAGATGCATTTGGAATTCGGATATAAAATAAAATTATCACAAGCGAATACACACACAACTAAGCACCCACAACAAAAGGACTTGGCATTAATATAAGTAAAGTGCATCCAGTATTCTCTTCAGAAATTCTTTTACTTCATATTTTGATAACGACATGCTTGTCCTTGATGCATTTGGAATTCGGATATAAAATAAAATTATCACAAGCGAATACACACACAACTAAGCACCCACAACAAAAGGACTTGGCATTAATATAAGTAAAGTGCATCCAGTATTCTCTTCAGAAATTCTTTTACTTCATATTTTGATAACGACATGCTTGTCCTTGATGCATTTGGAATTCGGATATAAAATAAAATTATCACAAGCAAATACACACACAACTAAGCACCCACAACAAAAGGACTTGGCATTAATATAAGTAAAGTGCATCCAGTATTCTCTTCAGAAATTCTTTTACTTCATATTTTGATAACGACATGCTTGTCCTTGATGCATTTGGAATTCGGATATAAAATAAAATTATCACAAGCGAATACACACACAACTAAGCACCCACAACAAAAGGACTTGGCATTAATATAAGTAAAGTGCATCCAGTATTCTCTTCAGAAATTCTTTTACTTCATATTTTGATAACGACATGCTTGTCCTTCGATGCCCGCGAGGTGACTATGGCAAAGAATTCGTTGGAGAGCGTTGGTCACTTGATAGTAATACGATACCTACCAGGCATTTCTTTTCGTCGTGAAGTCAGAATACTCAAATAGACAAGATTTAAGGGAAAATGGAATGGAATAGAATCTAGCGAATCGGGAGCATTGGGGAAATTGAGGAGTTTACAAATTATTGTCTTTAAAGAGTATTTTTCGGAAATTTTTAGCGTAAAAGGATTTAAATCAGCCGACCAGAAATTTAATCAATAAAGGAGTGTTAGTTTTAATCAATAGATTTAAGCGTGTAGTGGATAATGAACCATTCTATCACACCATGGGTGCGGGTTTGGTTCCTGTCTTGGGCTTGAATGTTAACTTCTCTGTCCTTTCATGGGGAATAACTCTGGTCGTAAACTAAAAGGTCTCATTATGAATGGCCAGTAATTTGGTCCTTATTGGCGAATGCTTAATGAGCAAGTTCACTACCTTTAAAAAAAAGTTTATATCTACAGAGATAAGTAAAACAAAATGTTCAGTATCATCATGAAAAAAAAAAAAATCACCATTACCTTTAAAAAAGTCTTTTTTAAATTAATAATTGTATTCCAAAAAGTCGCTTGTTTCTTTAACTGGAATGGGTTTAATCAAGAAATACAGCAGCTAGACCGCTGCTCTGTTTAATAATTGTCAGTGTGCTTGTACGCCATCTTACAGCGAGAATTTCTGTTAACGTATACCTCCTAGATATACAATGCCTCAGAACGAAAGCTTTACGTTATCCCTAGGTCCACTAAAATGACGTCATCACACAAATTATTAGGTTGTAATGAAAGTTTCTCGCCACCGCAAATATAGTCTACGCAAACAGTTCGCCTTTGAGTGTTTGCTCATATTTTGTCTATTTTTGGGCTCTTGAAAGAAAGAGACTTGCTTTAGATCTCTGTGTTGTGAAAGGTAAAAAAATACCGCAATCATTGTACAATGTGTCTGAAATGGAACTACCACGCCAGATTAGAACCATCATTTACTTCCAGTTCTCTTGCATAAAGTCACTTACAGAATATCAATGAATTAAATGTACAGCTTTAGGTACTACTATTGAGTAATATGACAGTGTGAAAGTTCGATGATGAAAGTTCAAAAGCAAGGACTGGCAAGGACTGTGGCCGGCCTACTGATGTTGATGAGGGAGGGTCGTCTGTAAGAACTTATGGAAGAAGATCAGCATTCAACCACTCGAAAGCAAGCTACAGAGTTATACGTTTGTGTCATGCCCATAAGTCGTGCAATGCATCCCATAAACTTGACGTGCAAGTTCAATCATATGAGAGCTGCATGAATTGATTCAAGCAGGTTTGGTGGAAAACTTTCGTTACAACCTGATAATTTTCACAAAGTAATACTATTCAAAGTTTGTGGGGAATTTCTCCCGCATAAAACATTTTAATGATTTAAGATAGAAAATTTAATTTTACGACATATAGGAAATTTTAACTATCACTAATTATATAATATGATATAGAAAGTAGATCATAATAAATTATTTTTTATCAGAAAGGTATTTTAATTTTTATCTTTAACTTAAGATATTTTCTAAAATTTGTATCATTCACCAGAAATTTTCAATAGCTTTATTTTGTGAAAATAAAACTGTGATGGCGTCGTCTTGCAAGACCTAATAATGACATAAACTATTCTGTCCTCAAGCCTTCTATATCGCGGAGGTGTTGTGTTAGCGCAATGTCAATCAGCGACCATTACAGAACAGTAATGTGAACATCTTGTTGCTAGTTACAGAACTTAATTTTTGCAGTTGGCGGGCACTTGCTCATCAAGCATTCGCCAATACTAAGGGCCTAATCACTGTCAATTTTTTATAGGAACACCCAGTGGACGGCCAGAATTACCCCCTATGAAAGGACGGACAAATCAATACCCATGCCCAAGCCGGAATTCGAACCCGGACCCAAGACGTGATAGAATGGTTCTTTGGCCACTACACTACCTGGGCGGCTTGTTCCAAAACTGAAATTACATTTCCATAGACTCTGAGGCTCCGCCTTTGCCAAATACGTACAAAAACTTTCTGTTCTTGGAATCTCTTTTCTTAAGTTCTCATTTTTCAACATTTCTTATTTTTCTATTTACAAAACCGGCCTCGCTGCATTTAAATTCGCGTCTTTATTGCTGACATTAAGGAACGAACTACTTTGTGAGGTAAAATATTCCGCAGCATCACAAAATGAACCACCATATTTTTTAAAAAAGACTTTTTTATTTTAAAATTGACTCTGAGACATTGTAGCATGTGTAATTCTAACATACTTTTAAACAATCAAATAATGTAGTAGCTTTCTAGCTACTCTGGATAACAAATGACGATACGTTTGGATACTATCTGTGGAAGTTCTGTTAACACATTGCGTAATGGCGACTTTCTGGGGGAAATAATACCAACAGCTTGATGGTTCTACCGGAATTGAAATTTATTCCTCAGCCCACAGTTAATCTAGCTCTGCCTCTGTAATAAAATTCATACATAAAAAAAACCACTCAAAATACTGGTGTTAAACAATAAAGTAAATAAAAAACTTTGTAAAAAAAAAGGGGGGGGGAAGGAAAGAAGCTTCTTTTTTCCCCCTTTTTTTTATTTATATTTTTTTTTCTCCCCTCTCCGTGGTTTTGTTCGTCTTTTCTTTGCCCCTTGTGGCAACATCTTGTTTGTTTTTCTCTTTTCAGTTCCCTGTGTTGCTTGCAACGAAGGGCTTGGACTGAAGAAGGCCAAAACAATTTTTGTTTGAAACGTACGTATCCTCTTACCTATAACATCTTATGTGTGTTTTTTACAAAGTTTTTTATTTACTTCATACATAAACTTTCTGTTCTCGGAATCTTTTGTTTAAATTATCATTTTCAACATTTCTTTTAGCTATGTACGTTCAGCAATAATTTTTTACTATGTGTGCCGATTTTGATAATTCTTTTTTATTTGAAAAAATAGTACTTTAATGCGTTAGTTTGGTCAAGTTCTGATGATAGTTTCACTCTGAAAATTAGAATAGATCATGATTTTAAACCATTGTCATAACACTAGAACAGTTGGAGAGGAAGATCAAAATGACCCCTTTTGATTGTTTTAGGTATTCCTATAATTATTTATTTTACTAATTAAAATAGAAATGTAAAAATGTTTCACAACACGCTTGGAAGAATTTTAGGAGAAGTAGAAAAACGGGCTGCGGTGGTAAACTATTTATTGAAATAAAGCATGAGATATTGGAAAAAGAGTCTAAATGACTCCGACGGCCCATTTAGTGTTAAAGTTTATGCGTAAAGAGTGATAGTAGTAAGAAAAAATTCTCCTCGTTTAGACAGTTACCGCCTAATTTGACTGTAACAAAATGTAACTAATCACGTATCCTAGTAACTAGATAGCTATTCTGGTTAATAACTGACACCATGCTGGTACGCCACCTCACAGCCGGAAGTTCTGTTAACATACTGTCAACAGGCGACTTTCAGCAAAATGTAAAGTTAGCAGCTTGTTGGAAATTAATGCTTAACGTTGGCTTCGAACATCAGCGTCGGCCGAATATTTTTCAGGGGAAATAGGGGGGGGGGGCAAACATTACTTTAACATGTTTACCATGTTGGTAGGAATCAAAACGTGGGAAAGGCACAATGACATACAAGAAACCTAAGACCCCCCCCCCCCTTGCGCTATGCTGCCAACACACGTCTTCTGCAATTCTTTAGTTAGAAATTCAGCCTCGTGTGATAGTGATTGTGGCTCATTATCAACAACTTTGGCAAGACAGTGGAGCGGTATCTCACTTGTACTTTGAAGGAACATTTTACTTGTCGGACAAACGCTATTAAAATTTCGAAATGGGTAATTTGCACTCAAAATTACATAAAAAGATAATGTTTTACATATTATTTTTTAAACATTTTTTTCTCATTTCGGCGCCTTTCTCCAAATAGCATGTGCATCAGCATACGTCGCACACGCCTTATAAGGGTCATTTTTACTCTCAGCCTCTGCAATGAAATATGTACATAAACCTTCTGTTCTTTCAATCTCTTTTTCTTAAATTATAATTTTTCAACTTTTTTTAAAAATTTAAATGAACTGCCCAAGGTGTATTTAATTTAGAGTTCTTATTGCTGATATTAAGGAACGAACTACTCCTTTGTTAGGCAAAATCTTCAATTTCAAACTTTAAATCGTTTAAATTAAATTTAGTTTTTACGACAGGATTGTAAGTTATTTTCTTTCTACTTATTTCGATCCAAAATTCTATATTTGTTGTCTAATGAAAAACAAATTTTTGTCTTTGGCGTTCTTTACTTTGGTATTTTCTATATCCTGGTGTGCCAGAATGGATGCATACGGTGACCGAAATGACAAAAACTTTTTTTGGTTACTGCACTAAAAAAGCAAAATAACACCATGAATACAGAATAAATTAGGTGAATTATCCTATCCTAGTTTATCTAATAAAAATTCCTTCTTCCGCTAAACCAGGTCACTTCTCTTGACCTAGCCGAAACTTCGCGTAAATACTGGTTAGGACCCATTAGAAAGACCCCCCACGGAGGAGGCTTCCCTACCCCCTCAGCCTAGATCCCTCAACAAGGTAATCGGCCTTAATTCCAAACTAAATCAATCAATCCTTCTACCGCTTTATAAAAAAATTTGTCAAACTTGAAATAATGATAATAATAAACTCTAAAAAACTATCACAGACTTTTTTTCCCCGTTTCGGGATAATCATCCATATTAAGAAAGAATCTTCCGTTTACAAAAATTTAATATTTTCCAATTTCAAACAGAAAATATTAATTGATGTGTCATTGTGAAGGTAAAACGTTAAATATTTTTAATAGGTTCACCATATGATTTCCATTATTCACTAGTATCGTATCATTGCAATATGCCATTTATTGCCCAATATGCCATTTCACATTGTTATATTATAATTTTCTACTAGTAATTGTAAAAACATCAAATTTCACAATGAGAGTATTCTTTTGCTCATAAACTTACTTTGTAGTATCTATGATTATGCTTATAGTCACCCCAGTGGTGTAGTGGATAATGAACCATTCTATCACACCATAAGTTCGGGTTTGAATGTTAACTTCTCTATCCTTTAATGGGGAGTAACTCTGGTCGTAAACTAAAAGGTCTCATAATGAATGGCCAACAATTTGGGCCTTATTGGCGAATGCTTAATGAGCAAGTGCACTTCCTTTAAAAAAAAGTTTATATCTATAGAGATAAGTAAAACAAAATGTTCAGTATCATTATGAAAAAAAGTATTTTTTTAATTTAAGATTGTATTGCACAAAACCGGCTTTTTCCATTCTTAAATTAAATTTAATAAAGTAATGCAGCAGCTAGACTGCTCTTCTGTTTAATAATTGCCAGTGTGCTTATACGCCATCTTACAGTGAGAATTGCTGTTAACAAACACCTCCTGCATATACAATGCCTCAGAATCAAAACTTTTACGTTATCCCTAGGTCTACTAAATTTAGGTCATCACACAAATTATTTTTCAAAAAATAATACTATTCAAAGTTTATGGTGAATTTTCTCCCTCATAAAACATTTTAATGATTTAAGATAGAAAATTTAATTTTACGACATATTGGAAGTTTTAACTATCACTAATTATATAATATGATATAGAAAGTAGATCATAAAAAATTATTTTTTATCAGAAAGATATTTTAATTTTTATCTTTAACGTTAGGTATTTTCTAAAATTTGTATCATTCACGAGAAATTTTAAATAGTTTCACTTTGTGAAAATAAAACTGTGATGACGTCATCTTAGAAAACCTAATGATGACGTAAACGATTCTGTCCTCAGGCCTTCTACATCTAGGAGGTGTTGTGTTAGCGCAATGTCAACCAGCGACCTTCAGAGAAATGTAATGTGAACGACTTGTTGCTTGTTCCAGAACTTTTATTTTTTTCCAGTGGTCGGGCACTTGCTCATCAAGCATTCGCCAATACTAAGGGCCTAATCACTGTCAATTTTTTATAGGTACACCCAGTGGGCGGCCAGAGTTACTCCCTATGAAAGGACGGACAAATCAATACCCATGCCCAAGCCGGTATTCGAGCCCTGACCCAAGGCGTGATAGACTGGTTCTTTAGCCACTACACCACTTGGGCGGCTTCTTCCAAAACTGAAACTGCATTGAGTTTTGAAAGAAGCCGCCTAGCTTCCGTAAGTTCCGCCTTAGTTCCGATGTTCCGCCTAGTAGCCGGAACTACTCTGAGGCTCCGCCTCAGCCAAATACGTAGATAAACTTTCTATTCTTGGAACCTCTTTTCTTAAGTTTTCATTTTTCAACATTTCCAATTTACATAAACCACCCTCGCTGTATTTAATTTAGAGTTTTTATTGCTGATATTAAGGGACAAACTATTAGGTTGTAACGAAAGTTTCCCGCCACCGAAAACATCGTCAGCACACAGTTCTCGTTGGCGTATTTGCTCATATTTTCTCAAACGATTTTTGGCATTTGAAAGAAAGAGGCTTACTTTATAACACTGTGTTGTGAAATCTGTAAAAAATATAGTTATCATTAAGTATAAGGTGTCTCAAATGGAACTATCACTCTAGTGGATTAACCATCATTTACTTCCAGTTGTGTTGCAAAAAGTCAGCTACATAATATCAACGAATTATAAGTACAGCTTTAAGTACTATTGTTGTATCATGTGACAGTGTGCAGGTTTGGTACCGAAAGTTCAAAAACAGTTATCTAAGGAGTTACAAGTTAGTATTTCAGGCAGATATGGCGGAAAACTTTCGTTACAACCTGATACTTGTTTGTGAGGTAAAATATTCAGTAGCATCATAAAATAAGCCACCCTATTTTTAAAAAAGGTTTTTGAATTTTAAAAGCTCTGCCTCTGCAACACATTTCATGCATAAACTTTCTGTTCTCGGAATCTTTTGTTTAAGTTATCATTTTCAACATTTCTTTTAGCTATGTACGTTCAGCAATAATTTTTTACTATGTGTGCCGATTTTCATAATTCTTTTTTATTTGAAAAAATAGTACTTTAATGTGTGTTTCGTTAGTTTGGTTCAATTCTGATGATAGTTTCATTCAGAAAATTAGAATAGACCTTGTTTTTAAACCATTGTCTTAGCCCTCGCATCAATGACCGAGTACCCCTGACCTCGGGGTGGGGTCATGGTAATTTAATCCTTTCTAACTAAGCCTAGGTAAAATCGCTTTTAATCGTCGTTATCTACGTGAATCTGAACTAAACATATGATTTTAGAAACTTTTGGGGGAAATTATTGAGTTTTTATGCGTTCCGATATCATTACTCAAAATCTAGGTACTAAGGCACTCATTATTGTCTCTCTCGTACGTGTAGATTATAAAGGATTATTATAACAAATATAAGCAAACATAATAAAAATCATAATTATTATTATGAATTCTTTATTTTTCATTTAATTATTTATTATTATTATCATTTATTATTCAAGTCGTGCAGTAAGTTATTACTTGATTATAAAATCGTTAACAGGTAAGGAAACAAACGGAGAGCGAAGATATTCGATGTGAGTACTGTGGTACTAGCTATTTAAAAATACGAATTGACGCAAGGGTTACAGGTTATTTGTAAAGAGTGATAGTTTTAAGGAAAAACTCGCCACGTTTAGATAGATATCGCCAAATTTGACTGTAACAAAATGTAACTAAACATGTACCCTAGTAACTAAATAGCTATTCTGGTTAATAACTGAAACCGTGCTGGTACGCCATCTCACTGCGGGAAGCTCTGTTAGCATACTGTAAACAGGCGACATTCAGCAAAATGTAACGCTTACAGCTTGTTGGTTTGACCAAAATTGAAGGTAGATTTCCGTCCACTCCAAATCTTGCACAACAGAAAAATGCTGTGTCTGCAAAAAAGAGTTTAGGAGTCCCTTTCAATGAAAACCGGTATGGAAATCCTCTCGAGATGTGGTATGGGAACTCTTAAACTGAAATTTCTCGAAAATTAATTCTTGACGTTGGCTTCGAACATGAGCGTCGGCCGAATATTTTTCGGGGGAGAGGGGGGGGGACAAATATTAGTTTACCATGTAGGGAAGAATCAAAAAGCGGGACATACAAAATGATATACAAAAACCCTAACCCCCCTCCCCCCTGCCAACACACATGTCTTCTGCAATTCTTTAGTTTAAAATTCAACCTTTTGTGATAGTGATTGTGGCTCATTATCAACAACTTTGTCAAAACAGTGGAGCGAGTCTCTTAGTTGTACTTTCAAGCAACATTTTACTTGTTGGACAAAGGCTATTAAAATTTCCAAATGGGTAATTTGCGCTCAAAATTACATAAAAGGATAATTTATTAGAGGGTTGGCAAAAACCCGGGTTTTTGTAGAAAAACCCAACCCACCCGGGTTTTTCTGGGTTTTTCTGGGTTTTTGTGGGCTTTTCTGGGTTTTTCTGGGCTTTTCTGGGTTTTTGTTATTTTTTGTATGTTTGTATATTTATACAATGTATCTGTTTACATATGCATGAGCATTAATTAATTGAATTTTTTCATATAAAAATCATTACTAAGAACAATAATGCAAATATGTGACAAACAAAACTGCAAATCTAAAAATTATTCTTTTATGTTATTTATTTTTGGTCATACATTTACTTAATGCCATTCAAATAGATGAATCCATTCCATAATGAATTTTCTTATTACTATGGCATCAGTCTACTCAAAAATGTTTTATTTTGTGTTTGAGTTTATGTTTACATCTTTCATTATTAATAAAATTACTTTGCTTTGATATTTGATAAACAATATTTTTTGCTTCTAGCCAGTCATTACAACCATAAAAATATTTTTTTCATGTGGTTATATTTATTGACAACATCATTTTGTAGGTTGTTTCGTTGGAAATTTTCTTGAATCATCGAATCACAGACAATTGCTGAGGCTGACCAATGGAAAGAATCTCAGACACTTCTTTTTCAGTCTCTGCATTCTGTTCCATCTAGCTCTGCTTCCATTGAGAGAATTTTCTCTAGATTTGGATTCATATGGTCTAAGTTGCGGAACAGACTAGGCTCAGAGCAGTTTGAAAAATTAGTAAAGATTTACAAATATTACCACAAAAATCAAAGTGAATGTGATTTTGATTGGTAAACTGTAAAAAAGATCAATTATAATTAATTTGAAATATATTTTTCATTCTACATTTTTAGTTTGTTTTCATTTAACTTTAATTGGGATTATTATTAGACATTAAACACACATGTCATATTTTGCATAGTTTTTTACTAGAATATTATCAACAGTTTATTTTCATTATAATGTGGTATCAAAACTTATTTATAATAATCGCTGCATATTTGCTATAAAAAAAATTAAATAAGCAAAAGAATAATAAAAACAGTATAGTAGTAAAAAGTAGTCTGTGTTTTCAAATTGAAAATTTCAGGGTTTTTTCTTTATATTTCTTAAAGGGAAAATATTATTAGTTATATATATATATATAATTACATATTTCTTAATCAATAATGAATACAAGTAGTAATTGAAATATGATTAATAATATTTTTTAATTATTTCAAAGTAGAAAGAAAGCTTGTTTTCTGTGAATCATCATGACTACCTCTGTCAAAAACACTGTTGTTATACTGTCTAGAAGTTTCAAAATTTTCAGTTAATGAAATTAATTTTAGAAAATAAATATTTTGAGGTAAACTTCATCTGATTAACATAAATATGACTTATTTTTATGTAATTTTGATACGATAAACCACCTAGGTTTTGGGCTTAAAAGGTAAAGTGTATTTCTAAATACTATAGGTGGGATTTGTAGACTCAGAAATGATTTTGAACAAAAACCCAGGCGGGTTTTTGTTGGTGGACCCAATCAGAAAAACCCGTGTGGGTTTTTCTGGGCTGGGTCCACTTTGCCAGCCCTGATTTATTACCATATTAATTTTTAAATATTTTTTTCTCATTTCGGCGCCTCTCTCCAAATAACATGTGCATCCGCACACGTATTATAAGAGTCATGTTTTAATCTCAGCCTCTGCAATAAAATACGTACATAAACTTTCTGTTCATTGAATATCTTTTTCTTAAATTCTCATCTTTCAACTTTTTATAAAAATTTAAATAAACTGCCCCCCGGTGTATTAATGTAGAGTTCTTATTGCTGATATTAAGGAACGAACTACTCCTTTGTTAGGCAAAATCTTCAGTACTTTTATAAAATAAGCTACCATATTTTTAAAAGATATTTTTAAATTAAAAATGTTTCACTAAACTCTCTCTCTTCGCAGGGACTTTCTCTTCTGCCCCTTACTGCGACGCACAGACACACACATCAGTATGGGTAAGGAACCTGTAAGGTCCCAATGACCTTTCTTCCCATGTACCAACACAAGTGGCACAAGAGCCCATGTGATAATTATGACTTCTTTGGCCTTTTCTTCGCCTACGTCGATTCTCTTGAAAACTGGATAAGACTCAAGTACGAAGACGAATTGTGTGACTTGATCATGAAGCCTTCTCTGGATTCTCTGGTTTATTGCCGCAGCTTTGCATTATTTGAGCTTTTCAATCCTGAAAAAGTCGAAGCTATGGAACAGCGCATTGGCCGCAAGCTGGCGCCACCTATCCCCACTACCTCCAGTGATTACTCGAAATCACTCAAGAGAAAAAGCGTTGAGGAATCGGACCCGGATGAGGAAGCTCCCGAAGAAAAGGTTCCCCACGTGGAACCCACTGATGAAAGCCTCAGCCATTTACCGGATGTGTCGCAGCATGATCCAAGCAACGAATCACACATGGATGTGTCGGGAACTGAAGTTTCCACGCCCACCCAATTACCCGCTGTTAAGATCAATAAACACACCATCTATGCGGAGCTAAAAATCAATTATGCGAATGATCTTGCTGAACTGTCCAAGATAATCGGTTCGGACCTTGAATCTAAATTGTCAGGGGACAAACATAAAATCGTTGTGCTTGATGAGACCAAATTCTAAGCGGTACAAGCTTACCTTAAAGAAAAAAACATAGGGTTCCAAACTATGGATCCTCGGGCCCAGCGCCCCAAGAAAGTAATCATAAAAGGAATTCCTACTTCCACGCCTATACCGGATATTGATAATTACCTAATTTCCCTGGGGTTCTCCCCGGTTAGTCTTAACTTTCTTAACTCAAGAAAATATCAGAAGAACTGGGCCATAGTGCTGGCATCGCTACTGCCCACCCCTAACATAGAGGAGATTTACCGTCTTGATAGATATGGATATATGCGAATTACAGTGGAGCCCTATCGCCCCCCTAAATCGGCCAAGCAGTGCCATAACTGCCAAGGGTTCGGCCATCACTCTGCCCGCTGCTCCCTTACTCCCCGCTGCCTGAAGTGCGCCGGCCCGCACACCTTCGCTAGCTGCCCAACTAAAAACCAGGAACCCGTATGTTGTGCCAATTGTGGAGGCCCCCACGTCTCAAACTACAGAGGATGTCCCCGAAACCCTACCAATAGATCTAAGTCGCTTAAAAGCAGCAAGTCGACGAAATCCTCAGCTAACGATTCCCTGAAGACGACTCTTGTGAACCAGCTGAAAGCGATTACCGTGACTCCTAATGAAGATCAACCACCGGAAGATTCCACAGATAAAGAAATCAGATCGGACCCACAGGAGGGCTCCTCCAAAAACTGCGTGCAAGATTCCAGACCTAACAAGGCGACCAGAAACCGCCAGAAAAAACAAGAGGCTGCCAAGAATACTGCTCCCATTGGCCTTAATCCTCCCAAGGACAACACTGTACCTTTTAAGAAGAGCATAACGAAAACCACGACCAAGCTTAAAAACCACCCTCCCCAAGAGGTTGGGAACCAAAACAACACAATCACTCCTATCATGGAACTCTTTGCGGCCATGAGGGAGGTCTCACAAATTCTCGACATCAGCCAGATGACGAATTTCTTTAAAGGCGTAGCATCCACCGTCAAGAACCTGACCGAGCCCATAGACAAAGTGTACGCCTTGATGGACTCCTACACGAGACACTTTAACACCCATAATGATGAAGAAAAATAAACTAAATCTGCTATCGTGGAACGCCAACAACTTACATGGCAAGATACAGGAATTCCGCGATTACCTGTCACGTAGTGACATTGACATTGCTCTTATTCAAGAGACATGCCTACGACGAAACGTAACGTATAATATTCCCAACTACGTCCTGCATCGCCAGGAACGACCACTTCTACAAGGAGGCCGCATTGCAGGCGGTCTGGCTATTTACGTCAAGAGAACTATACCTCATCACCGGGTGACTGACATTACAATGGACTGCTTGGATGCCCTGTCCATTATTATCGATGCCACCCCGAAGATCATGGTTTCGTCGGCCTACGTTCGTCATAATAAAGGTTTTCCTACCAAGGACATAAAAACATTATTTAACTACTGCACTGCCAACATCCTGATGGGTGATTTTAATGCTCGTCATCTTGCCTGGGGCTGTAGGACGAACAACGTTTACGGAACGAGACTTCTCAAACTGCTAATGGCGGAACATCTTCTGATGGCTTTCCCCACTACTCCTACGCATCTCTCGGATAATGGTAACTCAGTTATTGACTTTATGATTCACAAGAACCTGAATCAATATCCCGACGTTGCCACACTACAACAATTCACGTCTGACCACCTGCCTATTGTGACCAGCGTAAACATCAGTTACGATGCTACTCTTAAAAAACCTCGTATGATCACCGACTGGGAACTCTTCTGGAGTCACCTCATTGAAAGTCCCCATCGTCTTCCCATTATCCGAAACGCCAGCGACATTGAAGCTGAGGTTTCTTCTCTCACGCAAGATATAAACAATGCACTGCACACTGCTTCCCATCCATGCAAGCAAAATTACGCCGCTGGACTTCCACAGGACATCCGCTTGCTTATACACGCACGGAATAAAGCGAGACGTATCTTTCAACGTACCAGAAGTCCCATGGACCGTGCCACCTTCCAAAGACTCCAAGTTGAGACCCGCATCGCTATACGCAACTTCCAGAATCAGTCTTGGGCGAATCACCTTGGCACCCTGTCTTCAGACGACTCTTCGATCTGGAAAACGTTAAAGAGCCTGACCAAAAAGAGGACCGACTTTCCTCCCATCAAGTCAAACAACTCATATGTGTTCCTGAACGCTGACAAAGCTGAGGCTATTGCCAAAGTGTACTGTGACCAACTTACCAATCACGAACACTCGGATCTCGAACTTGATAATGAAGTGTCCACAAGACTACAAGCTCAGCCGGTGACCCCCATTGCCGGAGACTTCCTTTCCGAGATTATTAATATCATCACCAAATTAAAAATCAAGAAGTGCCCTGGACATGACGGGATTTCTAACAAGGTAATCCAAAGCCTCCCTGCCAACTGCATACTGAGACTTACCAGCATAACCAACGCAATTCTTCGGCTGCAGCACTACCTTGAGACGTGGAAACGAGCGATTGTGTGTCCGATACCCAAGCCTGGACAAAACCTCTCGGATCCCAGCTCTTACCGCCCCATAAATCTACTCTGTGGACTGGGCAAGGTTGCTGAGCGTGTCATCTTAAACAGACTATCTGCTTTCATTAACAAGAACAACATCATGATTCCTGAACAATTCGGTTTCAGGAATCACCACAGCACTGCCCACCAACTACTCCGAGTTGTGGAGCAACTCTCAGAAGCTATACAAATGAAAGATAGTGTGGCCATGGTACTCTTCGACATATCCAAGGCGTTCGACAAAGTCTGGCACGTCGGACTCATTTACAAACTGTTTAGTACGGACGTGCCAGACTCCCTCGTCCATTTAATAAATAATTATCTATCTGACCGTAGTTTTGCTGTACGAGTAGAAGATACTGTCTCTAACTTCTACCCGATTAATAGTGGTGTGCCTCAAGGATCAATTCTTGGACCCACCTTATATTCTCTCTACGTCAATGAAGTACCGAGGAATCCATCTATTGAAAAAGCGCTCTACGCAGATGATACTGCGATAATTGGCAGGGCCAGTAGCTCGCGAGTTTTGCACAAAAACATCCAGGACCACATCAACCAACTGGACTTGCGAATGCAGAACTGGAAGATCAAATTAAACCCGAGAAAATGCAAAGCTCTCTCCCTGGGCAGTAAATTCCCTCCTTCCCGTCTACAGGTCAGCAATACTGTACTAGAGTGGGCCGACAGCGTCACCTACCTAGGCATTGAGATTGATAGAAACCTAACCTGGAAGAGGCACATTGCCAAAACCAGAGGCAAAATGACAGCGGCCTTCCAGCGCCTCTCAAGTCTAATTTACACGAGAAAACTAAACACACAGAACAAAGTACTTCGGTACAAGACGGTCGTGCGCCCCATCGCCACGTATGCTGCCCCCGTGTGGGCCTACGCGGCCAAAACCAACCTCAGAACCCTACTCACCAAAGAAAACAAATTCCTGCGTACCATTCGGTACGGTCATCACCATCTGGCAAATGACATTATTCTGAAAGACCTTTGTATGAAGTCTCTCAAATACCATCTACTCAAGCTGTCCAAGAAATTCTATAAGAACATTAGGAACATCCCTAATGAAGTCATAGCAACCCTACCCGACTATGAGCCCTCGGACCCAGCGTTTCGAAGACGGCCTAAAGCGGTTCTCCACGCCCTGCAGACTTAACATCCACCACGCAGCCTAGTAACCTGTCCGTGGAAGTTCACCATTATTGGTGGAGGGAGGACAGGTAGACACCCACTGCATTTTTATTTATTTATTTATTTTTTTCATTTAAAAAAAAAATCTAATCTTGTTCTTGACTCTCTGTCTGAATTACTGCTGCCTCGCCGCAACTACATACATCCAAAACAAAACATACCACACACAACACACCGGAGGTAAGCGCGCCGCGCAGGTACTCCGAAAAAGTTTACTTCAGACAGTCAGTCCCTCTTCGCAGTTATGTATACTTCTGATCAACTAACTCACTAGCTAGGTCGCTACTCTGGATAATTAATGATAGAACGCTGTGTGCGATGTGATTAAAGGAAGTTCTGTTAACACAGTGTAAACAGGCGACTTTTTACAGGAAGTAATGTTAAGAGACTGCTGGTTTATAAGAATTGAAGCTTATATCTCCGACCACACTGATTCTATCTCTGGCCTCTGAAATAAAATTCATACAGAAACTTTCTGTGTGTTCTTGGAATCTCGGTTTAAATTGCCTTTTTTTAAATTGAATCCACAGCGATAAATGAAAGGAATGTTCGGTATCATTATGAAAAAAAAATCACCATACCTTTAAAAAAGTATATTTTTATATTAAATTGCATTCTACAGAACATGATGTTTGCCTAAGCAGCTCTCTTGTTAATCACGTAACGCAGTAGCTTGGCAGCTACTTTGATTAATAAGTGACAGTGCAGCATTGCCATCTTACAGCGGGTGGTTCTGTCAACCTACTATTTTCATCAAAACGTAATGTGAACTGCTTGTTCTGGAGCTGAAGTTACATCTCCACCCACTCTAAAGCTATGCCTCTGCAAATAACGTAATAATCTTTCGGTTCTTGGAATCTCCTTTTCTTATATTCTCATTTTTCAACATTCCCTATTTTTCTATTAAAATAAACCTCCTACGTTGTGTTTAATTCAGAATTTTTATTACTGCAATTAAAGAAGGAACTATGTGAGGCAAAATATTCAGCAACATGATAAAATATGTCACCATGTTTTTTAAAAAGGTTTTTTTATTTTAAAATTGACCCATATTATTCGCTATGGTGGTACGACATGGTGCACTTAATGAAGTAATTTCGCAGCATTGTAGTTGCTCCGGTTAACAAACGAGAATAAGTTTGTGTACGATCTCATTCGACAAAGTTTTATTAACACACTCTAAACCAACAGACTTTTTGCACAAAGTAATACTAACATCTAGTTAGTTTTACCAGAATTGAAATTTACATCTCTGCCCACAATCTCTCTCAATCTAGCTCTACCTCTGCAATACAATTCATACATAAACTTTCTGTTCTGGGAATCTCTGGTATAAGTTGTCATTTTTCAACATTTCATATTTTTAACCGACTTCAAAAAGACGGAGGTCATCCGTTTGTCGGAATCTTTTTTCTTTCTTTTTTCTATGTACGTTCAGCAATAATTTTTACCATGTGTGCTGATTTTGATAATTCTTTTTTTATTTGAAAAATAGTACCTTGATATGTGTCTCATATTAATTTGGTGAAGATCTGATTAGAATTTCATTCAGAAAATTCTGATAAACCATGTTTTTAAACCATTGCCTAAAAGGTTGCCGGCAAAGAGGGATTGTTTTAAAGTAACACTCGCCATGTTTAGATACTTATAGCCACAACTGGAACTAACAAAATGTAACTAATCACATACCCTACTAGCCAGATAGCTATTCTGTTTAATAACGGACAGCTTGCTGGTAAGTCATCTTACAGCTAGAAGTTCTGTTAACAAACACTAAACAGGGGACTTTCAGCAAAATGTAGCGTTAACAGCTAGTTGGTTTGATCAGAAATGAAGGTACAGTTCCGCGAACTCAGAATCCATCTTCAGGGACGGCCTTGCAGAAGAGCAAAATGCTGCGTGTGCAAGTATGAGTTTAGGCAGCCCTTTCAATGGAAACTGCTATAGAAAACCTTTTGATAAGCCGCACGGGTGCTCTATTTCTGAAATTTGTCGGAAATTAATACTTAACGTTGGTTTCGATCATGAGCGTTTGCCGGGAGGGGGGGGGGCAGGCATATTAACTTTAACATATGTTTAGCATGTTGGAAAGAATAAAAAAGCGGGAAAGCGAAATTGACGTACAAAAAAAATTCAGCTGCCGTGCTATGCTGCCGAATGACTTCTGCACTCCTGTAGAAATTCAGCATTACGTGATAGGTGCATTTCACCAGCCGGCACACCATGGAGTTGGGAAATTTCGAATAGCCATTCGTTAGTATCGAGAGATTTTCGTTAGTACAGCATCCGTTACGGATTTACGGACACTTCAAATTTGCCGGCTTGTGAAATGGTCAGCCGGGAAACCATGGAGTTGGGAAATTTCGCATACGCCATTCGTTAGTACATGGTTAATACCGGTTAGTACCAAGAGATATTCGTTAGTACCGAGAGATTTTTGTTAGTACCGCATCCGTTACGGATATACGGACAATAAGTTTCATGTCACACTACCTATCTAGCCCGTATAAATTGCAGAATGGGGATTTCGCATATGCTGTTCGTTAGTACTTTGTTATTACTGTCTAGTATCGAGAGATTTTCGTTAGTACCACATCCGTTGCGGATAGACGGACAGTACAAATTTCCTTTCACACTAGCTACCTAGCCCGTACAAAGTGCAGAACGGGGATTTCGCATTTGGCGTTCGTTAGTACTTTGTACTGTTTAGAACCGAGAAATTTCCGTTAGTACCACATGCGCTAGGAATTTACGGACAGTAGAAATTTCCTGTCACACTAGTTACCTAACCTGTGCATCATGCAAACGGAAAATTTTGCATATGCCATTCATTGTTACTTTGTCAGTACTGGTTGGTAACGACAGATTTCCGTTAGTACCGCATCCATTAAGAATTTACGGACAGTTCAAATTTCCGGCCCCACAATTTCTGCAACCCTCTTACCATCGAGTTCGGGAATTTCACATATCCATTCGTTATTAATATAGCTATGCCGCTTCCAACGCCTTCTTGTCGCGATAAGTGTGTTTTACTGATATCGCAACGCTTCGTTATCTGGTCATTCCGGAAGGGTTGAGGGACAACAATAACAACAAAAAATTAGAATTATCAGTACTGTTTTTTCCTGTTATACTCGTTTTACCTATTTTTCTTAGGCGTTATTTCACGTTCTGCGCACCCTAAGAAGACGCCACTGCACTCATTAGGACCGAGAGTTTACCGATAGTACCCCATCTGTTATGGATTTAGGGTCAGTTGAAATTTTCGGGGACATCATTTCACCAGCCTGCATACCATAACGTTCGAACATCTCATTCTCAGTGCGCCACCATAGTTTAAAAACGTTTGATCCAAAATATTACTTAAATTGTACTGATTCAAGAATATTTGGTATTTCATTTCTTGAGAATCCCTTTTTATAGACGTATGTTGATCGATGAGTAGTCATTTTCTGATAATTTATGAGCGTTATTCGTCTGTTTTCCCCTCTTTACCCTCCAGTCTCTCGCTCTCTCTCGAGTAATTTGAACATAATATTCTCTAAGAAATAATTAGCAATTCAGATTTATTAAAATACTTTTCTGCTTGCTACAAAAATAATATTATTCCTGAACAAAGTATGTAAAACATTATACGTAACACTTGTTCTCATTTATACTCTAACATGCTCTTTCTAAATTTAAATAATTTTTGATTTCTTTTTAAACACTCAATGGATATTTCAATTTATAATACCTGTCATTTAATGTATAATATCTAGTTATAATCTCACCAGTGCGCAAACATGAATTGCCCGTAAAATCCCTAAGAGATGCGGTACTAACAAAAATCTCACTGTACTAACTAGTACTGACAAAGTACTAACGAGTGAAAAATTCGAAATTCCCAGGCTGTATGCTGTTGGGCGAGGTAACTAGTATGACAGAAAATTTGTACTGTCCGTAAATTCGTTACGGATGCGGTACTAACGAAAATCTCTCCGTTCTAACGAAGTACTAAGAATGGCATATTCGAAATTCTCATTCTGCAATTTGCACAGGCTAGGTAGCTAGTGTGACAGGAAACTTGTACTGTCCGTACATACGTAACGGATAAGGTACTAACGAAAATCTCACGGTACTAATTAGTTCTGACAAAGTACTGACGAATGGCATGTGCGAAATTTCCATTCTGCAATTTATACGTTCTAGATAGCTAGTGTGACAGGAAATTTGTACTGTCCGTATATCCACAACGGACGCTGTACTAATGAAAATCTCTCGGAACTAAACAGTACTAACAAAGTACTAACGAACGGCATATGCGAAATCCACATTCTGCAATTTGTACGGGCTAGATAGTTAGTGCGACAGGAAACTTGTATTGTCCGTATATCATAACGGATGCGGTACTAACGAAAATCTCTCGGTACTAACCGGTACTAACGAATGACCTATGCAAAATTTCCGAACTCCCTGATGTGGGGGCTGGTGAAATGCGATTTTGAGAGATAGTGTGTGTGATTGTGGTTCATTATTAGTAATTGTTCAGCTTAGTCTAAACAGCGTATCGTATGTCATAGAGTTAATCTCTGTTGTACGTCCAAGCAGCATTTCATTTGTTGAACAAAAGCTATTAACATTCCCAAAGGGGTAATTTGCATTCAAAAGTATATAAAAAGGTAATTTATAACCATGTTATTTAAAAAATATTTTTTTCTCATTTCGGCGCCACTCTCCAAGTAGTATGTGTGCGACCATACACGCCTTATAAGGGCCTGTCTTGCACTCAACCTCTGCAATAATATGCGTACATAAACTTTCTGTTCTTGGAATCTCTTTTTCTTAAGTTCTCATTTTCCAACTTTTCCTTCTTTTTACTTAAATAAGCTGTCCTCGACGTGTATAATTCAGAAATTTTATTGCTGATATTAAGGAACTAACTAGAAATTTGTTGTTAGGCAAATTTTCAGTATAACTATGAAATAAGCCACCGCACTTTTAAAACAGTTTTTCTTAATTTTAAATTTGCGCAAGTGATTTTTCTTACCGAACCTTTATTTTTTCCTTCAAATCGGATCAAGTGCTTCAGTAGCTAAAGAGCTACTTTGGTTAGTAAATAATAGAGCGCTTGTGTACGGTCTCATTGAAGAAAGTTCTGTTAACGCATTGCAAACAGGCGACTTTCTGCACAAAGTAGTTCTAAATTCCTGTTGGTTTTACTAGAATTTATATCTCCGTCCATATTGAATCTAGCTCGATCGACCTCTCCAATTAAATTCAAACATAAACTTTCTGTTCTTGGAATCTCTTTTTCTTAAGTTCTCATTTTCCAACTTTTCCTTCTTTTTACTTAAATAAACTGTCCTCGACGTGTATAATTCAGAAATTGTATTGCTGATATTAAGGAACTAAATAGAAATTTGTTGTTAGGCAAATTTTCAGTATAACTATGAAATAATCCACCGCACTTTTAAAAAAGTTTTTCTTAATTTTCAATTTGCGCAAGTGATTTTTCTTACAGAACCTTTTGTTTTTCCTTCAAATCGGATCAAGTGCTTCAGTAGCTAAAGAGCTACTTTGGTTAGTAAATAATAGAACGCTTGTGTACGGTCTCATTGAAGAAAGTTCTGTTAACGTATTGTAAACAGGCGACTTTCTGCACAAAGTAGTTCTAAATTCCTGTTGGTTTTACTAGAATTTATATCTCCGTCCATATTGAATCTAGCTCGATCAACCTCTCCAAATAAATTCAAACATTAACTTTCTGTTCTTGGAATCTCTTTTTCTTAAGTTCTCATTTTCCAACTTTTCCTTCTTCTTACTTAAATAAGCTGTCCTCGACGTGTATAATTCAGAAATTTTATTGCTGATATTAAGGAACTAACTAGAAATTTGTTGTTAAGCAAATTTTCAGTATAACTATGAAATAAGCCACCGCACTTTTAAAACAGTTTTTCTTAATTTTAAATTTGCGGAAGTGATTTTTCTTACCGAACCTTTATTTTTTCCTTCAAATCGGATCAAGTGCTTCAGTAGCTAAAGAGCTACTTTGGTTAGTAAATAATAGAGCGCTTGTGTACGGTCTCATTGAAGAAAGTTCTGTTAACGCATTGTAAACAGGCGACTTTCTGCACAAAGTAGTTCTAAATTCCTGTTGGTTTTACTAGAATTTATATCTCCGTCCATATTGAATCTAGCTCGATCGACCTCTCCAATTAAATTCAAACATAAACTTTCTGTTCTTGGAATCTCTTTTTCTTAAGTTCTCATTTTCCAACTTTTCCTTCTTTTTACTTAAATAAACTGTCCTCGACGTGTATAATTCAGAAATTTTATTGCTGATATTAAGGAACTAAATAGAAATTTGTTGTTATGCAAATTTTCAGTATAACTATGAAATAAGCCACCGCACTTTTAAAAAAGTTTTTCTTAATTTTAAATTTGCGCAAGTTCTTACGGAACCTTTAGTTTTTCCTTCAAATCGGATCAAGTGCTTCAGTAGCTAAAGAGCTACTTTGGTTAGTAAATGATAGAACGCTTGTGTACGGTCTCATTGTAGAAAGTTCTGTTAACGCATTGTAAACAGGCGACTTTCTGCACAAAGTAGTTCTAAATTCCTGTTGGTTTTACTAGATTTTATATCTCCGTCCATATTGAATCTAGCTCGATCGACCTCTCCAATTAAATTCAAACATAAACTTTCTGTTCTTGGAATCTCTTTTTCTTAAGTTCTCATTTTCCAACTTTTCCTTCTTTTTACTTAAATAAACTGTCCTCGACGTGTATAATTCAGAAATTTTATTGCTGATATTAAGGAACTAAATAGAAATTTGTTGTTATGCAAATTTTCAGTATAACTATGAAATAAGCCACCGCACTTTTAAAAAAGTTTTTCTTAATTTTAAATTTGCGCAAGTTCTTACGGAACCTTTAGTTTTTCCTTCAAATCGGATCAAGTGCTTCAGTAGCTAAAGAGCTACTTTGGTTAGTAAATGATAGAACGCTTGTGTACGGTCTCATTGTAGAAAGTTCTGTTAACGCATTGTAAACAGGCGACTTTCTGCACAAAGTAGTTCTAAATTCCTGTTGGTTTTACTAGAATTTATATCTCCGTCCATATTGAATCTAGCTCGATCAACCTCTCCAAATAAATTCAAACATTAACTTTCTGTTCTTGGAATCTCTTTTTCTTAAGTTCTCATTTTCCAACTTTTCCTTCTTCTTACTTAAATAAGCTGTCCTCGACGTGTATAATTCAGAAATTTTATTGCTGATATTAAGGAACTAACTAGAAATTTGTTGTTAAGCAAATTTTCAGTATAACTATGAAATAAGCCACCGCACTTTTAAAACAGTTTTTCTTAATTTTAAATTTGCGGAAGTGATTTTTCTTACCGAACCTTTATTTTTTCCTTCAAATCGGATCAAGTGCTTCAGTAGCTAAAGAGCTACTTTGGTTAGTAAATAATAGAGCGCTTGTGTACGGTCTCATTGAAGAAAGTTCTGTTAACGCATTGTAAACAGGCGACTTTCTGCACAAAGTAGTTCTAAATTCCTGTTGGTTTTACTAGAATTTATATCTCCGTCCATATTGAATCTAGCTCGATCGACCTCTCCAATTAAATTCAAACATAAACTTTCTGTTCTTGGAATCTCTTTTTCTTAAGTTCTCATTTTCCAACTTTTCCTTCTTTTTACTTAAATAAACTGTCCTCGACGTGTATAATTCAGAAATTTTATTGCTGATATTAAGGAACTAAATAGAAATTTGTTGTTATGCAAATTTTCAGTATAACTATGAAATAAGCCACCGCACTTTTAAAAAAGTTTTTCTTAATTTTAAATTTGCGCAAGTTCTTACGGAACCTTTAGTTTTTCCTTCAAATCGGATCAAGTGCTTCAGTAGCTAAAGAGCTACTTTGGTTAGTAAATGATAGAACGCTTGTGTACGGTCTCATTGTAGAAAGTTCTGTTAACGCATTGTAAACAGGCGACTTTCTGCACAAAGTAGTTCTAAATTCCTGTTGGTTTTACTAGATTTTATATCTCCGTCCATATTGAATCTAGCTCGATCGACCTCTCCAATTAAATTCAAACATAAACTTTCTGTTCTTGGAATCTCTTTTTCTTAAGTTCTCATTTTCCAACTTTTCCTTCTTTTTACTTAAATAAGCTGTCCTTGACGTGTATAATTCAGAAATTTTATTGCTGATATTAAGGAACTAACTAGAAATTTGTTGTTAAGCAAATTTTCAGTATAACTATGAAATAAGCCACCGCACTTTTAAAAAAGTTTTTCTTAATTTTAAATTTGCTCAAGTTCTTACGGAATCTTTAGTTTTTCCTTCAAATCGGATCAAGTGCTTCAGTAGCTAAAGAGCTACTTTGGTTAGTAAATGATAGAACGCTTGTGTACGGTCTCATTGTAGAAAGTTCTGTTAACGCATTGTAAACAGGCGATTTTCTGCACAAAGTAGTTCTAAATTCCTGTTGGTTTTACTAGATTTTATATCTCCGTCCATATTGAATCTAGCTCGATCGACCTCTCCAATTAAATTCAAACATAAACTTTCTGTTCTTGGAATCTCTGTGATATTTGTCATTTTTAGGGATGGACGCGAGACGCGAGAAATCTCGCGTTGCGAGACAAGACAGACAATTTTTTTGTTAGACGAGACAGTCTTGTTTCGTGTGAAATTTCTCGCGAGAATTTTTCGTCTCGCATAAATTTACGATACGAATTACTTTAGAATCAGAATTGCAGTGCTGTATTTGAGAAGATATGCCGCCCTGAAATGGGAGGGTACACTTTGCCTGAAGCCTCTACCGTTTAGTTTGCGTCTCCTTTTGTTATCATTCCTGGTATATACTATTAGCACACTATAATACACACAAATACGTAAAATTTAAAATTAGTACAGTACGGGAGATATACAAAACACACAAAGGAGAGGATAAAGAAAGGAAGCTCAGAAGAGTAGAAGACAGAAAAATAATAAGTAAACAGGTGAAAAGCGGTACGGTATGTCAGAACCTGACCATATTTAGATGGGGCCCGGGGCACTAACTTTGGGGCCCCTTTTACTATCACAAGCATTTTAACCCATTTTGACCGCTGTTGAGTTTCGCAATGCAAAGCTTTTTTATGATTTCCGAAATTGAATTTTAAAATTACTTACATATTTTGAGCAAGCTACATCTAAAAATTATTTTTATTTTAATATTTTTAACCCATTTGTATCACTAGCTCATTTGGACGCTAAGGCAGGGATGGCTGTTACATGACACATGGGTCCAGGGATGGCTATTATATGACACCCCTGTTCGAACTTTGAAATTTCGCGTTTTAAGAAACTATAAAATAATACTTCAATTATCCTTCATAAAAGAAATATGTTTATATTTTTTATCATTTATGCTTAGTGCTTTTCCGTTTAAGACGTTTTCCACTTAAAATGTTTGATCCAATCGGGGAAAAGTTCTTTTAACACACACACTCACACGTGCGTGTGTTTGTATTCTCGGTTTGTATAAGTGGGTTCCACGGTATATACACTGTCTACCTATAAGTATTTGGACACCTATGATAGAAAAGAAAGACTATATTCAAAATCAATAGTTGGTAGAGCCTCCACGAGAGGCAATTACAGCGTGAACTAAAAAATTTTTGTTAGGCAAATTTTCAGTATAACTATGAAATAAGCCACCGCATTTTTAAAAAAGTTTTCTTTAATTTTAAATTTGCGCAAGTGATTCCTCTTAAATTGCCTTTAATTTTTTTTCTTCAAATCGGATCAAATGTATTAGTAGCTAAAGAGCTACTTTGGTTAGTAAGTGATAGAACGCTTGTGTACGGTTTCATTGAAGAAAGTTCTGTTAACGCAAACAGGCTACGCATACTTTCCACAAGTCTTTGTTATTACAGCTTAGTGGTATTGTCTTCCACTCGGCTTGGAGTAGACATTGAAGTTCCTTCACCGATTTTGGACGGGTAGTGCACTCCTTAATACTCCCGGATGCCTGTTGAAACTCCTCGCGGATGAGGGCCATCGGTTGGGTGCGGTTCTTCCGAATTTCTCTAGACAGCACTCGTCGGTCTCTATCTTCCAGTTTCGTTGGTCTGCCGACTCGGGGTACATTCCGACAATCACCGCTCACCTTCCACTTTTTAATCACATAGGCCACTGTCGATTTTGGGTACTTCAGATCGCTAGATATGTCTCTTAAGGATCGGCCACATTTGTGATACCCGATAATTATACCTTTCTCGAAATCAGAGAGCTCCGAACTGCGCGGCATCTTGCATGCGACTAATGCCGATGCTGTTTCCTACACGATATATACCGGCGGAGGCCGTGACGTACCTCAGGACCGCAGATATCGTCATTTGCATAGGTGTCCAAATACTTATTGGTATATATATTGTTATTTGTCTATCTAGATAATATCTATGCTGGAAAAAAAACCCTCCATGTATAAATTTATATATAATAATTAGAGTGATTTTTTTAAAGAAATCATTCATTTTCATTAATTTGCGTAGAGTAATCGTTGCTTGTAAATAAAAACCAATGGAATTCAATCATCTTGTTAGAGAACTTTTTTTTAGATTATTCTTTTAATTACCCCCCCCCCCGAACTGATGACTGATGTCAACATAGATATCCGGTTTCATAGTTTTGATAATTGTTGTTTCTTCTAAATATTAGGGAGGGTAAAAATGAGGTTTGAATTGCAAGCGAGTTTTATTGTCTAATTCATATTTACGCGTAATCCAGAATTACGAATAAATTATTCAAGTATGCTATCATTATTTTTTCATGGAAAAAAAATTTAAACTTATTTAGAATGTCTGAATATAAATATTACATTTTTTTAAATAGTTGATCCGCGTATACTTACTTTCATATTTTATGCTTAATTGTGTACGCACTAATTGTGATTTTTTTGTTTACGTATAATATTGGCTACATTTCACGAAAATGGATGAATACATATGTAATTAAATCGTATGGATATTTCATATTTTTCTCTTAAATAAATTAATATTTATAAATAAAATTTTCATTAGTTATTAACAATGCTTCTTTCACCATAAGCAAAGCTATGCGAACGTAAATGATGATCTACTGGAGCGATTTCGCTAATACAACGCTGGGTCTAGCAAAGCATTCGAAGATCCATGTTGAGAAACAACCGTGGTCACAAGTCTTCTCTGTTGTCTCTTCTTTTTGATGGCGTGAATGAACAGGTTAAACCCGGGTTCCCGATTAAATGTGAAACCCATATCTCATACACTAAAACGAGAAGGGGGATAAACAGGCTTCACTATAATTATCCCGTCCCCAATTGAAACTTTTATGAATTCACTATTCCGCACATTGGGGCCGCTTAATTAGATTAAAAGTTTATTTGCGCAACATGTCCTGAGTGCTGCATCATTTCTCGCAAAATTCAAAGCTTTATATAATTTCAAAAGCAAATGAAACTTCCATCAACCATACATATTGCATTTAAGCAGTTTCAAAAATAAATAAATAAGAACAAATATTTTTTCGGTCTCATGTCACATTATATATATGGATTAAATCTGAATTTTTATCACTTCAAATGCACATATGAGTTAATATGGTAACTAATGCTATATGTACTAATATGGTAATATGTATAACTAACTGTCATTATTAATATTAATTTTCAATAAAGTAGTATTAATGTTACTAAAAGTATGGTAACAAAATCGCAGTCCTTAATTTCGCTCCTCTTGCGCCTCTTAGTTTATAACGGACAGCGTGATGGTGTGTTATCTTACAGCGGGAAGTCCTGTTGATACTTCAGGTGAACAGGTGACCTGAAGAGGTGACCTGTTCACCTGAACGGTGACCTGTTCACCTGATTTCCTGAACAGGTGACTTTCAGGAAAATGTAACGTCAACAGCTTGTTGCTTTTACCAGAATTGAAGGTACATCTCCGCCTATTCTGATTCTAGCCTTCCATCCCTGCAATAAAATGCATAGATAAAATTTCTGTTTTTCTAATCGCTTTTTATTAGGTTTTAATTTTTCAATGTTTTTTATTTTTATTTTTTTAAGAAATTGCTGTGCTTTATTTAATTAGAATATTTATTGCTTATGTTAATGAACGGCTGTACTATGCGAGAAGTGGTATGGGTGCTGTATAACTTAAATTTGTCAATAATGACATACAAACATCTAAGAGTGATCTTTTTTTTTATCCCATTTTTAAACTGGGATTACATTTTTTATGATAACACCCCTCAGTTAACAGGTATACATATTTTACTATAACATTTTTTTATTAATCCATATTTGACACAAATTTCAAATTAAAAAGACCTCTTTTGAAAATGTGGTGACTAATTGCATAATAGTACTGAAGATTTTGCCTTATAAAGGAGTAGTTCGCTCCTTAATATCAGCAATAAAAATTCTAAATTAAATACATCGAGTTCGCTCCTTAATAATTTGGGTGTTAACTGGGGGGTGTTATAATAAAAAATTTATTTATTTTGTTTAAAAAAAAGGCATGCTGATGACAACTTGTTTTCCTCTTTTCTTTCAATCATTAAAAATATTATAAATAATTAATTTTTTGAAATATTAATTAAAATAGATTATAACCCATGCTTAAAAAAAAAAAACATTGAAGTATAGGCTGAAAGTCAGAGTTGTATATCTGTTGAAATTCTACTTCTTTAGGGCAATGTACGAGAGTTTGTATGCACTTTTCTTATCACAAGACATCATTTAGTTTCGTATATAAAATTGGTTATTGAATTAAAATATATTAAGTGTATGGTAATTCATTCTACATAACTGGGTAGCATGCTGCAAGTAAATGTCTGACTTTGAAATGCTACCATTCTGATAAAAATAAACTTTTAGACAAAATAAACTTTTACCAACACAGCTACAACAATTCGAAATAATTTATCACACAATTTATTGAAAAATAAAATTCTTTTTATGGTCATGTCCATGTTCATATGGAATTGCCCCATAGCTCGATTGGCCTATGTTGCCAACGCCCATGGCTTCAGCACTTCTTTAGTTATAAATTCAGCATCGTGTGATAGTGATTGTGGCTCATTATCAACAGCTGTTTAGCTTTGTCCAAGCAGCAGAGAGACCCCACCAGTGGCATAGCGCTCTGAACTAGGTGACGGGAGGTGCCTGGTTTGAAATCAGGTCGAGATCGTCGATCTAACCGCTCAGAGTTATCCGCGGTTTCCTCCCGAACTCAGCGTAAATACGGCTAAGGACGTCTTAGAAAGACCCCCGCGGAGGGACGGCGCCCCACCTTTCGGCCTAGAGTCCAAGTGTAGCTAACTGGCCGTAATCGCACAAAGAAAGAAACCAAACACCAGAGCTAGATCGTAGTGCGAGTCTCTCAGTTGTACTTTCAAGCAACGTTTTATTTGTTGAACAAAAGTTATTAACATTTCCAAATGGGTAATTTGCAGTCAAAATTTCATAAAAGATAATTCTTTTAACATGTTATATTTTAAATATTTTTTTTCTCATTTTGGCGCCTCTCTCAAAGTAGAGTATGTGTGCGACCATACACGTTGCATACGTTTTATACGGGCCCTGTCTAGCTGTCAGCCTCTGCAATAAAATACGTACATAAGCTTTCTGCTACTGGAATCTCTTTTTTTTTAAGTTCTCATTTTTCAAAATTTCCCCTTTTTTTAATAAACATTCCTCGATGTATTTAATTTAGAATTTTTATTGCTGATATTAAGGAGTGAACTGTTCCTTTATAAGGCAAAATCTTCAGTACTATTATGCAGTTAGTCACCACATTTTCAAAAGGGGTCTTTTTAATTTGTGATTTGTGTCAAATAAGGAGGTGGCAAAAATCTTATAAGTCATCTCTGATCAAGCGACTTAGTAGCTAGGCAGCTACTCTGGTTGGTTAACGATAGCACGCTTGTGTGTGATCTCGACGAAGAAAGTTCTGCGAACGCATTACAAGCTGGCAACTTTCTGCAGGAAGTAATTTTTTTTTTTTTTTTTACAAGACTAACATTCGGTAAATTTAAAAAATAACGAAAGATGAAGTGAAGCACAAAAATGGGCATGCTCGAGTACACCCACTGTGGTCGACGGAAGGCAATTCATAATATTCGGTTTCCCAAGTGTAACGGATTATTGAACGTGCCGGACAAATCCAACACCTTTTAGCTGTAGTATGTCTATCAGCTGGAACTTCGTCATGATGAACAGTTGTATCTTCAAAAAGTAAAATCTATTTAAAATTTCTGGTGGATACTACAAATATTAGAAAACATCTGAAATTGAAGATAAAAATTTATTAGGTTGTAACGAAAGTTTCCCGCCACCTCAAACATCGTCAGCACACAGTTCGCGTTGGCGTATTTGCTCATATTTTGTCAAACGATTTTTGGCATTTCGAAGAAAGAGACTTACTTTATAACACTATGGTGTGAAATCTGTAAAAAAAATATAGTTATCATTAAGTACAAGGTGTCTCAAATGACACTATCACTCTAGAGGATTAGAACCATCATTTACTTCCAGTTGTGTTGCAAAAAGTCAGCTACAAAATATCAACGAATTATGAGTGCAGTACAACTTTAAATACTATTGCTGTATCATATGACACTGTGCAGGTTTGGTACCGAAAGTTCAAAAACAGTTATCTAAGGAGTTAGAAAGTGAGTTTTTCAGGCAGATTTGGCGGAAAACTTTCGTTACAACCTGATAAATACCCTTCTGTTACAAAATAATTCATTCTTTCTACTTCTGTATCATATTATACAATTGAAAAAACACTCAAAATACTGGTGTTAAACGATAAAGTAATTAAAAAACTTTGTAAAAAACACACATAAGAAGTAAAAGGAAAAAGGAAAAGGATCCTTTTTCCTTTTATTCCTTTTTCCTTTTACTTCTTATGTGTGTTTTTTACAAAGTTTTTTAATTACTATATTATACAATTATTCAAAAATTGTCATTTGTCGTAAAATTAATTTTTTGTCATAAATCATTAAAAAGTTTTATGAATGAGAAAATTCCTCACAAATTTAAAATAGATATACTTTATGAAAGTAAAACAGTTATGACGTTATAGAAGATCTAGTGATGACGTCAAAGCTTCAGTTGTAAGGCTTTCTGAATCTAGAGGGTGTTGACTAAAACCCCCCTGATAATCAAGACTGTACTGCAATGTACAGGGTATCCACCAAATAAAACCCTCATTTCAAAATTAAAAATCTCATAAACAATGTTTAATAAAAGAATGCAGCAAAAGGTGTGTTTATTATGCAACGTGTAAAAAAATTATACAGAAGTTTCGAAGTAGTAGTTACAATAGCTGCTAACAAACAGTGGTGCTTTAAAGGGGGGAGGGCGATATGGACGTAATGTTAGAAGGCGTATTCTTTAAGTTTAAAATTAAAAAATTAAGGAATTTATGTTACAACAATCTTTAAGAAGAGGGGTTGGAAACCTCAAGCACCCCTTGCATACACCACTTCTAACAGATGGAGCTGCACATAAAAATCGATCGACAATCATTACGCGTAAATATGAATTCATTCTCTGCAAGTACTCACAACACAATCGTCTCAAAATGTCCACCGTTCGATATAGAAAGGTCCCTCTAACGAATAATGGAACACAGCCAGGATCTTCACAGCCCGTAATGTCTCAACGGAAATGAATTCCCATGCCACACAAATCGACGACTGAATCTCATCCAGTGTGATGGGATGACTGTTGTAGACAGTGTCTTCCAATGTGCCTTACAGAAAGTAGTCACAAGGAGCCAGATCTGGAGAATATGGAAGCAAATTAATAATGAAGGCTTGCAATTACAACCAACAGGCGCGTAGGCAGGAAAATTTTTCGGGGGGGGGGGATATGAACTTATATGTGTATAAATAGATTGAATTTCATCACTAATCCAAAAATTTCGGGGGGGATATATCCCGATATCCCCCCCCCCTCCTGGCTACGCCCCTGACAACCAACATCTTCTATATATAGAAAGTCTAACAACTGAAGCTTTAACGTCATCACCAGATCTTCTTATATGACATCATCACAGTTTTATTTTCACAATGTAAAACTATTTTAAATTTGCGAAGAATCTTCTTACCCGTAAAATATTTTAATGATTTAAGATAGGAAATTAATTTTACGACAAATGGCAATTTTTAACCATCACTAATTATATAATATGATACAGAAATAGATCATAATGAATTATTTTGTATCAGAAAGGTATTTTAATTTTTATCTTTAACTTCAGGATTTTCTAATATTTGTAGCATTCATCATAAATATTGAATAGTTTTACTTTTTGAAAATAAAACTGGATGCATGATGACATCAACGCATCAGTTGTATAGCTTTTTGTATCTAGAAGTTATTGCTACAACGCCATCTGTCAGCGGTTTTTGTAACTACTGCTTCGAAACTTCGGAATAAAATTTTTACAGCCTATATAATAAACATACCGTTTGTTTGCTGCATTCTTTTATCTTTCTTTTTGATAATTTAAACTTGAAATCAGGGTGTTATTTGCTGGACACCCTGTACCTACAGTGAGTTCTTTAGTTTGAAAAGTCCCAGAAAAATAAGTATTAATATTTCAGAACTTTCCCTTTTACCAAATAATATTTCAGAATTTTCCCTTTTACCAAATTCGTAAATCTCTCCGAAAAATTACGAAATGAGGGAAAAATTCAACGCCACGCGATCGATCATCATAAAAATGAAATATTCCGTACACATCAATTAATCAGCAGCCCGGGCTACGTCTCTGTTTTACGGCCGTAAAACTGCGACAACCTCCGCAGAGAGCAGTTCGCTGCGACAACAACCAAGCCCCCTGACAACGTGATGAATAGAGTCCTAGAACTTCTCAATTTGTTTCAAATGTCCTGTGGGAGAACAGATTGAAATAACACAGATCTATCCTGATTCGCTTAGGAAATTCAAACAGATCCTGTAAAACGATAAGATTTTTCAAAGCCCAGAAGAAAAAAAAATAAAATAAAGGTTGATTTATGTTCAGGTTGTTTTCTTTTGAGAAGTGAATATCTACTGAGGTGTGGTGAGGTTTGTCGACGAAACTTGAAGGCCGAACCATCTTACTAATGCGAAAGTCTGTTTGTTTGCGTGTTTCTTAGTCCTTCGAGTTGAAAAGGCTTTAGGGATTAGGAAAAAATTTGGAATGGAGATAGCTAAATCAACACATAGGGTAAGTTTTGTCACATGGGGAGAGGGGGGAGAACAAGAAAGTTGAATCACGCCTAACGCATTGATTATGAATATGAAGCACTTTCCAACACAACAGTACTTTTTTTCGCCAAATTTATAGATGTATTTAAATCTGGTGAAACTTCAGTTGAGTAGTTGAGACAAAGCTACACGAGGACTTAACTACTTTTCACCTATTCCAATAGTTTGTTTGTGTTGTCATGACAACGCTACGCCTGGGCGATCTGCCTAGGAAGGAGGGGTGCCTTCGACCTCTTGGTCGTAGGATTTTCTAAAGGGCTCCAACACCTATTTACGCTCCAAACAGAGTTACTTTACGAGAAAACCGAGACCGTCAGATCGGCAGACGTGCGATGGGGCCCGAACCCGGGACCTTCACACTTCAGCCGTCTACCAGTTTAAGTTTCTTATCCACTCGGCCATGGTGGGGCCACTCCTATCCCACTAAATCCAAACTACTTTTTAACTATCCCTTTATACGTTACAATATATTAATGTATATAGCAGCAGCTTTCGTTTTCAAACAAAGGCTTTGTCTCGGGATCTTAATTTAATAAAAATGCAATTAATAAATCTCCGCTCTTTCATTCGGTTTCTCGGCTCTATGCCTTGCAAGAATTTCCTTAGATTATGAGACCCGGGAATTTTAATAGCCAATAAATGCACTTTTTTTGAAACATGTGATTACCTTGTAAACCATATGATCCTGGATTTAAAAGCCCAAACATAGCTCAGAAAGGAGCTTTTTCGTTACTTCCGTTGCCATGTAATTTTGAGTGAAAAGTTAATAAAAATATGTCCTGAACCAAAAGTCTGGAGTAACTTACGACGGCAGCCGCAACCCCAGTACCGGGGGCGTGTAAACAAACACTAATGGATACAGAGCATTTGGCGCCAAGACGAGCGCTGCGTTGTGGAGGGAAGGATAAACCTGTTTCTACAGGCAGCGGGGAAATTGTACAGTAATCTCGTTAGACAGGGAGCGCGGTAAAAAGATGATAGTCTTCGCTTGTATGAACAGCATAGAAGCTTTAAAAAACAGGTATTTTTGCGGATTAAAAAATATAATGCTGAATAAGTTATTGAAATAAATTTCTCTCAGTGGAGAACGTTATTGATGCTTGCTATTACACATTTTAATTTTCAAATACCTATGACTATAAGTGCTTAATAAATGAATGAAAATGAAATAATGATGCATGCACGAGGAGTATCTATGAAACCTAAAATATTTTGAAGGATCTGTTGAAACTATATATTTCCATTTTTTATTAATAGGTATTTCATTCTCTTAACAATATGCGTTGTGAAATATTTCATTTAATCAATAATTTACAAGCTAATACAAGTACATTTAATTAGACACTATGCACACATCTCTAAATGTAATGCTTAATAGGGAGACCACACACACACATACATATATATATAAAATAACTATAGTCAGAGATATTTTAAGTGCAACTCTACAAGCATATTTCACGCTCTGAAGCTTTAATTAATACATAAAAAAGAACGTTATTTGCTGAATTTTAATGACGTTGTTCAGTATTTAAAATTGAGAAGAGAAGGGGATAGGACTTGTTGCGATTTAAAGTGTATCACACAAACGTACACTAAAATGCATAAGTTTCAGCCAATAGTTTCAGTTTAGCCCTTTTTATGTCTCGTATTTGCATTAATATCTTTAAAATGCTAAACACAGATTATCATAAAAAGGAGTGTCCCAAACATCCCATGAATTTTTAAAAAAGTTTGTTTTCATACTTAGGATTTATATTTCTTTAGCGTATAGCACCTAATTTATATGGACAGTGTAGGTCTTTTGCGTTTAGCCACAAAACTGAAATCCAGCTATATTTTGGTCTTTTTAAATGTATTATTCTATAAGTACTTCCTAATGAGTGCTAAAGATGATATTTTTCATTTCTTTCATTATTTTAAGACATTTTGGATCTTTACTCTTTCTTTCATTGTTTTAAGGCATTTTGGTGCTTTATTCTGATCTGACAATCAATATATTATGAATTATTGCAGCTGTGACTTTGTTGTATCTCAGTTTGTAAATCCTGCTAATTTAAATATGTTTATGCTGTAAAAAAACATGTTTTTTTAACAATGACTTTTTCTTAAAGCGTTTAATTTATACGGTCTTTAATAGTGACGGTCTCTGTATGTGAACGTTGGTCTGATATATAGCTACAATTTTTTTTATTTTGAAATCTCATAAAACACACTTTTGTTGCTAATATTTGTAGAATTTATAAATACATATTTTCCATCTTTGTGCACTCTTAGCTCTTTCTGGGATTTATTCAGGGGGTAACCAGAGGAAATACATATTTCGCCATTTGTCTTACTTCATACCTTTGTGAAACTACCTCTTCAATGTAAAAGTCATTTGAAAATTTAAACTTACCATAACTAAATATCATACTAAAAGTGTACTAACTTATTCTTATTTCTCTATTCTGCTTAACTTAACTTTTTATAAACTACTTTTAATCATAATAAAAAGTAACCTACGGAGTTGTGTATAGCATCAAAATTGTGGCATTTTTGATTATCCAAAAGCAGTCCGTCCCAATTACTTTGGATAAACAAGATTCTACTGTAAAGTATTTATATCATACTTTTGTATTCTCTCACTCCCCTCAATATTTATATGTGCATGTTACCATTCATTTGAATTATACATAAAACTAAAATATAAACTAAAAAAGAAAAAAATTAAAAAATATTTTATTAATGGACCGAATAATCAAACTATTAACAATGCTTTTTAGTTACAAAACAGTTTCTTTTAACAAATACTGTACACACAAATGAAATAATCTTAAATAAAAGCTGTATGTAGCTAATTCTTTATGAAAAAGCACTGCATAATTAATTCTTTATATTTCATTATAATTTATATTTATTTACACTATTAAAACACAAAACTTATCCATTATCGCATAAAACGTAACGAAGACGATCAAAACCAAAACAAAGCCAAGATATCTGATCCACCCAAACATGCGTCGCAAATCCAGATCGGCTTATCCACGGCGGCGTTCGCTTTTCGCCAAGCGGTTGGCGCGTAAAGCGCCAGTGCTCTGTATCTATGAGTGTTTGTTTTCACGCGTATCGGGGATTGTCCCAGCGCCCCACGAATTCCATCTAACCCGGCCAGATTACAGCTCCAAGGACCAGTGCCCAGCCCAACCATATCACACATATACATACAGAGTGACCCAAAAAGGCAGAAACACAATTTAATTCTTTACCTATTTGATATAAGTGGGCAATGTAAATTTTGAAAAAATTAGGTAGGAAAAAATATATTACAATAAGAAAAAATTATTTTTGTTAATTTTAAAAACGTCCCAATTTTGAAATTTGCACGCAATCCCTGTACAGAAAAATTCTCAGTTAGTAAAATGAGCCTCGTACAGTAATGTTGTGATTAAAAAAATTTCACCCTTTCATCATAAAATGTCTCAAAAAAATCTTTAAACGAAGATGATCAGAGGCTATACATGGATCTAAATGTGAACGTTCAAAGCTAGATTGTAAAAATATTTTTTTGCTTAATTTCTGCACGACCCCTTAAATGCTATCATACAACGTGATTTTTTAGCTTCGAGAGCTATTGAAAAGTGGTTTAAGTCAGCATATATTTATCTTCATCTCTCTGATATTTTTTTAGGATATAGCTCTCAGATTTTGTGCATAACTTCATTAGTGTATGGAACACATTTTACTAACTGGAAATTTTTTCTACGGGGATCGTTGCAAACTTAAAAAGTGTAACTTTTGTAACAGTTACGAGAAAAAAAATATTCTTAACTTAGTCTTTTTTCCTACCTCATTTTAAGCATTTTTTCAATTTACATTGCTGACTTATCTCAAATAGATACAGAATTAAAGTGTGTTGCCACCTTTTTGAGGCATCCTGGATAATTAATGTTGCATAATTCAGCATTAAAATAATAATGCTGAATTTAAATATATATTTTATTTATAGAACCAAGATTGTATCTTGTAAATCTGCTTAATACCGCATTGGACCGAATATAACGCGATGTTTTTTGACTGATCCTTTCCGGTTAAAGACCTGTCTCGAGATAAATTCGAGGCCGAAATATAGGATTTTTCTAATTATCTTGATGAAAAATTTCGGGGTCGCGTTAAATTCGAGGCCGCGTTATATTCGGGGAAATACGTTAAATGAGCTTTCTTTTAACTTTATGCTCGGGATTCAATATTCGCGGTTTGAAAGTTTTACTTGATAAATACCTTACTATCTTCTCCAGCAAGTTTTAAACTGTCAAGCCAGCGCGAAATTTATCACCCTTTACTTACTTCACTAGTTTGATACTCCACTACTTCGTGTTATAAATTTAACTCTGGAAAGTTCTGCTAAAAAAAGTATAAAAACCTTTGTTTTCTTCTCACTCGAAAAGGATAGATCGAAATCTAAGAATGGGTTCTACAAAATTTATGGACAAAGTGGACACTTACAAATGGTCGGCAAAGGAGTCTTCTTTTGTTATGCTAGAGTGGATATTGGTTGTGATGGATAAATTTGGAATATTTTTTAAAAAGGGTGAGTAAAGTATTGTTACAAAATCTCTCTCTCTGGAAGTAGGTATTTGTTGAAATGGTCCAGCAAGCACGAAAAAACGAAAATAACACTGTATTCGAATCATCAAAGCGCTATATCTCACAGTAAGTATAGCCACTGTAACGAACAGTAAGTATGGCCACAGTAATATCTCACAGTAAGGAATGCCACAGCGGACCATTCAATATCACAGCAATGACACTATTCAAATGGCAATGTTAAGGGGTTAGGGGTAGTCAGAATTTTCAAAAAAATGATTTTTTTTTTGCATTTTCTTAAAGTACAGTATCTTTAAAATATTCTCTGAAAGTTTGAAGTGAATCCGACAAATATCATTCGAGTTATTTAGCGAAGAATAAAAGGCTCTCGAGCGGTCTAATATTTCCGAGAACAATTAGCTAGCGGCATAATTCTCCCTTAAATCCTGAAGTTTTAAAAGCAATCAAGCCTATTTATGAAGATCTTAGTAATGAAAATTTACTTTCAAGATGTGTAGGTGGATTTAATCAAAATAATAATGAGAGCTTCAACCAACTAGTGTGGAAAATATGCCCAAAAACTATCAATACTAGTTTTACCATTGTTCAAATTGCTGCATACGTAGCTATGAGTATATTTAATGAAGGGACAAAGTCATTATTAGTAATAATCAACACACTGGGACTCAGTTGTGGGCCTAATTCACATCGGTATACTGAAAAAACCGATAGTGCACGTGTAAAAGTAGCTGATCAGCGCGCTAACGACAACACTCGCGAAGGTAGAATGCGACGTAGACAACAACAAATTGATGTTTTAGAAAGTTCTACAACGGCTGAAGAACTCTTATATGGTCCAGGAATAGATGACTCAGTGTAAGTATTGAAATTATTTGTATTACTGTACATCAATCGACTGTAAAACTTTAAATGCGTTTTTCTCAAAACTATGTTTTTTGAACTGGTGACCACTGTAACTCAAAAACCGCTCGATAGATTTGAATGAAACTTATACAGCTTTTAGAAAACATAAAAAGCTAGTGCCTGATCGAAGGATTTTTATTTTTTTTTAAACTTCGATTTTTTATAAACAATTAATTGTTGGTTTTTACCCGAAAATCTGCAAAAAAATTTCCAGAGACCGCCATTTTGTTAATTTTGAAAAAAAAAAAAGCTTCGTTCAGGCACAAGATTATCTATCCATAAAAATAATCTTTTTTGTTTCATTGATTTTAGATGAATCTCCAAGGAGCTGTAATGGTCACCGCAAGGACCCATTATTAAAACCTGTTCAACTTAGACCGCCATAACTTGTAAAATAATTATTTTTTTTTTTAAATTTAAGTGAAGTAATGTTAAAGTATGATGAAATGATACTATGTTTTTACTTATGTGAAATAAACTTAATTACTAGTAAAAAAAATTAATAAAAAATGGCATTTTTTCACGCCTCTGACTACCCCTAACCCCTTAATCCTATAGCTTTGCTATGAATATCCTATAGCTTTGCTATGAATATCGCTATGAATATCACGCACTAACTGGACAGCGAAAGGAGACTCTCTGCTTATAAATTTCAAAGCTGGATGTGACGGCAAATAGGAAGTGACATCATATTTCCAGATTTTTTAAGTAACATCTTTCCTGATTAATGTACAGCCGCTAAACTTGTCGCTAAGTTCAAGGGGCCAGATACTCATTCACTTGCAACAGTATCTGTATAGCTCACTTTCCCACAACACACATTGATACAGAAAAACAACATTACGATTTTGTAACAGTATTTGGCAGAGACCCCTTTGTTGCTTGTATATTGAATGAACACACGCGGTGCTTGTACAATTGAATAATAGTATTCCTATTTAAAGTTACCCTATTCTCAGCAGTGTACATCGAAAAGCTTTAGTCAGAATACTACCATAGTTTATGCAAAAAACCTAAAGAATCATTGAAGAGCGAGCTTTATAATAAAAAAGGTAGTTCAAAAAATTACCAGTAGATGGCGTTTTAAGATATTTCAACGTGCAATAATTATTTTGCAATATGTTATTTTAAGGGCGAGTTAGTTGCTAGAAACGGACTTATATTTTTGTTTACGAAGCCTTTAATAAATGTTGTTTCGTCTTCGCTCCTTTATTGGAAATAAGAAAACGTTGAAGCTTATAATCACAAAAATTATTGAAATGTATTTCTTTCGCAAATTTAAAAAATCTGATGTGTCCAACACATGACTTCCTTGCACGTCTATTAAATAAAAATGTTTTCTACGCACTTCCTCTAAACTTATTTGTTTGAAAGAGATAAAATATCAATAATAGTAAGGTTTAGCGATTTCTAGCCAAATATTTCGATATCGCCAAGCTGAGTTCAATTTGAAAGATTTCCTTCTGACACTTTATTTGGCGATATTTCACCAAAAGCCAACAAACTTGAGATAGTTTGCGAGATTTTGGGGATAGCCACAGTAGTCATTGACCACAGACTTTCAATGAATTGAATGCATCCATACACCTTAATGTATTTAAAGTCATTTGGCTCACCCTATAAATAAATTCTTAGTGGATTGCTGTCAAAAAAGATATTGAAAACAGTTAGATATTACAATAGTTCTAAATACAAAGTTAAAAAATCTACGGGTTAAAGTTTTAGAGTTATACAAAATACGAAATAATTTTTGGCGCCAAATTTGGCGATATTTCGGCGAAACTCGTCAATGTCGACGACATTTGGCGAGATATTAAGCATGGACCAACAATGACAGATTATCGCCAAATTTGGCGATATTTCGCCAAAACTCGCCAAGAACGATGACAAATGGCGATACTTTCTTTGGGCATGGACGAAATGACTGACTATCGCCAAATTTGGCGACATTTCGGCAAAACTCGCCAAAGTCCAGGACAGTCGGCGAGATTTTGGGCATGTACCAAACAATCACTGTCTGCAATTGTATTATATTGAAGATGTCCATAGACATTAAAGTACTGAAATTCTTTTCGGTGGTCCTGTAAATAAACTCTCCAGTAGATTGGAACCAAAAATCGAGATGCACAACTAGATGTTACAACAATCTTATATATAAAATTTCATAATAGTTTTTGAGGTTTGAGAGTTAAATATACACACACGTCACTAAAAGTCGCCAAGCTTGGCGACTTTTGGCACAGTTCTTGAGGGAGGCACGTGACCGTGGTCAGACCATTACCTAACTTATGTGGTAAGACGGTATTGTGCTTGAAATGGATGAATGCCCCTAAAATTGCCATTGACCGTAATGTATTGGAAATCTTTTGAGTGTTCCTGTAGCAGAACTGTAAATGATACAGACACCTTTTTTAATGGAGAAATTCATTTTCTAACTCTTTTCAGCATATATCACTTCTGAGTCGTTTGAAATAGCCCAATACCTCTAAAAAACGCTTTGATGAATTTCGGCCCATAGAGCGTAATGTATTTCGAATCTTTTAGGCGGTTCTGTAGATAAACTATCCAGTCGAATGGAACCGAAAGGGGAAGTGAACAACTAGATGTTACAACAATCCTAAATATAAAGTTTCAACATTCTACGCCTAATAGTTTTTGAGATATGCGAGTTTAATGAATTTCGGCCCATTGAGCGTAATGTATTTCGAATGTTTTGGGCGGTCCTATAGATAAACTATCCAGTCGAATGGAACCAAAAGGGGAAGTGCACAACTAGATGTTACAACTATCCAAAATATGAAGTTTCGAAATTCTACGCCTAATAGTTTTTGAGTTAGGCGAGTTTAATGAATTTCAGCCCATCGAGCGTAATGTATTTCGAATCTTTTTGGGCGGTCCTGTACATAAACTATAAATTCGATTGCAACCAAAAGGGGAGGTGCACAACTAGATCATAGAACAATCCTAAATATCAAATCTCAACATTCTACGACCAATAGTTTTTGAGATATGCGAGTTACATACATACGTACGTACGTACAGACGGCATGGAAAAACTGACCACAATAGACCGGCCGCTGGTCAAAATGAGTTGCAGACGCGTTTATATGATCGTGCATGCTAGCCTACGATGAGATGCATCGAAAAAATTCTTAAAATTAAATTTAGAGGTAGTCAAAATCGGTTTTTTAGTCGAAATTTGGCCCCCAAAATTTTTCGGGATCACATTACTTCCTTATACTACGTACAAGGAAGTAAAAATACTCATGAAAGGTACCGAAAATTCCCAGTCCAGGGGGAGATGTGGTTGAATAGCTCAGTCCTTAGTCAAAAATTGGCATAATAGGGTATTTAATCCTATTATATAAGCTCACTCTGATCAGTGCCGACCACTAGTAGAAATTCCGGCTCAATAATTCGAAGATAAAGCTTTTACCACCATTACTCCAAAGATATTAAAAAGTTAAGCACCAAAAACGTAATGAAATCTAACGTTTGTACGATCCGCTTGAAATTTTCCATAATTACGTTTAAAAATTTAGAAATAATCTGCGCTACTTTAAAATTTGAAAATCCGCCCGTTCCCTCACTTTTAAGCGACTTTTTGCTATTTTCTGCTTCATTTTAATCCCGACAGTAAAAAAAAAAAAAGTTAATCCTTTACGAGGCAAAATTAGCTGTCGCAATTGACATTAATATGGTATTCTTCGAAGATATACTATACCCTGAAAACAGACACAGCTGCTTTCGTTACGGGAGGAAAACTTCCAATACTCTGATATTTCGCTCAAGCATCAAAATTAGCTGCTTGCGTTCTGGATTCTGTAGTTCCTGCAAAGATGCACCATCTCGATTTAAAAAAAAAAATTGTTAACAATATTAAATCGCATTTAAATAGTGGTGTTTTATTCTTCTTACTGTTTTCGTTAGAACTTTTTCTTCAGTCCATATGCACACGCCAACTGTTTTTCATTATATTTGTGTTATAAATTAAAGTGTTTTTTATTTTCTGGTGTTCAGTGTGCGATTTTTCCTACTAGCCACCAAGGTTGCCAGCTTCGCCGCCCCATACCTTACTGTTCTTTATACTCAGTGCAGTGTTGACTAAATTTCTTGACTCATTGCAATGAAAGTCATGTTTCTTTGTTTTAACAGTCTATGTCGTTAAAGTTATTTAGGCTAGAGTTACACCAGAGGTCGGTGCAGATGAAAATTAGATCCGTTTAGAGGCCTCTACAGAAAATTGCAATCGATTAAAACAGCCCCTTCACAAAATTACAATCGATTAAAACCGACCTTCATTGACATTGCACCCTATATTTTAATTTGTTATCTCAATTATTTTAACAAAAAAAGTGACTTTTATTAAAAGTTGGCATGAAAATTCACGAGAAAAAGTGTTAAAATTCACAAAAATAAGCAATTTTTACAAAAATGGGACATTGGAAAAAATTTCTGGATCGACCCCTGTACACATTTTAGGTGTCATCGTAAATTCCGATGTTGAAACAGCAAATGGCTGAAATGTGCTTCAGCTCAATGCATGGTGGCATTTTTAGATGGGCGATCACTGCGCCAAGTATTGTAAATTCGATATTTTAAAGCGGTGAGAAAGTCCGAAAGAGGGTGCATTTTTGGGTATTCATTATTGTTAACTTGTAATATTCCTACTGCGTGGCATATGCTTGCTCCACTGGACGTCATTAAACTTTTTAACTTTGATTTTTGCACATGCGTTATTGTTATTGCACTTATGTTTACATCTAGATGTTGCCGTTCGTATCGTGGAAATATCGTCGATATTGGTACCGCATACGTTAGCGTATTATATAATTAAAAATTTTGTGATCCATTATTACCTTCCGAACATGTAGCATGTATGGAACATGTACCATGTATTCTAATTTATGAAAAAATTCGACTTCGAGATTTTGGTGTATTTACACGTTTTGGGGTCTTCTGAATTCATTTATGCTGTTTTTACGATATGTATGTATGCATATATGTGTGTGTGTGTTTGCGTGTATGTGAGTGAACACGATAGCTCCTAAACGGGGCATTCGATTGAGCTCAAATTGGGTATATATGTTATAAACGACCCTCGCAAGACCGGTATTGATTTTGGTGCGTATAGTACTTATAGATTTCCTACAGGGCTACGACAAAGATTTCTTTTACATTATGGCCTATGGGGAGAAATTCCTGAAAGTGCGTAAGCGTTTAAACAGTGCATTCGATTGAGCTTCAATTTGGTATATATGTTTGAATTATTCATCGATTAAATAATAAGTGTTCGGAAAGTCGAGTGGAGTCACTCCAGATTTTTGTTATTTTGTAATCTATATACTGCGTGACGTATGCTTGCTCCATTTGACGTCATGAACTGTTCATTTGGATTTTTGCTCATGCGTTATTGTTATTGCACTAATGCTTACATCAAGCTGTTGCCGTTCGTACCGGACTACCGCAGAGTGGAAGTATCGTCGATTTTGGCACCGCATACGTTAGAGTATTATATAAGTAGATTTCTTTTTATGAAGCGTCTTCAAACTCCTGCTTCAATTTCGAACTATGGAATTATGTTTTGTAACTATGCTTGACGTTTAATTATTCTCTTGCCCCGCAGTGGTCTGATCGTTATACTCCGTTCCCATCAGAACACGGAAAGTGAAGCAGCATCCGGCTTGGCCAGTGCTTGGGAGGGTACCGTTTAACCCTGTGAGGCGCAACCCTTTCCCAATGCTGAAAAAAGGGCAGCCGTTGCCATCGCTCGACTTAACTACCAGCAAGATGGCGGACGATCGTCCGCCATTGGCACAGTCAGCTGTCGTCAAAAAAGGGTCTCTAGATCTGTGGCACGCGATGAACGTTTCGATCGTCCGCCATCTTCCTGGTAGTTAAGTCGAGCGATGGCAACGGCTGCCCTTTTTTCAGCATTGGACAATCTATCCAGCTGTTCTCGCATTCTTTCAATTTTCAGCAGATGTCAGTGCTGTTAAAAATAATTGTGGCAATTTTTTTACGGGAAATGACGTGCTAAAATGTAAAGGATTCTCGTGGAGCTATGTCCCCCGCAACTATTTTTATAGAAATCAAATCTATTCTTCGTGACCAGCAACAGTCAAAACGCCAGAGTTTGGTGTTCCCAGAGCGGGAACACTGCGCGTTAAAGGGTTAAACGCTAGCGCACCTTGAAGAATTTCCCCCATAGACCATAATGTAAAAGAAATCTTTGTCGTTGCCCTGTAGAAAAACTATAAGTCCCATACACATCAAAATCAATACGGGTCTTTCGACGGTGGTTCATCAATTTGAGGTCAATCGAATGCTCCGTTTAGGAGCTATCGTGTTCACACACACACACACACACACACTCATCGCGTAAAAATAGCATAAATGAATTCAGAAGACCTCAAAACGTGTGGTGTAAATACACCAAAATCTCGAAGTCAAAATTTTTCATGATTACAATACTTTCCTTATATGGTACATGTTCGGAAAGTAAAAAGGACCCCTAACTAATCAAAATAAGACATTTTAAGTAATACAAAATGAACTACAGAATATAAGAACTTGACACTTACAAATGGTCAGCAAAGGTCTTTTATTATGCTAGGGTGAATATTTGTTGTGATGGATAAGTTTGCAATATTTTCGAAAAGGGGAGTAATTTATTGTTACAAAATCTTGTAATGGGTGTTTGCTAAAATAGTAGGAACACGAAAAATGTTTGACGCTTTGTTTTACGAATCAAACCACTTTATCTCACAATAAATACAACAGTCTTATGACATGTCACAACGGACCATCATACAACATAACATCATCACAGCAATTACACTATTCAGATAGCAATGTTAATCGTACAGCTTTACCCTCAATATCTGCACTCTATCACGCACTAACTCGATAGCGAGAAGACTCTGTTCAGTGGCGGATCCAGAAATTTTTTTGGGGAGGGGCTAAATTTTTAAAAAAGCTAATTTCACCCAATTAAAATTTGCTATAAATCAAAATTTTAGTATAAACCTATGTGCATGCTTTTGGGAAGGGATAAGTTATAAAATATGATCCTTTTAGCTACTTGAAGTGTGTAATAAAGCAGAATGTTACCCTTTAGAAATTTCTTTTGGGGGGTGGGGCTGTAGCCCCCTAGCCCCTCCCCTGTATCCGCTACTGTCTCTGTTTATAAATTTCCAAGCAGGAAGTGACAGCATATAGAACGTGGCTTCTTACTTGGCATCTACTGAATTCTTCAGACATCACTCTGAAAATGCGCGCAACTGCTTCTATGACGTGATACCAGTTTCCAACATAACATTTATATTTCTCGCAAGCATCGGCTAAAGATGCTTGGGTTCTTGAATTTTTTAAACTATTTTAGCCAACACTAGCAGCTGATCGCTTTATTCTTTTATTAACTATTTTAAATGGAATTTAAATAGTGGTGTTTTTTTTTTTTTTTTACAGTTTCTGTAGAAGTTCTTTAGACAATACACAGCAAACCTTTTACTTAACTGTACATGTTAGATTAAAATTTATTATTTGCAGGTATCCAGTGTCTGTGCAATTTTTCACATTTCTTTTTAAAAAGCGCCTTTAAATTCCTGCTTTGATTTCTAACTATGGAATTATCTTTTGTAACTATATTTGCCGTTCAATCAATCACTTTCATTAAATCGTTTAATTATGTTCTTTCATTAAAGTATAATAATTCTAATTGGAGTATTTAGCTCATTGATTGTATAAATAAAAATATTATTCCAATATTGTAAAGTATTTAAATATACAAGAATTTTTAAATATTCACAGTATAGATAGAGTTAACTCCGAATACAATATGCTTACTACACTGCCTATTTAATAATCTCATGCGTAAAATTCTCATAAATACAATCAGTGAGCTATATGCATCTATCAAAAGCATTATTGTACTTCATATATGCCTTTTGTGTAATCATTACTACGTAAAAAATCTGATACAAAGTCAACATTTAAAAGACACGGCTACATTGCTTAGAAGATAACTAAAAACAGCTTGTGCATAAAGGGTTGAAATAACGCTCGCGGTCATGTTTTATTATGCAATGCTTAATCCTTATGATGCGCACTATCTCCCCTAATATTCTGTAGAGACTTTTTAGAAACACACTGTAAAAATAAACATGCATTTTAATGATCTCTCTCAAATTTTTGCCTATATCAATTGAGATTCAGTCTGATTCATCAAAATAGGCATTTTAAGTAGTATAAAATGAACTACTGAACATATATATATGATCTTAATTTTGCACAGCCATGTTGAGTTACTTTTCAAATCTATTTCCTTCAAAATTTGGCTAAGCCATTAAAAAGTCAACAATAAGAGGGGATGATTATAATTATAATTATTATTACTTTAAACATTCGGAGGGGGGGGAGGAAAGAACATTTTTTAAAGGAAAATTTAATTATGTATAGTAGTGAACTTACAAGAGTTTAAAACTACATTTAGAGAAATAACATTTTTTGAATGCTCTAAATCTAGAAAAAGAAAAATAATAAATATTTGCAAAATCACTTGTCTGTCTTTTAACTGCGATCTGCAACATTATTTTTTAAAATACTCAACCCCTATTTTCATTTATAGTTCAGTTAGTCTTCCTTTTCCCTGATTTCAGCTGTTAATTTTAAATTTTACATTTTAGTTTTGAGGAGGGAGTTATGCATTTCCTTACACCTTACACCCCATATGAGCAACCACGGGCCGGACGTGGCCCTCGGAACATTTCAGAACCCTTTATAAAAACCATTCAAAATCCAATATAAATCCTAATTATATGGCCCGCAACTTTTCAAAAGTTCACCATACCTGCCTTTCACTCTTCTCCGGATACGCCCCTTCATTCATTACAACAGAAGTTCATTACAACAGAATTCCCCCCTAACATTACTAATAAATGTTTACCTTGAAAATCTTAGAGGTTTTTATTTTAACCGTTCAAGCTGGTTTGGCATTCCTCCAACATTATTAACAAATTTATAGTTATAGCTTGAAAGTGTACACTTGCTACGGTGTATACGTAAAAATTATTCTTAACATCTTGTAATTAGAGTAGGATACTGTACAATTTTTTTTCTTGAGAAGCATTTTATAGTATTTTATATTTCCATGATTAAAATTTGCAACATTAAAATTTTTATTCCTCTGGGTATGTTTTTATCATGCAAAACAGCTAGAATTATTTTTAAATTTTTTCATTCGAAAAAAAGAAAAGAAAAATTCAAATTTTGATATAAAATACAAATATTAGTGAGAATACGAATAAATTTTTCAGAAAAAACATATAATGCGTTCCGTCACTATTTATCCAAGCAAAAACGTATATACAGGGTTGTCCAAATTAAACTTCCCCAACGCAGAGGCCTGTGCAGGATGTTGTATGGGTCATAATGTGGTGAAATTTTGAAAACAGACACTTCAGATCACGCGCTCGTGATTTATAAAAAAAATTATTAGTACACGATAGGTGGCGCTGTAACACTAGCAATTTGCATATTGCAACAATGTGAGTTGCAGAAATAAAGCTTCTGCGCAACGTATCCAAAAGACGAGCCGTACAAAAGTGGAAGACAGACGCTGCACAGGCAGTTGTTTCCAGCTCGCTGATGCACAATGACGACTTTGAAAGACAAAGCTCTGTTAGTAAAACTTTTCTATCAGAATGACGAGAATTCCTGTGCTGCGATAAGAGCATTCCGTCGGCTGAAGAACTTACACCGAGGACCAATGACATCACGTGCTTTACGAGACATAATGAAGTTCGAAAGAACCGGACAGCTGGGAATTTTACCAGGTAGAGGACGACATGTTGTGGATTCTGCACGCGTACAAGACGTTGCTTTGGCGGTCGTGGACGCCCCTAGCCAATCGCCACATGGTGTTGTAAGTGTGCCAACTGTTTCTCGTGCTGTTGATATGTCCTATTCGACCCCGGCACACATATAGAACATCTGCAGAACGTCTTGTTGATCTGCAGCGCCACCTATCGGCAACTTCTTGTACTAATAATTTTTTTTAATAAATCACGAGCGCGTGATCTGAAGTGTCTGTTTTCAAAATTTCATCCCATTATGACCCATACAACATCCTGCACATGCCTCTGAGTTGGGGAAGTTTAATTTGGACTACCCTGTGTATTAACATGTAAAAAACATAATTACTAAGATGTATAATCCAAAAAAAATTTTTAATGTTGTCAAAGAAAAATATGTCAACACTAAAAAATTGTTGCCATATTTCAGGTATCAGCAAGTTTGTTTGAGTTGTAATAGGGAATATGCAGCTGTGAGAGGAGGTAAAGTAAAGGTTCCTGTCCATTAAGGTCTAGAATTTGAAAAAGGACGACAGTGTTTATTCTATGGGAAAACAGAAAGCTCCTGTTTATAAAAAAAAAATTATGTGTATTACTTAAACCTATAAGTCGAACACCACAATTTGACAATACTCAGGCCCCAAGCATTGGTAATTTTATTATGGAGTACTCAGTAGGCTACAAATGCTACCGACTACTTAGTAAAAAGCACTGAGTAATGGACGGACAGTTTAACTCCCCGGCCAAACTTCTAGAATCAACGCCGTTCAGGTGGTGTATTGGCTAGAGAACCATTCTATCACGCCGTGGGTTCGAATCCCGGCTTCGTCATGGATGTCAACTTGTCCGTTCCTTCATAGGGGGTAATGCTGTCCGCCCACTGGGTGGTCCCATAGTGAAATGGGCAGTAACTCGGGCCTTTCTAGTGGCGAATGCTTGATGAGCAAGTGCCCGCCCATTGAAAAAAAAAAAACTTCGGGAATCAAACCCGGAATCGATATGTTTCGATACCCACTATATCATCTGGGTAACAGTTTCCCAAGTAGATCTCTGCAAAAAGTTTCTGTTAAAGCAATGCCAATTTCTAAAGTTTTATTATTATTAATTATTGTTATTATTACTATCATTATTATTATTCTCCTCACTTCACAGAAAACAACAAATTTTGGAGAGTTTTCAGGGGAGAGGCATGCATTTTGACTCCACACTTCCTAGATACAGTATGCCTGAGAACTGAAGCTTTTATGTTATCACTAGGTCTTCCGAAATGACGTCATCACAGTTTTATTTTCATAAAGTAAAACTATTTAAAATTTCTGGTAAATGCTGCAAATTTTAGAAAATATTTTAAGTTAAAGATATAAATTAAAATATCTTTCTGATAAAGTATAATTCATTATGATCTATTTCAATACCATATTATATAATTAGTGATAGTTAAAATTTCCTATTTGTCGTAAAATTAAATTTTCTATCGTAAATCATTAAAATGTTTGATGCGGGAATAAATTCACCACAAACTTGAATAGTTTTACTTTGTGAAAATAAATGTGTGGCGACGTCATTTTAGTGGACCTAAATGATGACGTTAAAGTTACTGTTTTCATGCATGGTATATCTAGGAGGTGCTGACATGGCCCATTACTGGAGCACTTACCACATAACATCTAATCCAAGATTATTACATCATCCTCATATCACTATATATTTGTTAGGTTACGAGACCAACTTGACCCTGCTTTGCTGCACACACAGGTTCTCTGGAAGTCTATAATCGTTCAGAAAACGTTCTATGAATGTTAATTGGCGTTCAGAAAACTTATGGGCGTTCTGTGGACGTGATAAAAATATTATATTTATAAATTCTTTAAAAATTTGCTGGATCATTAGTACAGATACACCCTAAAAGAGGAGACGAAATGGGCTTTAATTTTAAATGTACTACTACTATATTAGAAACTGGCAACAACGTACTCTCACAGTATCTAAAAATGTAGTACATGATAGCCAAATAACGTTACAAACAATACCACCAGCAATATTCAATATTTTACAGGAAACGAAAGTGTGTGCAATATTTTAATGTAATACGCACCTCATCAATGCAGGTTTTCATGAGTATATGTTTGATTGCTGCCAGGAGAGGATAGCTTACGTTATCGAACACTTTGTGTAGAACTAAATAAGTCTTTCGTGGAGTTTCCAGCTACACACTGGATCCTCATCAGAAGGTACGGACTTCTGGCAAAATTTTCGTATGAAACACGCATACAGATAGATAAGTATAGATATGCATTATTGCAATGTACAGTGCACATTCGTTGCAGGCGTACACATGCGTAATTTATTGAACAATTATTGCAACTGAAATAGATGTAAAATTGAAAGTTTAATACTACATTAAGAATTATGGAGAATTTATTTATGTATTACTTTTATATTATTACTTGATAACAATTAAAAAAAAATCAATGAAACTCTTATAAAGCAATTGGGTGCAGTAATTTGCTAAATTTATTGCACTTCAGCTGTTTTTGAATGGTCACCAAAATTTCTTTCTAATTGATTATTTTGATTAAATAAGTTATCTTGTACTGAATAGTTCGTGACGAAACATAGACTTTATTATCCTAACTGGGATAATTTGCTTTTTTATTTCCACTGCGAAATATAAGACGCACTATATTTGTTCAGTGTCTAACCTGAAAATATTTTAGTAAGACTGTTAATGTTTCATTTAAATTTTTCGATAACGCTCACAATAGAACATGAAAAATTTTATCCTATCTATATTTCCTTGTAATTTTAAGATCAAATAAAAAAAATACTAAATAAGTATTTTATTAATTAACGCAAGAGTCTCATCGGATACGCTAGACACGGGTTCGCTCAACAGCCTCTACATATAGAAAGCCTTACAACTGAATCTTTAACGTCATCACTTAATCCTCTTACACAGCCTGACCAGTGGCATAGCGCTAGCGCTTTGAACTGGGAGACGGAAGGCGCCTGGTTCAAAATCAGGTCACGTCCGCCGACCTAACCGTTCGGAGTTTTCCGTGATTTCCTCCGAAACTTCGCGTAAATACGGGTTAGGATCCCCTAGAAAGTCCCCCACGGAGGGCATTTCCACCCCTCGGCCTAGAGTCCTCGCGTAGGTAATCGGCCGTAGTCCCACAAACTAATCCTCTTACACGATGTCACAGTTTAATGTCACAAAATATATCTATTTTAAATTTGTGGTGAATTTTCTCACTCATAAAACTTTTTAATGACTGAAGATAGAAAAATTCATTTTAGGACAAATGACAGTTTTTGACCATCACTAATTGTATAATATGATACAGAAGTAGATCGCAATGAATTATTTTGTATAAGATAGGTATTTAAAATTTATCTTTAATTGAAGATAGTAGTAGATAAATGACAGTTCTGCCCAGCCGGATCCCATGTTAATTCACCGGATCCTCCGGAGTCTCCGTTCGGATGTTGTCCCTGGGTCGAGAGAGAGAGAGGGGGGCGTGGTCGGACCGGATGTGGGGAGCGGATGCTAAGACCGGATGTTCAAAGGGTTGATAAGAATTTTTTTCCTTTTTTTTCAAATAAGGGGACTTGTAATTTTTTTCAGATTGTGACATATTTTTGAAATAAGGAGACTTGGAAAAATTTTCAGACATTAAGATATTTCTCAAATAAGGGGACTTGGAAAAAATTTTCAGACTGTGATGCATTCTCTCATGAAAATAAGGGACTTTGACATAATTTTAAATAAGCTATACTTTATGAATTAAACCTGAAATAAAAAATATTATTATAAAATGAGGACCCACCAGCCGCCCGGTAGAATGTCTACCGCCTCATTTCAAATAAAAATTCTTACTGTGCCTTTCCCCATCACGCTAGCCTCGCATGAATGGAGACAGGGCGTAGCACAGCAGACGCGTTGTTGTTTTTGTTTCTTTAAATAATAATTAACTATGTGGAGCAAAGAAATGAACAACATCCCCAGGAGGCCTACGAACTTTAATTTTAAGTTAAATAAGTAATTTTACAACAAATATTTTTTTAATCAAGAGTAATTTATTTTTTAACCAAGTTTTAATTTTAAGTTAAATATTTTTCTAAATTTATTTTTAATCAAGAGTTTTATTTTTAAGTTAAATAATTTTACAACAAATATTTTTTTAACCAAGTTTTAATTTTAAGTTAATAATTTTACAACAAAAACTTTTTTAACCAAGTTTTAATTTATAGTTAAATAATTTTACAACAAATATTTTTTTAATCAAGAGTTAATTAATTTTTATTTTATTTTTTTAACCATGAGTTTTAATTTTAAGTTAAATAATTTTACAACAAATATTTTTTTTAATCAAGAGTTAATTTATTTTTTAACCAAGTTTTAATTTTAAGTTAAATAATTTTACAACAAATATTTTTTTAATCAAATGTTTTTAATTTATCAAGAAAAAATTTTAATCAAGTGTTTTTAATTTATCAAGAAAAAAAAATTAATCAAGTGTTTTAATTTTTAGCTAATTTTTTCTATAGTCTATATTTAATAAGTAAGTTTACTAGAATATTAAAGTAAGGTTTAGGATACCCATACATTTTCTACAAATTTAATCTACTGTTAGGCAAGTGAGAAAATTATACCATAGAAAGATTTTTACAAATAATGATATAGTCTTATATTTTATTGCGAGAAAACCACTTTAGCCATATACCCCCCAAAACTCAAGTTTTCGTATATGAAATGTATGAATACGCGTTAGATCCCCTTAGAAAGTCCTCCTACCAAGGCACCCCTCATCCTAAGCAGATACCCCCGCGTGCAGGTTTGCCTTAAAGCACAAACAAACAAAGTATTTATCTAAACATTTTTTTCTTACCAACACATTTTTGATATATTTTAGGCAACGATTATACTAGTTTATATTTTCTATAGATCAATTAGAGAAAAAATTGCATTTTTAGTAATCCTACAAAACTTTTTTATTGTATATCACAAGTAGAGTAACATGATTTATAGAGTTTGAATACGATACGAATTGTATATCCCAAGTAGAGTAACATGATTTATAGAATTTCAATACGATACGAGTTAGATTGTTTATGTGCAACACTCATTTTAGTTAGACTATGAAAGCATAATTTTATGCATGCATTAATATTTTTAGAGGTATGCACTTAACCTATTTTATAGAAAGGTGAGCATAACTAGCACAAACTTTTAGACTAGATAGTACTATTGTTAGAAAGTTGAACTATTGGAAATAAAAATTGAAGATCCGTTTTAGCACAATTGCATGTACATAAAATATCTTTCAATACTTAGATAGTTTAAATCGAAAATCATTACTTAAACTAAAAAATACAAGGTTTTTACTTACGTGAAGGGACATCGTTCTAAATCTTCTAGTCTCTGGACAAAGTACCAACATCTATACGGCTAGCAAGACCGGAAAATCGAATAATGATTTAAAATACATTATCCCTAATTCCCGGTCCAACTAGCACATTTTCATTCATTCTTAATACCATCATATGCTGAAATAGGTATATTATTTTGACACTAAAAACAAAACACATTTGAAGATATTAAACGCTTTAAAAGTAATTTTTTTTTTCTTATAACAATTTACCAGATTCACAATGCTATTTTATGTAGGATAAAATTAGTTAGCAAGCGAAAATTTAATCTTAGTTAGAATTTACTGAAATACAAATACCATGCATGCCTTATTTTCTATTAGGAGAAAGCCCTCAAACCCCAGTTTTTGTATACAAACTGCATAAAGTACTTCTACCGATAATGCCTATTGCTATTAATTACACTGGATTACCCACTTAAAATTTCGCAAAACACCAAAATACAGAAAAACATGCATTAACAAAAAATCACACTTAAAAGTACAACACATCAAAAGTGCAACTATAAGAACCACATAATTATTTTCAATTAGAATTACGGTATCAACTTATATGTAACTAAAATAATAGAAAATATTACACTTACCCTGTACTTGTACACGCGAGAGGCGAAAATAATAAAAATATTCGCAAATATATCCACAGCATAAGTAAAATCCACGTGCCTGTGATATTGCTGATAACAGAAATTTAGAGATAAGAAAGTGCCTTGAGGCTCTACAGAGCCGGTACAATAAGAGTTGGCCAGTTTGCCGATAAGATAAAACCAGGGAGGCTGTTAGGGGTATGCAATTGGGGACACGTGTTTCATTCTACGTTCAAAAATGGGGACTTATGGATTAAGATCATGTTAGATTAAAGCCATTTCAATAAAAATCTATCCTTTTTGTAAACATGGGCATTATATCCTAAATTAAAATATCAAAGTTAAGCTACAACGATTAATATATTTTACGTAGTTTAGGAAAATAATGAATCATTAAATTAATTTCTGTGAAACAATTAGCAAAGATCATTATACTAAAGCAAATTATTTTTGTTAAGTTTTGATAAATAACAGTAATAAATTACAGGCATTGCAGATGAATGAGTTCACGTATAAAATAGGTATTAAACTTATTGTTTAAAACAATTTTTAGAATAATAAACTAAAATTTTTATTTAATAAAGTCATAAACTAAAATTATTAATGAAAACTTGTTAATAAATTAAACATATCAAAATTTTTACACTCAATTTTTTTTATATACTTAAATTTTACAAAGACATCCTTTTAATAAATTCATAAACTAAAACAATTTTTACAATAATAAACTAAAATATTTATTTAATAAAGTCATAAACTGAAATTATTAATGAAAACCTGTTAATAAATTAAACTGATTACTCTAAAAGATAGCTAATCACAACATATATCAGAAAAAATATAAGCAATTATAATACCTGAAAAATACCGGACAACACTCTTGTTACATGCGGACAAAACATCTGTTTGCTCGGCTAAAGAATTCTTAGGTATCCGTTGCAGGAGAACTTACATACGCCCAACCTACAAACTCTGCAAATTTAACGGCAACTGATTTTCTCTTATCGGGTATCACAGATCAGATAAGAGATAAGGAAGTGACATGCGCAGAAGACACGTGATAGTGACGTGTGCAAATCTGTGTTGATTGAATATCCGGTAGGTTTGTTGGCAGGATGTACATTGAGTGGCAACTCTTTGTAACAGGCTAAGACAAGTTAGATGATGCAATATCTACTGGGTTGAGAAAGGTAGAGGGCGCTTGGGTAATCACGTGATTTTTTAAAGAATCAGTATAGAGACATTTTAGTTAGATAAAGTGGCCAGGTGTGTGTTGCGAGACTCTCTTTACACTGTGTGCGCCTATACTTAAGACGTGTGTTTTAATTGATTTTTCGCCGAGTTTCAAAAATGTCTTTGCTTGAATCGATCGAAAATAACTTTAACATTGAATACACTCCCGAGTTTTATACTCAAAGTGATGCCGATGTGTTGCTGCAAGAAATAATACAATTGCCTTTAGATGTAAAGCCTTTGCAAAGTATTGAAAAGAAAATTTCCCCCGAGTTTTATACTGAAAGTGATGTTGGCGTGCTACAGCAAGAATTGTTTCAATTACCCCTGCAAAGTAGTGAAAAGAAAATTTCCTCGACCCGTAAAGTAATTACTTTTGCTGATGAAGGAATCAATTACAGTTTACCTGGAGCAACAGTCTCTGTTTACTCTTGGATACCCATTTTGCAAAAAATACGTGAAGATCTACAGAAAGTGACAAATTATGAATTTAATATGGTACAAGTGAACTTTGGCTCTGAAGAACAACCTAAAATTGAAGACGGTAACTACGAAGATTTTAATCTAGACCTATCATCAGGTGTATGCATTCTAAGTTTTGGATCTAAACGAACTTTGGATTTTAAACCAGCGAACTGTAAAACCACCACCATTAAACTAGAACATGGTTCAATGTGTAAGATATATCCCCCAACCAACAAACTTTTAACGCATGGTATTCCTTCTGAACCTTATGTGACAGACCCGCACATTAACCTAACATTTGCCAAAATGTACATTTATGAGCCTTCCCCGAAAAGGGCAAAGTTGGACTATTGGACGGGATCATCTTTACCATAGCTTATATGCTTCTGTAAATAGTACATGGCACTTGGAAAGACTTATCTACGTTTCACTTCACGATGAAAGAACTGACTTGAAGATCCATATTAGACAATTTATTCAGAATGCCCAATTAGACTATATACCAACCGGTCAGGGAGTCGTGATGAACCCTTCCACATGGATCGAATTTATTGTAAAACTACTAGATTTTAATATAGGGCATAGCAATAGCTCTTTTATTTGTAATAATCAATTATCTGTATTTAATGATGATGGAAAATGCATCTTACAACAAATTTACAAAACCGCAGTTTCATTCACGTTAAATCCAATTTCCTTAACACTTTTAAATGATCAAGTAAAAAAACTTTGCGAAATGAGAAATGAAATATTGGAATGCATTTTAAAAACGCTATATACGACGACCCTACCTCATTTAATTTTAAAATTAAAGCCCCAAAAATGTAACCGCGAACCCCATTGTACTTATGATGAGGCTAAACAACAATTAATGGATATAGTACATCAGAAAATTTTTAAAAAAATAGGCCGGGTTCAGGATCATTCTTCACAAAGGATACATACTTGTTCGAATAGAACACATGTTGATGAGCGAGAAGGTCTTATAAGTAGTAAAGCATGGTTTACGGTTGACATGACGTATATTGCAAGAGAGATATGCGAGAAAAAATGCACATGTATTTATGACGGAGAATTTTTTTCAAACATTTTCATTGAAGACTATATGAAGTATCTTCAAAATGTGCTATTTAATACATTTTTTCAACCGTTTTCAGATTTTGCTAATTCTAAGGATGGCAAAACATGTGTAATTATGTGATGTTATTGGTGTATAACTAGTATTGCAATTGTAAAAAAAAAAATTAAAACCATTGTGATTATGTAGAAAAGGCATGCTTGCTTCTACAACAGTAAGATATTACTGACTTGTGCATGCTTAGTTAAAGAATACTCATTGAAAAGTTATTATTTTCTTAATTGTGTAAATAGTTTGTGTAATTTAAAATATATTTTTGTAAATAAATAAGTTTAAATACGAAAACTTTTCTGTGTTTTCTTTATGTGTATGTGTGTGTTGATTACTTGCAATATAAAAATTTATAAAATTTTACTGAAGCAAAAAGTGGTAAAGTTAACATACTTGGTCAAGATTTAAGGTTCTCGTGTCGTGTTTTATACTTATCTTTTATACACTACAAGGTAAAAAGTTACAAATTTAACAAAATTTATTGAAGCATGTACTATGGAAACATTAATCTACTACATAGAAATAAAATGTTCTGATTAAAATCATAAACTTAAGTGTAATAGGTAAATTGAGTTACATGAGAATTCACAAAGTATTAATTTTTTTATAAAATGAACTTGGCTAAAAAAGTAAGTTTCCATAATTTTATAACTTAATCGATTTTACATGTTTTTCAAAAATAAAGTTAAGTGAGATAAAGAAACTTAGTATTTTTAAATAAAGATTTTTTGAGGTATTCTTTAATGTAAAGATCTTACCACATTTTACTTGAAGTAACAGAATATTTTAAATCAGACACTATGTTTTTAAAACATCAGAGTATTAACTTAGCATATTTTTATTAAGTAATGGGCTTGAATATTTTTATAAGAAATATCAACTAAGTGCACATATTACACATTTTACTGATTAAGATGGTTATGCTTACAAATTTTAAATAAATATGCTCTTACTTTTATACATGTTACTTGTTCAAACTAAGTGTACTTTTGATTTGTATACGTTTATGAGTTCTCATAAGTTATGAAATTATTTCTCGAAAGGAACTTAGCTATTAGAACTTTGTAAATTTTGTAGAAGTAGTATGCTTAACATGTTTTTCATGAAATGGATTTAAATTTGGTATAGAAATAATCAGTTATTTTTGCATAGATGTATAAACTTATCTTTATGTAAACCATAACTAATTAAAAGTAACATAATTTATGTCTATACAAAGTGAGGGACTTAAACTATTTTTCAGAATTATCAAGTAAAGGATTTTACAAAATACTTAGTAAACTGCATTAATAGATTGTAAGTTGTAATTTTTTTCTGTTAGAAGTTTTGCACATTGCTATATTTTATGTTCTGATAAGTCGTTGAATATATTCTTTAAATAAACTAACAGATCTGTACTTTGAAAATTTCATTGAAGTGATGAACTTTGGTATTTTTCGAATGTTACGAACTTGATACATTTTTTCTGAAGTGCTAGATATGTGAAATTGTCTTTTTAGAAACATTGAATTATTCAACTTAGTACATTTCAGTTACTCTTTCAAGATAACGGACTTAGAATTTTTTACAAATAGCAAGCTAGTAACTTGCTAAACATGCTTCTTGCAAATATTTTTAAATACTGTTCTTAAAAATTATCAAAGTTGTAACTACTAAAAAGAAATAAACAAATTAAAATATAATAAATTAAGAACGTATTTAAAAATATTTGCAAGAAGCATGTTTAGCAAGTTACTAGCTTGCTATTTGTAAAAAAATTCTAAGTCCGTTATCTTGAAAGAGTAACTGAAATGTACTAAGTTGAATAATTCAATGTTTCTAAAAAGACAATTTCACATATCTAGCACTTCAGAAAAAATGTATCAAGTTCGTAACATTCGAAAAATACCAAAGTTCAACACTTCAATGAAATTTTCAAAGTACAGATCTGTTAGTTTATTTAAAGAATATATTCAACGACTTATCAGAACATAAAATATAGCAATGTGCAAAACTTCTAACAGAAAAAAATTACAACTTACAATCTATTAATGCAGTTTACTAAGTATTTTGTAAAATCCTTTACTTGATAATTCTGAAAAATAGTTTAAGTCCCTCACTTTGTATAGACATAAATTATGTTACTTTTAATTAGTTATGGTTTACATAAAGATAAGTTTATACATCTATGCAAAAATAACTGATTATTTCTATACCAAATTTAAATCCATTTCATGAAAAACATGTTAAGCATACTACTTCTACAAAATTTACAAAGTTCTAATAGCTAAGTTCCTTTCGAGAAATAATTTCATAACTTATGAGAACTCATAAACGTATACAAATCAAAAGTACACTTAGTTTGAACAAGTAACATGTATAAAAGTAAGAGCATATTTATTTAAAATTTGTAAGCATAACCATCTTAATCAGTAAAATGTGTAATATGTGCACTTAGTTGATATTTCTTATAAAAATATTCAAGCCCATTACTTAATAAAAATATGCTAAGTTAATACTCTGATGTTTTAAAAACATAGTGTCTGATTTAAAATATTCTGTTACTTCAAGTAAAATGTGGTAAGATCTTTACATTAAAGAATACCTCAAAAAATCTTTATTTAAAAATACTAAGTTTCTTTATCTCACTTAACTTTATTTTTGAAAAACATGTAAAATCGATTAAGTTATAAAATTATGGAAACTTACTTTTTTAGCCAAGTTCATTTTATAAAAAAATTAATACTTTGTGAATTCTCATGTAACTCAATTTACCTATTACACTTAAGTTTATGATTTTAATCAGAACATTTTATTTCTATGTAGTAGATTAATGTTTCCATAGTACATGCTTCAATAAATTTTGTTAAATTTGTAACTTTTTACCTTGTAGTGTATAAAAGATAAGTATAAAACACGACACGAGAACCTTAAATCTTGACCAAGTATGTTAACTTTACCACTTTTTGCTTCAGTAAAATTTTATAAATTTTTATATTGCAAGTAATCAACACACACATACACATAAAGAAAACACAGAAAAGTTTTCGTATTTAAACTTATTTATTTACAAAAATATATTTTAAATTACACAAACTATTTACACAATTAAGAAAATAATAACTTTTCAATGAGTATTCTTTAACTAAGCATGCACAAGTCAGTAATATCTTACTGTTGTAGAAGCAAGCATGCCTTTTCTACATAATCACAATGGTTTTAATTTTTTTTTTTACAATTGCAATACTAGTTATACACCAATAACATCACATAATTACACATGTTTTGCCATCCTTAGAATTAGCAAAATCTGAAAACGGTTGAAAAAATGTATTAAATAGCACATTTTGAAGATACTTCATATAGTCTTCAATGAAAATGTTTGAAAAAAATTCTCCGTCATAAATACATGTGCATTTTTTCTCGCATATCTCTCTTGCAATATACGTCATGTCAACCGTAAACCATGCTTTACTACTTATAAGACCTTCTCGCTCATCAACATGTGTTCTATTCGAACAAGTATGTATCCTTTGTGAAGAATGATCCTGAACCCGGCCTATTTTTTTAAAAATTTCCTGATGTACTATATCCATTAATTGTTGTTTAGCCTCATCATAAGTACAATGGGGTTCGCGGTTACATTTTTGGGGCTTTAATTTTAAAATTAAATGAGGTAGGGTCGTCGTATATAGCGTTTTTAAAATGCATTCCAATATTTCATTTCTCATTTCGCAAAGTTTTTTTACTTGATCATTTAAAAGTGTTAAGGAAATTGGATTTAACGTGAATGAATCTCCGGTTTTGTAAATTTGTTGTAAGATGCATTTTCCATCATCATTAAATACAGATAATTGATTATTACAAATAAAAGAGCTATTGCTATGCCCTATATTAAAATCTAGTAGTTTTACAATAAATTCGATCCATGTGGAAGGGTTCATCACGACTCCCTGACCGGTTGGTATATAGTCTAATTGGGCATTCTGAATAAATTGTCTAATATGGATCTTCAAGTCAGTTCTTTCATCGTGAAGTGAAACGTAGATAAGTCTTTCCAAGTGCCATGTACTATTTACAGAAGCATATAAGCTATGGTAAAGATGATCCGTCCAATAGTCCAACTTTGCCCTTTTCGGGGAAGGCTCATAAATGTACATTTTGGCAAATGTTAGGTTAATGTGCGGGTCTGTCACATAAGGTTCAGAAGGAATACCATGCGTTAAAAGTTTGTTGGTTGGGGGATATATCTTACACATTGAACCATGTTCTAATTTAATGGTAGTGGTTTCACAGTTCGCTGGTTTAAAATCCAAAGTTCGTTTAGATCCAAAACTTAGAATGCATACACCTGATGATAGGTCTAGATTAAAATCTTCGTAGTTACCGTCTTCAATTTTAGGTTGTTCTTCAGAGCCAAAGTTCACTTGCACCATATTAAATTCATAATTTGTCACTTTCTGTAGATCTTCACGTATTTTTTGCAAAATGGGTATCCAAGAGTAAACAGAGACTGTTGCTCCAGGTAAACTGTAATTGATTCCTTCATCAGCAAAAGTAATTACTTTACGGGTCGAGGAAATTTTCTTTTCACTACTTTGCAGGGGTAATTGAAACAATTCTTGCTGTAGCACGCCAACATCACTTTCAGTATAAAACTCGGGGGAAATTTTCTTTTCAATACTTTGCAGAGGCTTTACATCTAAAGGCAATTGTATTATTTCTTGCAGCAACACATCAGCATCACTTTGAGTATAAAACTCGGGAGTGTATTCAATGTTAAAGTTATTTTCGATCGATTCAAGCAAAGACATTTTTGAAACTCGGCGAAAAATCAATTAAAACACACGTCTTAAGTATAGGCGCACACAGTGTAAAGAGAGTCTCGCAACACACACCTGGCCACTTTATCTAACTAAAATGTCTCTATACTGATTCTTTAAAAAATCACGTGATTACCCAAGCGCCCTCTACCTTCCTCAACCCAGTAGATATTGCATCATCTAACTTGTCTTAGCCTGTTACAGAGAGTTGCCACTAATGCAATAGTACATCCTGCCAACGAACCTAGCGGATATTCAATCAACACAGATTTGCACACGTCACTATCACGTGTCTTCTGCGCATGTCACTTCCTTATCTCTTATCTGATCTGTGATACCTGATAAGAGAAAATCAGTTGCCGTTAAATTTGTAGAGTTTGTAGGTTGGGCGTAGGTAAGTTCTCCTGCAACGGATACCTAAGAATTCTTTAGCCGAGCAAACAGATGTTTTGTCCGCATGCAACAAGAGTGTTGTCCGGTATTTTTCAGGTATTATAATTGCTTATATTTTTTCTGATATATGTTGTGATTAGCTATCTTTTAGAGTAATCAGTTTAATTTATTAACAGGTTTTCATTAATAATTTCAGTTTATGACTTTATTAAATAAATATTTTAGTTTATTATTGTAAAAATTGTTTTAGTTTATGAATTTATTAAAAGGATGTCTTTGTAAAATTTAAGTATATAAAAAAAATTGAGTGTAAAAATTTTGATATGTTTAATTTATTAACAAGTTTTCATTAATAATTTTAGTTTATGACTTTATTAAATAAAAATTTTAGTTTATTATTCTAAAAATTGTTTTAAACAATAATTTTAATACCTATTTTATACGTGAACTCATTCATCTGCAATGCCTATAATTTATTACTGTTATTTATCAAAACTTAACAAAAATAATTTGCTTTAGTATAATGATCTTTGCTAATTGTTTCACAGAAATTAATTTAATGATTCATTATTTTCCTAAACTACGTAAAATATATTAATCGTTGTAGCTTAACTTTGATATTTTAATTTAGGATATAATGCCCATGTTTACAAAAAGGATAGATTTTTATTGAAATGGCTTTAATCTAACATGATCTTAATCCATAAGTCCCCATTTTTGAACGCAGAATGAAACACGTGTCCCCAATTGCATACCCCTAACAGCCTCCCTGGTTTTATCTTATCGGCAAACTGGCCAACTCTTATTGTACCGGCTCTGTAGAGCCTCAAGGCACTTTCTTATCTCTAAATTTCTGTTATCAGCAATATGGACATGCACGTGGATTTTACTTCAATCATTGTTTGTGATATATTTGCGAATATTTTTATTATTTTCGCCTCTCGCGTGTACAAGTACAGGGTAAGTGTAATATTTTCTATTATTTTAGTTACATATAAGTTGATACCGTAATTCTAATTGAAAATAATTATGTGGTTCTTATAGTTGCACTTTTGATGTGTTGTACTTTTAAGTGTGATTTTTTGTTAATGCATGTTTTTCTGTATTTTGGTGTTTTGCGAAATTTTAAGTGGGTAATCCAGTGTAATTAATAGCAATAGGCATTATCGGTAGAAGTACTTTATGCAGTTTGTATACAAAAACTGGGGTTTGAGGGCTTTCTCCTAATAGAAAATAAGGCATGCATGGTATTTGTATTTCAGTAAATTCTAACTAAGATTAAATTTTCGCTTGCTAACTAATTTTATCCTACATAAAATAGCATTGTGAATCTGGTAAATTGTTATAAGAAAAAAAAATTACTTTTAAAGCGTTTAATATCTTCAAATGTGTTTTGTTTTTAGTGTCAAAATAATATACCTATTTCAGCATATGATGGTATTAAGAATGAATGAAAATGTGCTAGTTGGACCGGGAATTAGGGATAATGTATTTTAAATCATTATTCGATTTTCCGGTCTTGCTAGCCGTATAGATGTTGGTACTTTGTCCAGAGACTAGAAGATTTAGAACGATGTCCCTTCACGTAAGTAAAAACCTTGTATTTTTTAGTTTAAGTAATGATTTTCGATTTAAACTATCTAAGTATTGAAAGATATTTTATGTACATGCAATTGTGCTAAAACGGATCTTCAATTTTTATTTCCAATAGTTCAACTTTCTAACAATAGTACTATCTAGTCTAAAAGTTTGTGCTAGTTATGCTCACCTTTCTATAAAATAGGTTAAGTGCATACCTCTAAAAATATTAATGCATGCATAAAATTATGCTTTCATAGTCTAACTAAAATGAGTGTTGCACATAAACAATCTAACTCGTATCGTATTGAAATTCTATAAATCATGTTACTCTACTTGGGATATACAATTCGTATCGTATTCAAACTCTATAAATCATGTTACTCTACTTGTGATATACAATAAAAAAGTTTTGTAGGATTACTAAAAATGCAATTTTTTCTCTAATTGATCTATAGAAAATATAAACTAGTATAATCGCTGCCTAAAATTTATCAAAAATGTGTTGGTAAGAAAAAAATGTTTAGATAAATACTTTGTTTGTTTGTGTTTTAAGGCAAACCTGCACGCGGGGGTATCTGCTTAGGATGAGGGGTGCCTTGGTAGGAGGACTTTCTAAGGGGATCTAACGCGTATTCATACATTTCATATACGAAAACTTGAGTTTTGGGGGATATATGGCTAAAGTGGTTTTCTCGCAATAAAATATAAGACTATATCATTATTTGTAAAAATCTTTCTATGGTATAATTTTCTCACTTGCCTAACAGTAGATTAAATTTGTAGAAAATGTATGGGTATCCTAAACCTTACTTTAATATTCTAGTAAACTTACTTATTAAATATAGACTATAGAAAAAATTAGCTAAAAATTAAAACACTTGATTAATTTTTTTTTCTTGATAAATTAAAAACACTTGATTAAAATTTTTTCTTGATAAATTAAAAACATTTGATTAAAAAAATATTTGTTGTAAAATTATTTAACTTAAAATTAAAACTTGGTTAAAAAATAAATTAACTCTTGATTAAAAAAAATATTTGTTGTAAAATTATTTAACTTAAAATTAAAACTCATGGTTAAAAAAATAAAATAAAAATTAATTAACTCTTGATTAAAAAAATATTTGTTGTAAAATTATTTAACTATAAATTAAAACTTGGTTAAAAAAGTTTTTGTTGTAAAATTATTAACTTAAAATTAAAACTTGGTTAAAAAAATATTTGTTGTAAAATTATTTAACTTAAAAATAAAACTCTTGATTAAAAATAAATTTAGAAAAATATTTAACTTAAAATTAAAACTTGGTTAAAAAATAAATTACTCTTGATTAAAAAAATATTTGTTGTAAAATTACTTATTTAACTTAAAATTAAAGTTCGTAGGCCTCCTGGGGATGTTGTTCATTTCTTTGCTCCACATAGTTAATTATTATTTAAAGAAACAAAAACAACAACGCGTCTGCTGTGCTACGCCCTGTCTCCATTCATGCGAGGCTAGCGTGATGGGGAAAGGCACAGTAAGAATTTTTATTTGAAATGAGGCGGTAGACGATTCTACCGGGCGGCTGGTGGGTCCTCATTTTATAATAATATTTTTTATTTCAGGTTTAATTCATAAAGTATAGCTTATTTAAAATTATGTCAAAGTCCCTTATTTTCATGAGAGAATGCATCACAGTCTGAAAATTTTTTCCAAGTCCCCTTATTTGAGAAATATCTTAATGTCTGAAAATTTTTCCAAGTCTCCTTATTTCAAAAATATGTCACAATCTGAAAAAAATTACAAGTCCCCTTATTTGAAAAAAAAGGAAAAAAATTCTTATCAACCCTTTGAACATCCGGTCTTAGCATCCGCTCCCCACATCCGGTCCGACCACGCCCCCCTCTCTCTCTCTCGACCCAGGGACAACATCCGAACGGAGACTCCGGAGGATCCGGTGAATTAACATGGGATCCGGCTGGGCAGAACTGTCATTTATCTACTACTGAAGATATTTGCTAAAATGTGTGGACGGACCAGAAATTTTAAATAGTTTTACTTTTTGAAGATACAACTGTGATGACGTCAAAGCTTTAACTGTTAGGCCTTTTATGTGTAGAATAGAGATGAGTTCGGGCTCATTTTTTGAAGCCCGAGCCCGCCCGAGCCCGAGGACTTTTAATCCGAGCCCGCCCGAGCCCGAGCAATATTATTTAACTCGGAGCCCGAGCCCGAAATTTCAGTTAAAGATAAAAAAAAATCCAATTACTTCATTTTTAGAATACAATGAATTTTGCCGTTGTGCAAATTAAAGACAAATATAGTTGCAACTCAATGCACTTTCTATTTCTTTATTTATCCATATGTTTATCCAATAATGTCGGATCTCATGACTAACTCATGAATATAAGCCGCCGTTCTGAAATATCCAAAGAGCTTCACGCATCTTCTAGGCGCCAGTACCGCTATTTTTTTTTTATAAGTACAGCCAACACCGGTTATAGTGAACCCGGATAGAGTGAACCATCGGATATAGTGAACACAAACCATTAGCCCCGATTCACACACAGTATCTCTATCCATCATGAAGACACTTGGGTTTTAGTGAACTTCGGATAGAGTGGACGAAATTGGAGGTTCCCCAGAGGCTCACTATAACCGGAGTTGACTGTACTTTTATTTTCCTCATGAATCACTTTTTTATATCTTTTTCAAGGAGTATGTTCAATAAAGGAGAAATTTTTCACGAGCCCGAGCCCGCCCGAGCCCGAACACAATTGTGAATTACAGAGCCCGAGCCCGGTTCGCGCCCGGGCTCGGGCTCGGGCTTTCGGGCTCGGGCTGAGCCCGTCTCATCTCTAGTGTAGAAGGTGTTGGTTCGCCACTGCGACGCAAAACGAGAGTCCAACGTCTGGTCTCGTCACAAATTTTACTATACACTTGTGTTACTTTCACACACACACAGACACACAAAAATAAATAAACAAAGTAAATAAGTAAAACTAAAGAAAAATACCTGAAAAACACACCATGGACGACTTTTTTTAAGGACCGTGTCATGATTCTTAGGTTATAAGCTTTAAAATAATAATAATGATAACGGGAGGACAGTTGCCAATTAGGCATTCGCCTCTATAACGACCCGAAGGTATTGGCCAGTCTATCCAATGGGCGGCCCAATGGGTACCCAATGGGCGGCCAACATTACCCCCTATGGAACGGACGAGTTAACACCCAAGTCCAGGACATAAATCGAACCCGGTCTCAAGGCGTGTTAGAATGCCACCACGTCTTCATCTACCACACAACCTGGGCAGCTGATTCTTATCCGTTAACTGTTTGTTAAAAGTTCACAGTATAGCCTGCGAAACGACATTCTTTTGCTAGTCTCTAGCGTCATTGAATTCCTTAAAAAGCAGTTCAAAAGCTTCAGAATTTCTTAAAATAACAGCCTTAAACGTAAATGATTTAAATAAATCAATAATTCGACGGGGAAAATGCGCATGATTCCTTGACACGGAGTCTATTTTTGAACTTTTGATAACAATTGAATCGGAAAAGCTATCATTTCATTAAAATACAATGACATCTATGGAAAGCTGCGCTGTTACACCAAGGACTTAATCATTTTCTTCTAAGCGATAACACAAATAAACATTGACGGCCTTCCCTTTGTATTGCTGTTATAAATCAAGCGGTAAAGAGATTTCGTAAGGAATTTTCTGCATCTTATCTTCGTATTTGGGAATTGGCCAATATAGAAAACGATCATAAATCTGGAATGAATTCTTTGAGAACGGAGTCTTATCTTCTTTATACGATGCCAATGAAAACGGAATTAAAAGAATCAAGAAAACGCACGGGGAGATCATTTGAATAATAAATTAGTTGCCCTCTTTTAAAATGGCATCATTAATCAAGCATTTATGCCAGCAGTGGTGTTCTTTGAAGAAATGACGCTGCTGTAAGTTTATTCCCCAGTGAAAGAACTGCTTAATGCCCGTGCCCGATCAAATGTGAGTTCGTAACTTGTAACAATAAAAAACTGCATCGTTTGTCTGTATGATTGATTGTTTGCTGTAATTTTACATTTAACGGAATTTGCGGAGTTGTGAAGGCTTAGTCAATATGGAAAGAATGTTTCTAAAACCCTACGGTAAAAGTATTAAAGAAAAAATCATTTTTTTTAACCATTTAAAAAATATTATTAGATTCTTGCCGTTCTAATCTGCAATGTTCGTTGGAACGAACATTTGGCTTTGTAACATCACATTGACATCACCTGTGATCTACCCGTGGCTGACGAGATATACAAGCTGCGGTGCTGACATTTCGGTCATACTCTTTTGCCCGCGAAGAGTCATGTGACCTAGGAGTGTGACCATCTTCAGGTTTCAGTGCAGACGAAATATGAGTCCGGTTTACGGTCTCTCCACAGAAATACAATCGATTAAAGCAACCCTTCATTGCCATTTTACCTTATATTTTAATTTGTTTTATAAATTATTTTTTTAAAACTGTGATTTTCACAAAAATTGTTATGAAAATTCATGAAAATAGATGCTGAAATTCACAAAAATAAACAGTTTTCATAAAAATGGGACCATGAGGAAAAACCCTGGATCGACCCCTGATCTCACTATGGTTATCTCGGACGAAGATGATCACACACCCCTTATTCACATGACTCTTCGTTTGCAAAGGGGTGTGCTAAGATGTCAGAACCGTAGCTTCTATATCTCGTCAGTCTAGCAATCAACTAAATGGATCTAGATTGCGGATAACGACAATATGATTTCACAAATCCAAACGTTCTTTTATACGACCGGGGACCGTCAGAAAAATTCCTGGATCAACCCCTGATCTCACTATGGTTATATCGGAAGAAGATGGTCACACCCCCTTAATCACATGACTCTTCGTGTGCAAAGGGGTGTGCTAAAATGCCAGCACCGTAGTCTCTATATCTCGTCAGTCACGCTATGAACTAAAAGAATCTAGAGTGCGAGTGACGACAATATGACCGAATATTCGCTTAAATGAACATAGCAGATTAGAGCTATTGATATTCCCTGCTGGGACTAAATATCCGCTCAAAGAAGATGTAAGTTATGAAGTTTTACGCCTTGAAAGCTTTCAGAGACATAAGCTCTAATTTATGTTATATTGAATAAAGAAACAATAAAATGAAACTCAATTGACATTTGTCTTGCTAAGTGTCGCGTCAGCAACTGTATAGTTGGTCACTAACCAATTCCGCCCAGTGTAGGACGATTCCGACGAAAATTTTCCGCCTCATTTCCCCCCGTAAGACAATTCCGCAGATTCTTTTTCGGGTGTTTTTTTTTCGAGAGGACAATTCCGCCGAAGGGGGTTACAGACAGTGTTTCTTTTGGCGACGAGGAGTTGGCGATATTTATTTGCTCTTTGACTACAAATAGGATATTTTGAAAGCTATGAGAAAAAGGATCCAGTCCTGACCTAAATAAAATTTGCATCCATGAACATTAGCATTGGGCCATGTTACACGTATAGCGTTGTAAATAGCTATCTCGAATCTACCACAAAACGGCTTGGTTCAAAAGGGAGATTTTGTTCGATAAAAGTCTTTTCCGCAAATGTATACACTTTTGCAGTGCATTTCTTTACTGCACTGCCCCACAAGTTCTCCGTTTTTCAGTATTCTTTTTTTATAGTAAGTAATACCGTCAACAATAACAAGATCTTTTCCTCCCTCGGTGGTGCAGAATTCAACATTCATGGCAGAAAAATTCATACCCAACCAGGCCGCCACACGGTCATCAAGTAGCAATGATCTCATGTTGACACAAATTACAATCGTATATATACCAACATAATAAAAAGAATATCAGGCATGTATGCTGCATTTGGTGGAACTTCTCTGCTAATCAGGAATCCCTCTTGTGCCCCTTCTGACTGGGTTGGGCACACAGACAAAAATTATCGATGTCGGTACAACATCGGAAATTAATCTCAGCAGGCAGAGAAAATTATCAATAGGTTCACTAATTTATAGCGCATACACCCGTGGGCATATTGGCTTTCTGTCTTCGCTAAACACGTGCTGGATGCATTGCCAAATATCGCAACACAGACAAAAACTATCGATGTCGGAACAACATCGGAAACTAATCTCTGAAGGCAGAGAAAATTCTGAGTCGAGAAAATTATCAATAGGTTCACTAATTTATGGCATATGCACCCGTGAGCATATTGATATTCCGTCGTCGCCAAAAACTGCTGAATGAATCGCCAAATATGAACGTGCTATTCAAACTCCATTTCTTGTCTCAAGAAAATGGCGAGACGGAATTGCCCTGTAAGGGTCAGTTCATGACAAAATGGCGCAGCGGAATTGTCCTACGGGTGAATCCCGAGGGAAAATTCTTGGCGGAATTGACCTGTTCCCGTATAGTTTCGAGCAGTTCGATGGCTTGTCATTTGTGTTTGATTGATTGCTTGCTGTTATCTGTCAAACTTAAGAGGGCAGTTTGATAAGTCTGTGACTTTGAAACGAAAAAATCAATATACATACCGAAATGAGTTTTTTTTTTTTTTTCATCATAATCTCCTTTCGTAATAATACATTTTTTTTTCAACATGTGCTAAAAGTGAATTTATTTAGAATGCAACACAGCATTTTATCCCTGCTTTGATATTGCATTTCAGCATGAATTAGAATGTGAAAACTAGAGGTGATGTTGAGGACCCGATTCTTGGAAAACCAAAGTAGTTAAGTTATAATATGTTTGCCCCATACGAAGAAATTATGCGGTTTCATTTGTTTGTACAGAATAACTTGAAACTTGTTAAGAATTCTAAGGAACCTACAGTCAGCGAAATTTCTGTAATCATGGCAGACAGATTAGAGTTAATTTGGAATCGTGCCTCAATTTCAATTTTTTCTAGAGAAATAATTCTTCAAATGATTCGATCATTTCGCATTAAATATCAAAATCTTAAGAAATGGTTTAGTAGTAATAGAAAACAGAGCGAGACTGTCCAGCAAAAAAAAAATAATAGTTTTTTTGCTGAGTGTAAAAAGTTGTTTGATGTTGCTGCTTGCAAATGCGAATTTGATATGTGCAAATACGAACGTTCTCGTAAAATTCCCATAACAGGCTTTTCTGAAGGACCAGCGTGGCGAACGAAAAATTATTATTGGCAATTTTAATAAGACTGAAACTTTAAGAATGATGCCGAAAAATGAAAAAAGATCATTGGAAGAAAGTCGTCTTGAATAAAAGTTAAAAATCGATTATAAGTATTCAGCGGAAAATTTTGATGAAGAAGAAATTTCGGAAAATAACTTTCAGAAATTAACTGATCCTGATTATATCTACCAGGGAAAAAAAACAGCATTTCGCAAATACGACTTAGCTTGCCTACATTTTCAAAGGTTTGTGATTGGTATGCGGTTTCTGACAGGTCAGCAGCAATGATTGCTTCAGAGGCATTGAAAGACGTGGGTATAATATCTGAAGATATGATGCCAAATTTGATCGATGCAAACAAGGTTACACGAGAAAGACGGAGAACCCGCAAAAATCTGCAAGACAAGAATGAAGAAAGTATAATATCTGGGGTATTTTTTTCGATGGTAGAAAAGATTCTACACTTTCTATAGAGAAGAGAGAGAAGTCTATCATCGAGAAACAATTATGGAAGAGCATGTGTCTCTAGTAAATCAGCCTCATGGCATATACTTGGGTCACATTTCTCTTGATATTAAAGAGCTCTCAGCTATTAAAGACGCCATTATGAATCATCTTATAAAGAAAAACGTTAACAACGACACGTTACTTGCTGTTGGCTGTGATGGCACTGTACTCAACACTGGATGTAAAGCTGGTGTCATAAAACTGATGGAAAGAGAGCTTCGAAAGCCACTGCAATGGCTAATTTGCCTGTCCCGTGCAAATGAGCTGCCACTCAGGCACTTAATAGAACACTTAGATGGGCCTACTGTTGGACAACGAGGTTTTTTTAGTACGGTCGGAAAAAACTGAAAAATTGTGAACAACTGCATGTTGTTAAGTTTGTTCCTATCCCGTCAGATATATCAGAGGTTCCTTCTAAAAAGTGGCACATTGATCAGAAGTATCTCTTTGAAATATATCAAGCTGTTACTACAGGGCAATGTTCTGAAAATTTAGCTTGCAGAAATCCCGCGAAATTGTCTCACTCGAGGTGGTTAACCACGGCTAACCGAATTTTGCACTTAAACGTTGCTGAGCCAAATCCTTCACCTGATCTCACGGCATTAATATCCTACATTGCCAAAGTATATTGTCCAGTTTGATTTATGATAAAGGCATCTCCATCATGCAAGGATGAAGCTATCCACTAATGACGTATGATCAAGCTGTCCCGATACCTTAGCAAAGAACTTATGTCAGAGATAGATCTTGTTATTCAGCGAAATGGGTTCTTCGCCCACCCTGAAAACATTCTTTTGTCTATTCTGTGAAACAAGAGAACACACATCCGAGAGCTGGCAGCTTGTAGAATTTTGAAAGCCCGAGAACAACCCGAAATCCAAAATGTAAGAGATTTCAATGTTTTAGCGCTGAATTTCAAGGCGCAGAATTGCATTGATGTGATTGATTGGAAATGCCCTGATATCCAAGTTACTTCACTACAGCTTATTTTAGAAATAAGGAATGATGAATTGAAGGAAATCAAAGGAATGGAATTACAATCGCGATTTTTGACAGTTTCAAAATATCATGCCGTTAAAAAAAAAAAATCAAAATGCCATGCCGTAAAAAAATGTGCCGTTATAAATAACTGTTAAACGTTCACCTTTTCTTCTTCTTTTTATATGTACTTTGTCAAAGAACTAAACCATTTTCAGATAACCAATTATTTGTAATGAAAAGATATTTTTTCCCTCTGTTTGTACTCCACTGTTCCCTGCAGTGGACCCTCAGGATATTTTCTGGCACTTCTAAAATTTTGCACGGCCAGCAAATAGCATTTGACCCAAATTTTTATCGAAATTGGATTTTAAAAAACATATTTATTTTTATCTTATAAAAAATGCTAAAATACTCAAATTTTCGAATTTTTGTGATACTTTGGTGCAATAGTGGACCCTCAAGATATATTTCAAAAATTTTGAAATTCAGCATTTTTCTTTTTCGATGCAAAACACGACTTTTGGTCGCTATTGGATTTTGAAATTTAAAAAAAAAATTTTTTCACTGCACCCTACTGCACATGCTTTTTATTTAATCAAAATAGAAAGTCAAGCATAGCATGCAAAAATACATTTTCCTGACAGTATGTTGTTAGCTATTGGATGTTAATTATTTATTCCTCTGAATTATACATTCTACATTAATCCCAATTAAGTTACTTAGTACTTTAAGAAGAAAACTGTTAAGTGGAATAAATATATATTTATGACTATACTTTAATGAAGAATAAAAATACTTTCTAAGCGTTATATATTTTTTCTTATTTAAGTAATGACTACAGCATTTGAAACTAAAATGCCACTTTGTTAATCAAGTTTTAAAATAATCCTTATGAACCATTGTTACATTTGAACATGTTCAATTAATAACATCAGTGATTTTCGTTAATTATTTCTTTTCGAGGGAACATTTTAATGACTGTAATTTTTGCTTAGATAACTATTACTCCTTTCTATAACATTATCTTAAAAAGGAACGCAATTAAAGTGCTGACATGATAAGATAATTGTCTTACATGAACACCAATTACTGCAAAATCTCAAAACGTTATTACATTACATACATCAAGGGCGCCGGCAGGATCATTTCCAGGGGGGTGCACCCAAGATACATATATACATATACAGGGTGTAACCGAATTCATAGGCCAAGCTTTAAGAATAAAACGCATATAAAAAAAGTATTTTTTATATAGCAGATTAGCAATGTGGGGTTAGAAATAAAAAGTGTAGATGGAAATGTAGCAAATGCAAAAGCTCTACTGTAAATGCTCAAATGTGCTGGTAGCGTCTAGCAAGTAATTGGCCTACCCTTTCGAATATGCCAGGTGTTCTACGAACGGTTGCAGCGGTTACTAAAGTTTTGCAATGAGGCTCTCATCTGTGTCAACTGGAGTCTCGTAAACGAGTGCCTTGAGGTGTCCCCAAAAGCAAAATTCGATACTTGATTAATCTAATGAGCGTGCCGGCCAAGCGACTAGTTCAACTTGTCCAATCGATCGGGGGCCAAAGACGTCAATGGAGTAATTACGCACATTATTTGCGAAATAGGCTGGAGCCCTATCGTGCTGAAACTATCTACATTTTTCATTTCCGACCAAACGTTGCAATGCAGAAAAATGCTTCTTCGTATGTATTTTAACTACCTTCAGGGACACCCTGTATACATACATATAAAAAATTAGACTCTTTGGAGTGTGAAGGAAGAATAACCTTGACTGGAAAATGTAGCATCAATATGTGCAATAAACATCGTCAAAGTTATTTTGTCGCAGCTGAAAGGTACAAAATATTAAACTGTTAATTTGGCCTAATTAATAATACCTCAATTTAAGTATACTTATAATTAATTATTTAAATTATATGCAATTTTGATAACATTGTTTTATATTTAAATAGACGAATTTTCCCAGAAAACTTGAAGCGAAATGTATTTTCTCTAGTATTGATGCATATAGCAATTTTTGGCTTAGGGGTCCCCACCATGTCCAGTGCTGAAAATGATAGATGGTTGAAATGTGGAGGTCAATAGTTCTGGCCTTCCGCGTGGCTGTCAATTAAACGGTTTTGAGTTTTGGCCTGTTTTCTCTACATGTTACTTGAATACGCGTTAGAACACCTTAAAAAGTCCTCTGCCCAAGGGAATCCCCCTTCCATGACAGATACGCCATGTGCTGGTTTGCCTTAAGTACACTTGGTGAGGACATCCCCATATTGAAACAGAGCCCAAGTTTCGAAGGTGACGCAGTGATGCCTTTACTTAATATTTGAAAAAACACAATGTCAAAAAACTCAAAATACAAATTTTCATCTAATAGCTTTTGAATTTAAATCTCTAAAAAATTACTCTATAATGTTAAAAAGAAATGTTAAACTCTGAGAGTTAAATTCTAAAATAATTGCATTTAATCATATTCACAGCACAGTCGCGATTGTTCTAGTTTTCCATACAACTCAGTTAGTGAAAAAAATCAGTTTAGCTCCCAAATAATGATCGAAACATAGAAAACAGGCGATTTTTTTTTTTTGCAGGACAAAAAATTCAAATACTTGGTGCACCCGTAAGCCCTATCAGAAATCCCTCTCCCAAAGAATGTGGGTGTATTTTTTCTGTAGATGTCCTCATAGACATTTCTGTGCAGTGTTGACATGCTGTTTTGGCAAAGGCGTGATACTGCTGTACGGAAAAGAGTCGACGTGTCAATACGAAACAATTGACTATTATTTTTCGAAATTATTAACCTGCTCTAATAAGTAATGTGATAATATGTAACTACATTTTTCATTTAAATATGCACGCTTAAACCCAAAGAGCGGGGAAAAATGATACATTGCGGAACTATCCGTTTCCATGGAAACCTACCGGTATTTCCGCGAAAGTGCTCTTTAAGTAGTCTTTTTTCTGAGAATTCCCCTTTTCGCTCCGTCTTTTTTATGAGAATTCTCCTACTCGCTTATTGTGATATTTCGCTCCGCTCTTGTGATCGAAAAACGCTCCTAAAGGAGAAACGAACTTTTGAAAATTGGGCCAAAAATCGCTCCGACTGATCGAATTTCGCTCGTTTGGTTTAAGCGTGTGCACTCAAATCACAAAAATTGCTTTATTTCGATTTATCTATTTATTAATTTAATGATTGCGATAGTTCCAGACAAGCCCGGTCCCTTCGACCTCGAATATTATCGAGACTATTTCAAAATATTTTTTTCCTAACTGCGGTCACATGCCGTGAGGCATTCAACACTACTACAACCGTAAGCGTTGGTCCGTACATTATGAGGGCTAATGTGCGTGCGCCAACATTATATCAAAATAAAAATGTAGATGACTTCTCAAAAGCTTAAAATTTATGTACAATGGTAGGAAATATTAAGCCATAAACACAGGTCTAAACAGCTAATTTAATGGGACAGTTACACGCAGAATTCAAAATATCACACCTACATTCAGGCTCTTTTTTTTTTTTTTTTTTTTTTACTGTCCCAAGGGTAAAGCAAATTGCTTATATTTTCAGGTTAATTATACGTTTTTCAAACTCCAGGAGGGTGCAAGTGCACCCCCTTGCACCCCCCTCCCGGCGCCCATGACATACATCCGAGAAAACTCTATTTTTCTTTTAATACACATTTATGTTTCGAATTATTTATCAAATTCAATTATTATTAGTCAATCATTTAACATATGCAGCCACTTTAACCAACTAAATAGATATTCTAAATAATAATTAAAATTTAAATTTTGTTGCAAAAAAATCGGTTAACTAGAATATGAGATAGGGAGGTCTGTGTGTCCCCATTGCTTACTATAGGGTTTTCTCGAGAAATATTGGCTCTAGAGTTTAGCCGACTTTAGTTTTGGGGACTTCTTCTTGGTGCCAAATTTGGGGATATTTTGCCAAGGAGTCGCCGAGCTTGGTGACATTTTGGACATTACGAACGATTTTACCAATGGGGTTTGTAATGTTTGTTTTCCAGAATTAGTATTACACAATAGCCTAGTATTACTCATTTACGACACCATGGCACAATCTAAATTCACGATTTTCCAGGGTTTGTGAAAACTGTTTATTTTTGTGAATTTTTATGTCTATTTTTTTTTTAATTTTCATAACAATTTTTGGGAAAATCACTTTTTTCCAATTAAAATAATTTACAAAGCAAATTAAAATATGTTGGTGCAATGCCAATGAAGGTTTGTTTTAATCGACTGTAATTTCGGGAAGGAACGTAAAATGGACCCATATTTCGCCTGCATCGAACCCTGAAGACGGTACACTGGCTGTTTACTGCACATAATTTATTGGCTGTTTTTCAGTTTATGTTTAGGGTAACCCTCTACTCCATTCGTCGGCTGCCACTAACCACCGCCCAAAATTTACTAGTTTAGTTTAACTGCAATGAAAATTTTCAATGCGTTCATGAGGTAATTTTTTTTTTTTTTTTTTTTTTTTTTTTTTGTGCGTAACTAGCATTTTGAATAACCCTAATTTGAATTTAATTTATTAACAATTTCAAATAAGTAATTATGTATACATTGAGATTACAATATTTTAATACATTAAACAGCTTCAATCATGTTAAACTACGCTTATACTGGAAATCACGCATTTTTCAAAGAAATAACTTTCGAGTGATTGTGTGTATTCATTATGTATGCAAAGTAATTCAAGATGAAATATGCAGATCTTTAAATCACTTACGCGGTTTAAAGAAAAATTAATAGAGCTATTTTTGTTACTGACAAGATAAATGCCCGGGAAGTTTTTTTGAAAGGTAGTTATTAGCATAATTCCCGTATAATTTCTAATAGCTTACCAAAGCAAGACCTGTAGTATATAATTCTCGGAAAATTTATCATGTTATGGTATTTGAATTGGACCGACTCCAAGCTGGAAAATAGATGCCTTTTTAAATTCATGACTAAATTATGCTATGAAGGTTTTTATATACTTAAACTAATACAGAATAGAGATGCTCAAAAAACAATTTTAATTTATGGTAAAATAAGTATCCTCTTAAATGTTTTTTTTTTAAATTTCTTAAATTAATGCTCCGTAAATATTACGAGAGTAAATTGATTAGTCACTGCACTTTTATGTGGATTTTATAGAATGTGCAAAATTAGAAATAAAATATCTGGCGTGGACAAGTCCTGGACGATGTTAAAATTTTTACATCGTGATACATCACAGCTTTACATCCATATTTTTTGATACATCTATCTCAAAATATTACAAAATCATTTATAGATGCGTTCTTTTTATACTTAATTCATTCGTTACACGTTCAGAAGCACAGGCATCAAGTCCAGCCTTTTCAACTTAAGGTTGCAGTTGGAATGGTTAAACATCCTGAGTTATGATGATGTGATGTTCTGCTTCGTCAAAGAACATCGTAAATAATCCACATCTAACGACATCGATGTCTTTAAGCATCGGTTAAGCCTTATTCATTTGCAAAATGAACAGCGAAACAGCATTGAGATGAAGATGGTGGGCAGTTAAGTTGTTTGCGTTATTGCACAAACAAAACGGCATAAAGCTAAACAAGAACGCTATAGTTACTTAAACAACAAAATGTGAAAGGCGAGCTGAAATATAGGAAGGCCGCTGATCGAAAAAAATTTGAAAGTCAACATTGGTATCAAAGTGACCGAAACTGAAAGATCTGATGAGGATCAGTGTCTAGGACATATATGGATAATCTCCGGCCCGCCGGCCTGATGTGGCTTTGATGTGGCACCGGCTTTTGATCCGGCCCGCGGAACACAGCAAAACCCAACATAAAACCTATGTAAACCATTCAAAATCCCATATAAATCCCAATTATATGCCCCGCGACTTCGCTAACATCCTGAAGTACTCAACTTTCCAAAGGTTGCCCATAGCTGCGTAAATGCATGATCTCTGCAGCATAGCAGAAATCTGTCCAGAAATACTACTTTGTGGATGGTAACTATCAATGCAACCGCTTTCATCAATTGATTTCTCTCTTGATTTGCCAAAGTAGGCGTTATCTTAATATAGACGTTAACGCCCACTTGAACCGATATGAGAAGCTGATTTAACCCTTTCGCTATCAATTGTTTTGCTGAGAAAAAAAAATGGAATAAGTACTTTAATACATTAATGATAATACAAATATGGATAAGATACTAAAAAAAGGAAAACTTGCTCCTTTGGGGTGGAAGGGCTGAGTGGGACAAATATGCCCATTGATATTTTTTGTGGGACACATACATCCCGATCACCTGCGGGACATATATGTCCCAGTGATAGCGAAAGGATTAAGGCAATTAAATAATTATTTTACTTATTAATGAGTTAACGGGGCTTAAGAAAAACCGGGCTATGAGCTCAGAAACGAAATTACTAAACCACACAACAGCAAAACTACTTATTGTGATTATATTAGGAAGGGATGAAGTATTGCTGATAAAAAGATTTACTGAGTCAAGGAATTAAAGGAGGCACATGCCCCTTTCCCCAAAAAATTTTGTTTCCAAAATATTTTGATTTAAAAGCACTTGTTTCGAAGTTTGACAGTAATATCCCTCTTCTACATCCATGAAACGATTTTTTAAAAATTGTGACGTTCGTGTAGAGATGCTTTATTTACATAGATGTTTTTTGATGTATCGATACATCAAAAAACATCCATGTATAATCATATATCATCAGGAATCCATAATGGACACTACATGACTTTCTTGTACGTCGTATTTCTGTCATTATCTTTTAATTTTGATGACTAGAGGAAATGAGAAATTTATCTTCCGAAAGCGCAAAAACATACCCTTCAATACATAAAACAGATCCTCTTAACCATGCTTACAAGTGACATTTTAAGCAATTAACCAACATTAAAGTAGCAGAGGATTTTTCTCGCTTCAAATACTAGGGTCTTCCGATAAGTACGTTTCCCACGGCCAATAAAAAAGGTGGAAACATTAACTTAAAATATTTATTACAAAAGGTAACAACAGAATTTCAACTATTTCTCAACAATGGCCTGAAGTGTGTAGAAACTTATCCCACGGTATGACAAGTGTTCACACTTGTTCACACTTGTCATACTGTGGGATAAGTTTTTATAGTCCAGTGTCATAGAAGTCTGCCGCCTGAGAAAAGAGCCAGAGTGCCACAGTTGTTTGCAATCTTCGATGGTGGGAAATTGATGCCTGGACAGAAATTTCTTCATGTACGAGTCACTGGAAGCAAGATATACTATATTTATACACTACGGTACTATAGGGTGGATCCACCGTATTCCTGTCAGGGCATCACTTTTTACTGGTAAAGACAGGAAACAACTGTGACATTCTGGTTCCTGTCTCAGGTCTTCTATGGTCTTCTATGACACTGGACCTCAAAGATTTATACCACGGTAGACAAGTGTTACAGTGCAATTTATCCTTATGTTGAGAAGTAGCTGAAATATTGCTATAACTTTTGTAATAAATTTTTCTAGGTAATAATGTTTCGCTCCTTTTCATTGGCTGTGGGAACCGGAAGACCTACGTAATAAGCTGCTGCCATTAATTTTTATTTCAAAAAAAGATTTTTTTTACATTTTTATTTATTCTTTTAAAAATTTAAGAAAATCTTTTCTAAAACGCGTAAATACATCCAATGTTCCCCTAACAGAAGCCCTAATGAGTACAATGATTCTGCCTCATTGTACTCATTACTCTACTTGCTAAAGCTTTCAAAAAACTTCATTAAAAACGTCTTTTCATTTTTTTCTTACATTAAGCATATAACTACCAAGAAAGTGAAGCCTATATTAATTATTCACGTAACATGAGTTGAAAAAAAAAGTGAAAATGAATCACACATATTTCTTGCAGGAGTAGATTAAATTAAGAAGAGACATAATATATTCAACGTGCAATAAAGCACTAACTGAATGAAGTACGGCGGGTTAAAAAAAATGAGAGAGAGAGAGACTTTTTTACAACTATAATTTCTTGATCTAGAAGTGGAATGCATCGGAGACCTGGAACGTTATTTATTCTCGATTCACACGCAACACATGTGTTTTCACGGTTTTATGCCTTCAGAAGAAACATATTAAGCTGTTTGTCGGATATGTTTTACGATTTTTTCGTTTCTATTCTCTATGTAAATGATTCTGAAAGTTTGCCACAGAGTTTGGCGAAATGATAAAACATAAAACTTTAATGCGGTATTTTTTTTTTATATTTTTGGTGTTTGACAGCTGCTTAGGAAATGCACGTCATTGGTTACCAAGCCGACAAAAGTACTCCGTTTCATGGACGCTTTTTCATACCTGGGAATACCTGATGTTCTTATGCTTTGTGAAATATTCTGAATTATATGAAATTTCTTCCACGCATATTTTTACAAGATTACGATCTATGCAGAAGAGCTTAACTTTGCATCTCTACTGCTTACAACTCAAATACAGGGTCGTCGAAAGGGTGGACACATTTTGAAAGCTCATAATTCTGAAAGAAACTTTTATTCTGATGGCGGGCAGTAAAAGTTTATAGGCACTGACTACTACTAGGCCGAAAGTACTGCTCACTTTATCATAAAGGCACCTGATAGGCTTACGAGTGTTGCCTCCTGTGAAGGGACGCGCGAAATGACACCCAAGTCATGGTGGGAATCGAGCCCAGACTGGTGGTGAAGTTGAATGGTTCTCTACAACTGTGTTAGACTTTAGGAGAGAACACTGCCTGTAGATACTTTCTTGAATTCGGGTTCTCCAAACTACCTTTTAAGGTTAATAAAAACTGTATGAAAAAGCACACATGAAATGTTACTTTATGTGTGTCATTATGTAACATTTTATATGCGTTTTTTCACAAAGTTTTTATTTATTTTAACGTTCAACACCAGTATTTTGAGTGTTTTTTCCTTATCTTTAAAGGGGTCTTGTACCCGTTAAAAATGGTGAAAATCGAAAATATTTCTTTCATGTATATGAACAAGGCCAGGGGCGGGTTAAGGGAGTCATAACCCCCCCAAGAGGAATTTTTTGCCATACAAAATGTATATTCTTCACTACATTATCACACACACGTATACATATATATGAGTTGTAGTAGTCGTAAACCCCCTCCATGAAAAATTTCTGGCTACGCCCCTGCTTTCTTTGACTGTGCATCGGAGGTTGAATAAAAAACAACCCTCGTACAAAATTTATATTATAAATAACGAAAATAGTATAATATCATTTCTTTTCGCTGTGTCATTCCCAGCTTAAACCAAGCAGGCTATTCAATACATGAGAATTGTATTTAAAATTTTTATCGAAAAATTCATTCACAAACAATTGTAGTTTCAAATCATATTACTTTCGTGGCACTCTTAGTTTCAAAGTCTATCCACCGCGACAAGGTGGTGCCACATCGGATAGGGATCGGTTTTTAATTGTCCCGAGGGCAAAAACCGTATAAAAAGCAAGTATATTTTCGGTTTTTAATTGTCCTGAGCCAAAAACCGCATAAAAGGCAGATATTTGTTCGGTTTTTTAATTGGGAGCCAAAAACCGTATAAAAAAGCATTATTTTTTGACGCTTTAAATTTTAAAGCAACAAAAAATTCGAGCCAAACGTTTCCTAACCTTTTTGCCCCTGGCCTACTGTTCGTCGCTGAAAACCATTAACGGCGCTATGCTGAAAAAGCAGTCATCCAAAAACCTTTCCATCAGATCGGGTGGATACTGTGGAGAGGATTCGGGTGCTGCCACAGACAGCGGAGCACAGTGGCGGCTCGTGGGATACAGCAAGTACAGCCAGGCTGCACTTGAAATTATCAGCACATACTTTAAAATAATTTATTCTACTAATTTTCCTAAATTCAGATTAGAATTATGGAATTCCTACGGTAAATTAAAAAAATCTCCAAAAAAAAAAACCAAACAAAAAAACCGTATTGTGGCCGGATCGCTCATTCAGAAAAAAAGCACTTTAATCTTCCCGCAATTCAATTGGGAAAATCTTTGGTTCAGCCCAGAGCGCTGATAAGAAAATTGGCAGCAGCGCTGCCATGGTAACGACTACGTAAGCACTTTCTCCGGCTTAGGATGGCATGGGGTGTTTTAGCTAAGACTCAGCCGAAAAGAGGTTTTATGACTTTTGCTGCACTAGTGAATTCGACGAACTGATTAGCTCGAGAAGTGAGGGAGGGGGTAAGGAGAATATATGTTCGGAAAACTCTTAAGCCTGAATAGACGCTTATGAATGGACAATTACCCATCAAAGCAGTATTGTTTTTAAGTAAGCAAGAACTGGCATTTAGAGGACATAGCGAGCGAGAAAAGTCTTTAAACATGGGAAATTTTAAAGAGCTTTTAAAATTATTGATATCTGAATTAAAACAACGCCTTTTTATGAGGGCATTACTGACCGATTCGCAAGTTTAAAAGAAAGGAGGATTGATTTGACTTATAAAAAATAAATAAGTTTTCTTTTTTTTTTTCTTTTCTTCTCAAGTTATCGTTACAAAAGAAAATTCTAAGGAAACTTCGAATCAGACACGGATTAACGCAATTTTGATGATAAGAGCGGCTAGTTGAAATTTATGTCCATTTTATGGAAAGTAAAATAGGATCTCTTACATTTTTTATGTAATTTCTTTTTTTTTCCTCGGTGAGGGCTTAATCCGTCAGCTTTCGAATTCAGTAGCAAAGATTTTCCATTCCTGTCCGGAGGAAGGGGGGGGGGTGTCTCATATGCTTCCGGCTGCACTAACAGTTTGGACCACGGACCGCCACTGGCGGAGCAGCCGTAGCGTACGAACCGAGAGAGGAGTTGGCGTCCGCAAATTCCTCGTCATCAGAATCCGGCTCACTCTGTGGGACAGCGAGACCCGGATCTGATGCAACGGAAATACTTTCGCCACGCCTGGCATATAAAAAAGCGGCCAAGAAGAAAGCCGGAAATGCTACAGCACTGCCATCAAATATAATTTCTGATAGCAGCATCAAAACGAACGGTACAAAAAACATTTTGCACCAAAATAATCAAACCACTTAGTTCAAATGCTTAAAAAGTATGGTAAATACAGTTTCAAGCACCGAAATAAAGCAGTTATAGAAGAAATCCAAGCATCTATTCCAAGAGCTTAGATAGAAATGATTTGTGTTGCTGATTGTTGCAAATATTGGGTTGGCAACAAAGTAATTGCGTTTTCTTGTATAAAATTCAAGCAAATAAGTTTTCAACAAGTTTTTAATTACAGGTAAGCTGTGCCTGAACATACGATTCATATTTGTTACATTTTAAAGTAAGAATTTCACTGGCAGTATTTTTTTTTCGTCCATAAAAGATGGCCACCCTCCCCCTTTTTTCGCTTCTATCCTCCTTAGAGGACAATATTAAAAATGTCCTGAAATTAATTTTTAGGTATTCGTGACTGCTGTATTTTAGAGAAAGAATTTCACGGATATCTCTATTTTTATTTGAGATCACGCGGGATATGTGAAAAGAACTTTTTGGCCCCTTACCCCCCTAAGATTACGAATTTTGGAAAATGCTCTCTGATCTAGCACTTATGTTGAAGAACTCACGTACTTGCCAAATTTCGCATAATTAACTTCAGTAGTTTTGGCCAGGCGAAATATTGACATACGGAAAAACGCAATTACTTTGTTGCCAACACAATATTTCTCATTGACAACAATATACGTCCCCAATTTTAGCTTTGAAACTGTAACTTGGTATTGTTTACAACAATGTATTAAAGTTCCAAATACTATTTTACTGGATTCATTGTTTGTAGAAATTTCTGCGTCATATGCGCTGTTTCAGCCGCAAAACTTTGTTTACACATGCTTTGGGGGGGGATACTTCTCTATCCACCGGTCATTTGTCTGCCCCAAAGATCAGAATGATCTCGCAAACTATAGTATCACCGAGTCCCGCATCAGTTTACGTTCTTTAGAGAATCAAATTAATAGTAGAGGGCGGTTATAGTTAAATTTCCCCTACAAACAGCATTCTGCAACTGTAACCGGTCAGCAGATTGCTACCCAATTTGGCATATCGAAGCATGAGATGCATTCAAAGGAATTTTTCAGGACGTTTAGCTAAAAAAAAAAAAAAAAAAAAAAAAAAGTCTACTAGATGGCACTTTTCTTGTTGAAATCAGCTCAAATACCCAAAGGAGTGAATGAATGCCCAAAGGCTATTGAATAAGTGTTAAAGTATTCGACTACGTTGACAAAGCTAATTTTGGCGAAAATTCACATTTTCATTTTACTGTCTCAAAGTACCATACACAGATATTCTAAAATGGCCTTTATTTTAATTCTATATGTTTGTAGAAATCTAGTTATGGTCATTTAAATAGTAAGAGACACTTGACAAAATTTGGTTGATTCCTAGATTACGGTGCTTCTTAGCCAACGAGGAGATAAAAAGTTTAATGTGATAACCTTGGAGACTTTTATTTGTTTTCTGAGACAAGACGGGAAAACGCGATAAATTAGCAATTTTTGAAAACGCGCCAAGAAGCATCGTAAAGTAGGAACTAATCCAGAATTTAAAATGTTTTTATTAAAAAACGAAATTTTTTCGCAGTTAACTGCACGAAAAACATGATTTCTCAAGAACTAATGAACTATAAATGATTTAACTTAGCATACATATTTCTTGGACCTGTGTGAGAGTAATAGAACACAGGTTTTGATGCAGATCTATTTTATTATGTTTTACAGCTTTTTAATTCCAGAAAATAGAGTGAATTTTGAAAAAATGCTTATTCACTGTACTAAACTAATCATGCATCCGTAAGTTTTGTAAGTACGACTTAACCTGCGGTCTGTTCCATTACCAACAGTTAGATGAGTACACATGCAAAGCCGCATCTGATTATATTGAAAAGCATTTTTTGAAGATTGTTTTTCCCAACGATGACATTTTCATTAAATTTTTTTAATAAATTACATTTAAAAAAAATAAACATAAATATGAGTTCTTAAGTTTTTCCTTTGAAACACACCCAAAAACATATTCAGAATGTTACATATTAGTTAAAGAAAATCGTCCCCGAACATAGTTGGATATCTTAAAATCAGGGCGTAGCCAAGGGGGGGTCATAACCCCCCCATGAGGAATTTTTTGCCATACAAAATGTATATTCTTCACTACATTATCACACTCACGAATACATATATATGAGTTGTAGTGGTCGTAACCCCCCCATGAAAAATTTCTGGCTACGCCCCTGATCAAGGCCGTACAAAATTTTAAATTTCGGGGGGACCAGGGGGTCCGGTCCCCCTCCCCCCGAAATTTAAACTTTTGTTAACAAAACTATAATAATGAAGCCTTTTTGTGAAAAATTTAGCGTTTTTCACCTTTAGGTCCCCCCCCCCCGAAATTTTTTTTCTGGGTACGGCCCTGTATATGATCCTGTATTTACAAAAATAATTTATTTACATGTAAGAAATTTCGTATATCTATACAATGGTTTTTTCTGTTTACATTAATGCCTTAGAAAATTTTTTAAGTCAATTACGAATAATTAATTTACTCACCGATTAAAAGCAACTATTTTTCCTATGCGCGCAGCCTAACACTCACAAAAATCATTTTACAGAATCAGTATTTTTTCTATATCCACTCTAATAATACGCAATTAAAATTACCAATTATTTTGTAGATGTTACATATCTACAGAAAATAATAAACCTTTTAAAAATGGTGAAAATCGAAAATATTTCTTTCATGTACATGATCCTGTATTTACAATATTAGTGTAAAATTTTTCCCTAATTAACAATATAAACACTTGTTAATTTTAAAATGTATATGATGTCGGATATAAAAATAGGCCATTTTAATTAGGTATTATCAGAGTGTATGTAGAAAAAATATTAAGTTTTTAAAATGATTTTTAAGTGTGTTAGGTGGCGCGCTATGAACCACATTTAGAAATAGTTGCTTGTAAATTGTTACTTAATTTAAATTTCCTAATAAACTTGTAAAACTTCTGAAGACCTTAATGTAAACAGAAAAAGCCATTGTATTGATATGCAAAATTTCTTACATGTAGATAAATTATTTATGTAAATATGGAATCACAGACATGCTCTGGAAAAAATAAGCAAACGCAATAATACTGTTTTCAAACAACTTGGAAAGTATCCAAGATTTTTAAATGTAACAGACAGGCTCTCAACAATCGTTACCCTTACACACGGATTGGTGGAGCCGCTCCAGTGCTATGGCCTGCGAGAAGTACCGATTTAACTCCTCTCGACTTCTGCTCCTGGAGTCAGGAGCGTAATGGGGGTCATAACCCCCCCCCCCATGAAAAATGTTTGCCATACAAAATATATATTCTTTACTACATTATCACGCACACATATACATATATATGAGTTGTAGTAGTCGTAAACCCCCCCCCCCATGAAAAATTTCTGGCTACGCCCCTGCCTGGAGTTATGTTAGGAACATTGTTTACCAACGGAACTTGACGCATTTACGGGAGAAAATCGTTGATTCAATCTGTCCACACTAACGCAGAACATGTTTCGTGACAACTGGTTTACAAAAATAACCTAATAATCGCCATTTGTACGATTCTAAATAGCTCATCGAGATTGCACTGGTCGATTTTTTTCAGGGGATTAAAATAAATAAGTAATTCTCTGCTGAACCATGAAAAGTTTAAATAAAAGAATGGTTCATCTGAAAATCTTTTGGGGATAATATGTTTTAAAGCATAATTTAACGTGCCAATAAGCATTTCGTGTGATTAAATAAAAAGGTATTTGTTATATTCATAATCTTTCAGCACATAAGTAGCCATGTATTATTACTTATGTGTTGAAAAATGTGTATATGCATCAGGCCCAGACTGGCCAGGTCAGCTGGTAGGCGATTGCCGCAGGCCCCCGACTTAAGGGAGCCCCAGCAAGGCCCCCAATAATGGATATACAACTTTATAATTAGAGTAATTTGATATATGTCAGAGTAATATATATCAAAGAAATTTGTTCATTTATTTCCCGGTAATCTAATGCCTTTAGACAATGGAGTAGGGGAGGACTCCCACAGACCCCTCTGCAAGAGTGCCTTCCCCCAAGAATCAGGGGCCCCAACAGCTGTAAAATAGCCAAATGTGGTTTTTAGGCACATAAACCTGATTTCCAAATATTGCCTATCGCAATATTGCATTCTCTCTAAATTCCCCTGTACGGGAACAATCTTCAATCTCTAACCACGGGACTCCAAAGGAGCCAGTCCGGGCCTGATATGCATACACACATTTGCATTCATACACAAATGTTGCGGGCCGAACTTCCGGATGTTAGCGAAGTCGCGGGCCTTGTAATTGGGATTTGTGTGAGATTTTGAAAAGTTTATACAGGTTTTATACGGAGTTTTGATTTACTCCGTGGGCCAGATCAAAAGCCGTGTCGGGCCACATCCGTCCCACGGGCCGGAGGTGGCCTACATGTACTTGTTGTGATGCAGACAATCACATATCTTATTTTTAATTATCAATTACTTAATTGTTAGTTATTTCTACATTTAATCTGTGTTCAAAATTTATTCTTTGCACTTTCGATTTGGATTTCTTTTCCCTTCGCCTGTAAAGTTTGTATTTCTGCACCTACCGTATTTAAAAGCAATCTTCCGTTTTCATTTATTTTTCCTTTTTATTTCACTTTTGCATTGGTAAAGCCTAGCATTTATGTTCCCATGGTTTGTTTATGACCATATATGGTATCAAATCTATAAATAACATTGGCTTTCATTTTGGGTTACAATTTAGCTGCTAGATTGTTTGTTTTATCCGTTGGCATGACTGGGATTCAAAAATAATTATACAGAAATGTTCTTAACGCCTACTGGCGTCACGTTACTTTCACGCTTTGTTTGGCGTGTCTCTTTGGCGTGTTTTGCTTGTTACTAACCTTTTGGCTTGAGTTTCTCATCATCATTCACGCCTTAGCAGTTGTCAAGTGAACCTGCGTTTTTCAGGGGTCTGCTCAGCCACCGTAGGACTTTATAATTTTGTTGTTTGTGATGATATATTAAAATAAAATGTAATTTGCCACTATAAAGTCTTGTTCTTTCTTCACGGCCTGGGTTTCGCCTTCATAAAAAATATTGGGATGTGAACCTGGGGAAAGCTTCCCCATACTTGTAGTATTAAATTAAAAATAAAAGATATACGCACGAATCGGGTATTTGAGTGATGGCCGACTTACAAAAGTGCTAGATTTTTGTTTCCTACAAGCTTGTACTGGAAAATCTGATAAATGGAGCTAGATTTCAAGTACTTTGTCAAGCGCGTATTTGTCGTAGAGGACATGTCGGCTGTGGTAAAGATTTGGCAATGGGTTTTTTTAGCAGGATGGCTCACCTCCACATTGGTCAAAGTTTGCACGCTGTTGAACTCAATCAATTTCGTAGACAAATGGATAGATCGCGATGGTCCAATTGAGTGGTCCTTGATCGCCGAATTTAAACCATTTGGCTATTTTCATGTGGGATTATGTCAAAGCTATCCTTTACGGCACTACGTCACCTAAACTGCAGGAACTCAAGCAGCGAATCATGGCTGCTAGTCCTTCCATAACTCCTCAGATGTTTTCATGTATTTCATGGAATGAAATCGAATATCATTTCAATCTCTACGAGTCATCAAAGGTTCTCAAAGGAAAGCTATTAACCTTTAAGAGGCCAATGTTCCCAATTGGGAACATCAAATTGAAAATGCCTTCAAAAGTTAAATTTATCAATATTGACCTGAAAAAATTAGGAGATAAAAGATGACTGGATTTTTTGAAATAAAAGTTGAATTTCTATCATTAGTGAGGAACTAATGATAGGAAATCACAAAAAATGAGATGTACAAAAAATCATGAAAATAGCCATTTTCATAAATTTTTACGGAGCTATGTTGATACACCCCCCCCTTTCAAGCTTAATTCATATCTTGTGTAAAATTTAAAAATAAATATTTCATACTTCTTAATATTTCACTTATTATTTAAACTAGCCACCAGTATATTCCGTTTTTGAAAATAATGTAAAAGCACAGTCAGAAATGACCTATGCTACCAATTCTAAACACATTGAAAATTGTATACAATATTTTTTCCACAATTAACATGAATTCCAGAATTCCATAATTAACATGAAAATTGTATACAATATTTTCCCCCATTTAAATGACTAATATACTTTAATTAACACATTAGAAGACAAAATATGCAAAAAACTAATTTAAAATATGCCTGAATCTCAATTCGATCTGTAAAAGGTAAATTGTTATGTATGCAATTAGTTAGTAATTGCATACATATTGTAAGGCTACTGTGTTTAATTTTGTTATTTACTTTTATAAAGTGTCCAACAATTCTTGGTCACCTTGTATATCCAGAAGTTTCGACAGAAGGAATTACCTAAACCTTTTTGTTACTGTTGTTGTTGAGAGATGGGGAGATCGTTAATTTGCTTTCAATGTAGTGTACAATTTATAAGACAATCCCCCTTTTTTATAACTAACAAAATCTATTATGTACCATACGCCTTTCGAATAATTCGATTAAAAAGTTCTCAATTTCAGTCATCCTTTCCCCCTTTACAATTCAGGATATCATATTCTGAAGTAAATGAGGCCTATTTTAATTATTCACTTCTCGAAAATCGAGAAAACGTGAAAATGAATCATATTTCTTGCAGAAGTAGATTAAATTAAGCAGGGGCATAATTTATTCAACATATACTGAAGTATTAACTGATTGGAAAGAGAAAAAAAAGAGACGTTTTTACAGCTACAATCTTTTGATTTAGCAGCAGAATGCATCAGAGACCTGGAACATTATTTATTCTCGATTCTCACGCAACACATGTGTTTTCACGGTTTTATGCCTTCGAAAGAAACATATTAAACTGTTTGTTGGATACTTTATACGTTTTATTTTCATTCTTTCTCGAACTTTATGTAAATGATTCAGTGTTTTCGCCGCAAGGTTTGACGAAAAGGTAAAACATGAAATTTTAATAGCGCGTTTTAGTATTTCTGATATTTGACAGCTACGGAAATGCACGTCATTGGTTGCTAAGGAGACGAAAAGTGATACTGTTTAATGAACTTTTTATGCGTTTTTATAACTGGGCGTATCTGACCTGTCTGCGTCTGCAAAACGCATCGAACAAGTGTAAAATCCATAACTAGGAAAGTTTGTGGGCTTGTATGTGCAATCACAATCACATGGAAACGGCTGGATGGATTAAGTTTAAATTTGGTCAATTTGGAAGTAGCTTAAACTCTGAATTAAGGCTGTAGTTCGAAGAAAAAAAAAACTCTTTTTAGTCTTGGTACACAAATTGAAATAAACTAATAGCACCATGGTCTCAAAAAAAATTCCATATGATTCTACATAAGGTGCTTTATACACTGTAATAAGCGAAAAACCTGTTGCCTTTTGTGAAATTTTCAGAAAAAAATCTTAAACATGGATCTGGCCTGCAAGATTTTCGAAAAGTCACACATTTTGGCAAATATTTAAGAATTTTTTCTAAAAGTTGTGAAACTGATACAGGTTTATCGTTTATTTCAGTATGTAGTACAGCTTGTAAAGAGACAGTTTCAGAATTTTGAAGTGCCTGACATAATTAGTTTATGCACCAAAATCACATGATTTTTTCGAACTACACCGTTAATGCATAAACTCAGAGCCTGCTTATCAGGGCACTTGCCCTGGGTCCACCAATTTCAAGGGCCCAAAAATTTTGTATTTTTCAACAAATTTTTATTTGTTAAAAATATAAATTCTTAAAATGCGTATCAAAAATTTAATTGCCGTTTTCTAGAAAATACTCAAGAGTTTGCGACTGATTCTCACTCATTTTACCCCACTAGGGGTCTTCTAAAACCCACCAACATTGGGCCAAAATAATTGAGCCCAGCGTCTGAGCCTCTCCTTGTAAGATTTATTGTAAAAAATATCGCATCGGTCTTAGGATACGTACGCTAAATTTTGCTAAATCTTTTCATTTATGCTTTATATAAGTTTATTTGTGTTGTATGTGTATAGATATTTATTATTTGTGAAAATAAATGCTGTTCGTGAATAGAAAAATCATTTAATGTTCTTTATTGCAATGTATTTGCATATTTAGTATTTAACGCTTTAACGCTCATTGTCTCCGCGGTAAGGATACAGGCTCCTTGCCCCTGGATTTGAATTTTTGAACTTTTGTTTCGCCGATAATAAATTCCCATGACCACCTTTACACAATTAACAAGTTTGATAACATTTGGTCTAGTAGTTTTCCTTTTCTGATCGTTTTAAAGTGGAACTTTAATTATAATAACCCTGTATCGCATTTTGCTGCAGTCATTTTTGAATTGCTCTTGCACTGCTTTTGTTCAAGAAAATCTCTTCTTTGCCATAGAAGATGTGATTTTAGCCATTTTTCGAGGACGACGAGCACTGAGCTCAGCTGAGGTGAGTTTTATATGGATAGAGGAATCACATTTACTCCATACACTTGTACTACTGATTTTTAGTCCATGACCAGTTGCTCTTCTGTAAGATTAAACAAATTTGCATTATTTCCATTCAGCTCTTGCAGTAAACTTACTTTTCCTTCCACATTTCCTTATTCTAGAGTTTCCATACTCTCATTTGAAGTCCAAATATCTTTTTATTCTACACACAGATGCTTGAGAAATTTTTGCTTTTCCAGCGATTTCATGTTGGAAGTGATTTTCTTGAATGAGACACTTTACTATAGCTGGTTGGTTTATGAGAAATATCACTTGCTTTATCCACGCAATAATCCTTTGAGAAACGAAAAAAAAAAAGCTACCAATTATAAACTACTCAAAGCTGCAAAAAGAATTGTTTTAACAATAAAATAATACCGATTTAAACTCAAGAAAAAAAAAGAAAACGAATTTAAAATGAAGAAAACAATTTAAAATAAAGTTTCAGAATCATAAGCAAGTATATGATTTAAAAAATTTTTAAAAATTCGTTTGTTAACCAAACTAGCTCTTCATGCAATGAAAGCAATTTCAATACTTTGGATCAAATATTTTTTTTTTTTAACTGTCAACATTTAAAAATATTATCTCCCCAAAACTATTCTAAAGGTGTGCAAATTCATTGGATCAACGAAACAAATAAATTTTCGTGAAATATTGCAAGTTTATGCAAAATGAATCAAGGAAAACTGAAAAAAAATCACAATTATTCTAATAATTTTCACACCTGTGTACTTTAAATTAGAAAAATTCGTCTAACAAAGACTAACTACCTTTCAGATACGGGAAATATTTTACTAGGGGCTATATACATATTAAAGTAAAAACAATTTATTTTACATGCTCCCTCATTTTCTAGCTCTTAGAAAACTGTTGCTCTGTGTGTAAGAAAATTATTATTACTTATTTGCCAGGAGAGGACAGCTCGCGTCACTGAATGTGTCACTTAGAGCTACATATAGTCCTTCCCGGAATTTCCAGCCACAATTTGGAACCTCATCAGAAGGTGAGGGGGGACTTCTGAATATTGGCACCCCCGGAAACTGCTAGCGACCGCCGAGAGGACTTTCGGAACCACGGATTTAACGTGCACGTACACCGCATGTACACGGTGGTCTTTAGTGGTATGCAGGTATCGAACCCACAACCTTCCGGTTACGAGTCCAACGCCTTAACCACTGGGTTACCACGGCCTAGAAAATTATTATTAAGAAAGCCCATGCTTCTAACTGAAATAGTTAGAGAGATATTTGCGGTTAAAAATGACGACTTACACTGCTTTACACGACTATGAATTTATTGATAATTTAGTACTTTAGGGGGTCATCCATTAATTTCGTAACGCTTCTAAAAAGGAATTTCAAAGTGTAACAGAGAGTGACACGGAAAATTGTGTGTGTTAACTTTCACTAGAAATTTCCAAGCATTATAAGAAAATTCTAGCTAAACTATTATTTTCATCAGCATTTGTGTACAAACATAAATTAACACTATTGAAAAGTAATTACGTTTTACTTAGTTTTTAGACATCTCGCCTTTTTATTTGGTGACAAATGCCAAAATTTTCAAATTGCATTTATCTATTCCACTTTGAGACATGGCATATTTTTTTAAATTACAGAGTAACATTTTTCTAAATAAAGGTGATAGAAAAGGAGGAACCACATAAAAATTAAATTTCGTACTTTAATATAAATACAGCCCCTAGTAAAAATTGCCTTATCTTAAAACTACTCTTTATTTGGCGAACTTAACTGATTATGTTTCGATCACTAACGGTTTAAGTTTAAACGATAATCCCTTTAACATCTACACTGCCAAAACAAAACTGTAGAGTATGCTAATTTTGAGTTCGACGTCAAAAACGTCGCTTCAGCGGCAGCGAATGAAATTGAACTTCAACTGAATGAGAGACAATGAAGACAAAGATGATGGGCATTAAGTGACTGCTTTGTTTCGATGAGTACAATGTCTCAGCGAAGTCATTTAACCGATTCAGAAGCTTGGAGAGTTGTCGGTAGGTTAGAAGGGGGCCAAAGTCAAGCCGAAGTAGCGCAAGCCATTGGAGTGTCACAAAGTGTGATTTCCAGGATCTGGAACCGGTTTTTGGCGACTGGAAGTGCAGGCCGAAGACCAGGTCAAGGTCGTAGATGGGCAACAACGCCCAATGAAGATCGTTATTTAGTGTTAACGGCTCGGAGACACCGGAATATGAACGCTACTCTTCTCCAACAACACCTTCGCTCGGCTACTGGCACCACGGTTTCAACTCAGACTGTCCGAAACCGGCTACATGGTGTAGGTCTGTATGCTCGCCGACCGATGGTATGTGTTAGACTAACATCAAGGCATAGTCGCGACCGCAGGGAGTGGGTAACAGAGCATGTGAACTGGAGGAGAAATGAATGGAGCAATGTTCTTTTTTCTGACGAGTCCCGTTTTTCAGTTCATCCTGATAATAGGCGTATTTTCATCTGGAGGGACCGTGGCAGTAGAAATAATCCTGCGTTCGTGCACGAAAGTGTCAGCTTTGGCGGTTGGGGAGTGTTGGTGTATTGTTGCCTCTCCATTTACGCGCGCACAGACCTCTACATCATTCGAGATGGACCTCTGACTGGTCGCCGATATAGGGATGAGATCCTCAGACCTATTGTAGTCCCTTACGCTGCAGCAATCGGAGATGACTTCATTTTAATGGACGATAACTGCAGGCAACATCCTGCTAACCTGGTGGAGGATTTCCTTTTCGAGGAAGGAATCATACGAATGGAATGGCCAGCGTGTTCTCCAGACATGAATCCAATAGAGCACGTTTGGCACGCTCTAGGAAGACGAGTTGCTGTACGCCAACCACCCCCACAAACTCTCCAAGAACTGGAAAGAGCTCTTCTGGAAGAGTGGGACAGAATACCCCAACACGTGATTAATAGCCTCATTGACTCCATGCCTCAAAGGTGTTCAACGTTGCTGGCCGTCCGTGGAAACCATACCCCCTACTGAAAATGATTTCCTTTGAAGAAAACACCTTTTCTTATTCTTTTTTTCTCATATACACAAATTGTGTTTTTTTCCTTTTCTACACAAATGCGCAATAAAATGCATTTTTTTCCTGCCAAACATGTGTAATTTATTCTCATATAACCTACTACGTCTGTCGACCACGTATCAATCAGCTAAAAAGTTTCCCTGAAGAGAGCCTGTTTCCTAAGCCACAAGATCCACCTAAAACCGCAATATCCTTTAATTGTTTTGAGCAGTGTATTTTGAATTACCCGGTATATGTTTCTCTATACACTATTTCTCGTCACACTTGAAAAGAATTTTCTTTTGCGTTTATGTGTTATAAATACCTCATCAAAACTCTTAAAGTTTGCCGCATTTTCATCTTTTTTATTTTTCTCTTACGCGTTATAGTACTATTTTAGCAACTTTTCACTTCTACTTTATATCAAACTGCTATATAATAGGTTCCAGGAAAACTATCTCTTTCCAAAATAGACGTTTCCTCTCTTGAGATATGGGATTGAAACGAAACTTTTAACGTCGGCTATCCATCAATTTCAAGACTTTTGAAGATAGCCATACGTCAACTCTTTTCACATTTTTTATTTGCTTGGAGTAAAATGTTATCATCCCGTGATTTATTATAATGAGAATTAATGAAAGTTGGATACGGCAGTTTTTATTTGATGAAACATTTATTGATACGGATCCTTCAGATATATCTACTGGATTATCTCTTTATCTTTTTGAATTTAATTACATATGTAATATGTTAAACCTTGGGGAAGAAAAACTTTTTAAAAATGTACCGTCTTAGTTGTAGAATAATTGAATAATTTAGTGAATGGGATACCTGACGTAAACAATTGCCATCTCTCTCTTCCCGTACCAATAGCTCTTTTCGCGATTATTATTATTTTTTAATTAATTTTTTTAATTATTTTTATTTTTTGTCTCGGACTAAAATGCCAACAACCCGTGATTTATCATAATGACAATGAGGAATGAGAAAAAAGGATATGGAAGTTTTAATTCGATGAAACATTCATTTCTCTGTTTCCTTCAGATACATCTACTGGATTATCGATCTAGCTTTTTCAATTCAATTGCAACTGAAGTATTGCAATATCATAAACCTAAAAAGAAAAAAACTTTGTTAACAAAGTTGTAAAATACATGGAATAATTTTCTGGATGGTATAGCTCACATAAACAATCGCCTTACCTCAACTATTTTCACGATTTTTGTTGCCTGGACTATAATGCTATCAGCCAAGGGGTTTATATTGAAGAATTTTCATTTTTTATCAAGTGTGCTTTTTTGTACTTTCATTTTTGTCAAAACGTCAATCCATTTTATAGTACATCTCATCTATAATATTGCAATTTAAATTTTTCTATACATTTTTCTTTTCTTAGTAAAAACAGAAAGAGTCCAATTTTAGAAAAAAAGTAATAAATGTCCTTTTCCCGTATCACAAGTCTTTCTTTTAGCTATTGCAACCAGTATAATAAATTAGCTTTAATGAACTCTTTAATAAATATCAATACACTGCTTTATAACTTAAGAGAAGGCTGTGTAAATTAACATTGAGAGTTGCTATCTTAATTAATAAATCATTTAAACCATCGTAGTTCAAAAAAATGTATCTAAATGCAGAAAGAAAAAGAAATTAAAGATTCTGAATTATTTAAACATAAAATATCGCTTTTTAAAAAATGAACATATTCTCGACAGTTTTGCAGTTACGGGAACAAGGTTAGGCACTTAACACCGTAAAGATATAAATGGTCCGATTCAATTACAAAATTTATTCACATGCATTTTTTACTCATTTTTTAATCTTTTTAAGAGATTTATAGTTTTTGGAAGCACATTTTATAATTTGTTTCAATTTGATGAAAGAGGTATTAAAACATTTTAAAATTAAATTAAAAACAGCAAATTTATTCTTATCATTAAAAAATGCCTCTTGCTGAATATTTATTACGTATATCTGTATCAAATAATAGGGATTTTGTGCATACCGTTTTCACTCGCGGTAACGCTAACATTAAATGCCATTGGACATGGACAATACAGCGCATGCGCACGTAGAAAATCCGAAACGTGGTTAGTCAAAATACTCCGTATGCTTTGAAGAACGATAATTTTGCGGTTGAATTAAACTGTTTTGTTTTTTATAGTACCTTAGCGTTTCCAGCACTCCACATACACACACATACACACACACGTACTCATAACGATCATGCCATTTTCTTTTATAACGCTATGTATGCTTGAAGTTTATGAACAACGGATTTTGAGATATTCTCCCTTTTTCCCTTAATGTAGAATTTTATAGACTTACCTAATTCATTATACAAATCTTTAACTATCATGAATTGACAGTGCACAATAGGTACCATTACTAGTTAATAAATAGAAAGAGCAGGGCCCCACCATGGCCTTGTGGATAAAGACACCGAAGCTTAGTCTACACAGTGAAGCACTATTTATACATATCTCGTTTATACGTTTTTATCATCTATACGCTTTTTTGGATGGTCTCGGAGAAATCCGTTGGATTTTAATGTTAAATAATTTCATTTATACGTTTTACTGAAATCAAAATCTTCATTTATACGCTTTTTTAGATCTGAAAATGAGAGAAAACATGTGCTGCAAAAAGTTTCCGACAAGTTTTGCCTGGTTCTAACTTTATGAAAGAACACCTATTTCCGGCGATTTAAATGATAATATTAAACAGGAACTTTTAACTATATACAAACTTTTTTCTGTGCACTTCCAAACAGCCATTAGTAGAAAATGACAAAATATTGTGTACATGCCGAATGTATATGAATACGAGTACTACTGTACATTAAATTCAGAATAAAACTGTTAGTATTACATAGATATTGTTGTATTTTATTTGTATTTTAATTTGAATATGATTTTTCATTGTTGGTTATCTCGATAGTGTACGTACTTTTGAGAATTTCGTTTACACGTTTTTGTCATTTATATCGTTTTTTCTCTAAGTCCCTTGAAAAATGCATAAACAATGTTTCAATGCATTTATATCAGGGCGGCATAATCTATCTATGTTTCAAATTTCATCCACATCCTCCCAGCCCCGCCACTGTGCCCGTATATGTAGCTGTTTCAGCATGGAACAGTAACAAACTTACACAAGTTTTCGCATTTATAATATTAGCAGGACTGAATCGTGGGAAAGCGTGACCGAATCGTACATAGTTAAAAAGTGCCTGTTTAACATTATCATTTAAATTGCCATAAATCAGGTGTTCTTTCATAAAGTTAGAACCAGGCGAAACCTGTTGAAAACTTTAGCAGCACACATTTCATCCCATCTTCAGTTCTAAAAAAGCGTATAAATGAAGTTTTTGATTTCAGTAAAACGTATAACTGAAATTATTTAACATTGAAATCCAAAGGATTTCGCCGGGATCATTCAGAAAAATGTATAAATGATAAAACATATAAACTGTTCTTCTCTGTAATAATATTTTTGTCACTATCATTATTACTGTTCTTTTAGTATAATTAATGGAACTTGAGATCACAGGACGGTGCAATCAATCTCTCAGTGTAAAACACGTGACAACCCATTCCGTTTCTAATGCAAATACAAAAACATATTTGTTACAAATGTGAACGTGAGGAGGTAACCAATAGTCCTTTGACCAATGATTCATCATGCCTGAGACACATGCTTTGTGGAAAATAGAATACCAACTCCCAGCAGCACCATTATTCGTCCAAAGACTCTTGAGTTCTCTTTGGACTAATTAATATTACACCAGGTGAAAATTCCCACGTAATAAACGATTATTTTCACGTTTCGATCCAATTCGCGTTTAGTTTACAGCGAAACTTCTTGGAAACGACCACCTCCCTCCCGTTCCGCGAAAAATCGGTCGTTAAGAGAGTTGGTCGAATAAAGTAGTATAAACATTTAACAGCCACAAAAAAAATGCTAGAAAATATTATTTGTTTCGTTATTTATGCACATGCGTACTAGTGCATACGTAATTATACAAACATATCTTTAAAAATTTAATTTTAATAAAATGTTTAGAAACTAGAAGCCCGCTGTGGACGCGATTACAACGGACGGTAGAAAAAATATTTGACGAAAAAAAGCCTACGCTCAATATATTTAATCAACGTCCACCTAAAAGAAATAACTTCATATTCAATTTTTATTATTTACCCAAATCGAATTTCATGCTCTTCTGGAAACGCACGGAAACTTTTGGGATTCGAAAAACTGTCATTTCGTTTTGTGTACACAGCCCTTCTTTTACTCATGCAGACGATTTATTTGTGAAAGCAAAAAATTAAACTATGTAATCTGGAAAAACTAATGTAAAGGAATTGGAATCACACTTTCCTTTCAAAGCCTGATGATCGTGATCAATATGACGTCATATCAATTGCAACAACTTATTTGGCACGCAAATGCTTAATTGTTTTTTTATTCTCGGAAATGAAAGTGAGCTGAAAATTGCAAAAAAAATCGTTGTTTCATCGCGACAACGCACGTCCTCATACAGCTCATTTAACTCGGGATTTTACTAGCCGATTCTAGTTTTATTATTGGTTTAAAAACTGGAATCGTCAATAAAACTGGTTTATAATGACGGTCCATAGAGGTCTGCATCCCAGCCCTAATTAGATTTCTAACTCATTTTTAAACTCATGACGTCAAAATGACATCATTCTCAGTTGCAAATCTAACATGAATTAGTGAATGAATAAGAAAAAAAAACACCCGTTGTTTTACTTTTCTACATCATCTGATAAGGTGGAAGTTTACTATTTTGCTCGTGGTGTAATTTTTGCAAAAGCTGGTTAACCTAGTTAGGATTTCTAATGCATTTTTACATTCGTGACATCAAAATGACGTCAATCTCACTTGAATTATTGAAGGTAATAAATAAATAAATCTAACTTTTGTCAACTATGCTCACTAATGTGCTCAAATCGGACATTTGAGTAGCTTTCTGCCCTGAAAATTGCGAAAAATCGTTAAAATTAGTGAACAGGTGGATTTTCAGAATTTTCAGTTGACTACGGACTATTTTATGTCGTTTTACATATTTGTGCAAAATTTCAAGCCGATCGGTCGGACTGTGTGGGAGGAGTTCCCGGACAAACAAACTTTCACATTTATTAAAATATATTACTTAATGAAGCTGTCCTCCTCACTCTACTTGACTTTAGCAGTTAAAAATTGAAACTTTTAAATTTTCGGAGGGAGGAACAGGCTACGCTCTCTTCAACTCCAAACCATGCACTTAGAGACAAAGGTTCAAGCAATATTTTTATTAGAATTAATTCTCAATGCTGCCGGACATTTTCTTTGAAATTTGTACACTTATCTTTAGCACAACATAATACAAAGTGATATATTGCATAAATATATATTCCTTCTGTTCATATAATATAGTCTTCCCCATTTAAAAGTATTTTCTTTTCTTTTTGTTTGTAATGTCTATTACTTATTATAATAACAGACATGACATTTCAAATAATAAAAATTCATGAGTCTAAATAATTCCACAAGAACATAAGAAGAGACATTAATTTAGACTAAAAATCTGATGATCTTAAATTAATCAACTGAATTAACAAATAAATAAATGCCGTGTTTACTCGCGTAGTCGTTGCCCTCGTATAATAGTCTCACCCCCGTTTTGAAACAGAAAAAATAGCTTTAGAGTTACAATATTAAGTAGTAAATTTTCCTCCCATAATAGTCGTACCTAGACTTTCACCATAAAAAGTTGGCAAAAAAGTGCGACTATTACGCGAGTAAATACGGTATATTTTATAGAACTAATTACGGTAACAGACATGGCATGCCATAAAAATGCTTATCACAAATAGGCTTTTGCTTTTTCAGTCAAATGCCAAAAACTCAAGAAGTCTATATTTCTTTTTGGACCATGCTCTAATGGTAAACAGGTATTACTATTCTTAAATTTCAATTTTGTTGTATAAAAAGTTAAAAATAATGTATGGTAATAGACATGAAATCAGTTTCCGGAAAGCTATATTTAATTATCACAAAAGTCTTAAATTTTTTCTTAAAAACTAAAACAAAAAATACTTTTCATAATGTAATTTAAACTTCATTTCACAATGTTAAAGCATGCCAGGGCAGAAATTTTAGTTTATGAGAACAGCATCTGTATAACATGTTTTATGCAGAATGTTTTATGTTCTACGATTCGGACAACTATATTTCAGTATCTTCTCTATTCATTTCTTTTTTGAAAAATGTTATTAAATAGTATGTTTTTTAATCTATTGTTTCAGTACTGGAAACTGATAAAAACCATGATAAAAAGAAAAATCATTTAAATTGTCTTATACCTTGTTAAAAATTAAATTAAAAAAATAAAAATTACACACGGACAGTAAATGGCACCAAATTTTGGAAATGACCCAGTTACTGTATATTTAATGGTGCAGTTCGAAGAAGCAAAACCTCACTCACGGTCGTGTTACACAAATTAAAATAAACTTTGGACTCAAAAAAATTCAGAAGTGAAAAATTCAGTAAGCTTTATAAGCTGCATTACACAATATAATAAATGAAAGAACTGTGCCTTTTATGAAACATTTAGGAAACATTCTTAATCATGGAATTATACAGCAAAATTTTTCGAAAAGTCATCAGTTTTGCAAAATGCCGATTTTTGCAAAATCAATCACAATCGACATTTAAGCAAAGTAGTGTATTTTTGCCTAAAAATGACCACTTTCATTATTGTTTTAATGGCCGGCTGAGCTGTATAGTGGGTAAAGCACCGTACTCCGGTTCCGGGTTCAACTCCCGGCGGCCAGGGTTCGATCCCCGACTGGGCGTGGTTGTCATGTCCGTCCCTTCATAGGGAGCGACGTTGACCCACCTACTAGGTGCCCCATAATAAAGTGGCCAACACCTTCGGGCCGTTGTCAGAGACAATGCCTAATCGGCAAAGTACCCGCCCGTTAGAAAAAAAAAATTGTTTTAAAGAGAAGCATAGTAAATAGTAGTGACATGAGAACAGAAACAAATTTTAAGCATGTCTCTATAGGCAAGCTGCTGTAGTAATGAAAGTTTATGGAAGAGTGAACTAAGAAAAATATTTTGACACTGTAGATAGAGCTTTCAACAGCAAGTAGTATATACTATCAACAGCAAGTAGTAGTTTTTCCGTTTCAGAGAGGGGCGATCGGGTATTTTAGATTTTTATTGGTACTAGGGTTAGTATAATTCTTTTAATGTGTGTTTTTAATAATCGTTTTACAATTTCGGAGGAGGACCAGCCCCCCCCCCTCCACCCCATCACCTTAAATACGCCACGGGTTGTGAGTACAGGAGATTCCTATAACTTAGATCAACTTAGTAAACCTTAGTAAAAGTCCCCCTCCTTTTTAATCTATCATTTTGAGAAATCATTTATTCCGGAAATAATACGTATATTGCTAGTCAAAAAAGTTTCAGAGATAACACATTTTTCAGCCATTAAAAATCTTGGTAATATTAAAAATCATGCTACTTTTTTTCTTTGAACAGATTAAATTAGCAGCTCAAATTTTATTAATGTTGAAAATTCAGTATTAATCGGCTTTATTTTTTAGCACTACGAGAGAAATTTAATAATCTACTAATGCACTCGTACTCCATTAAAAAAAAGCAAATATTGCCATGCCATGACCTTATTAAAGTACGTTAAACTCAAATTTTGTTTTTACTTTATTTCTTTACAAAAATATTGTCTACCACTTAAAATGCAGACTAAACTAGAACGGATTGATAAACAATGTAAATTTTTTTTTTTAATGTTACATCAGGGGCGTAGCCAGAAATTTTTCATGGGGGGGGGGGGTTACGACTACTACAACTCATATATATGTATACTTGGGTGTGATAATGTAGTGAAGAATATACATTTTGTATGGCAAAAAATTCCTCATGGGGGGGGGGGGGTTATGACCCCCATCACCCCCCCGTGGCTACGCCCCTGTTACAAGTTAATTATAAAACATGAAAAAAATTGAGACATAGGCCATCCTTTCAAAAAACACGCTATTATGCGACTGCACTGTATATTTAATCTCAATCCGACCGGATGGTCGGCATTCATGAAATTGAAAAATATAGATAAAGAACGAACACATGAAAAACAGCAAAAATTATTCATTTAGAAAAGCTTTCTCAAATTTCTGGTGAAAAAATTCAATTCTTCATTTAAAGGGAGTTTTTAAATTCCATTTAGTTGAAAGCAACGTACACGTTCTATTGCAGAGTTTTCCAGACTTCTCACTTCTTCAGTCCTGCAAAACTAGAAAAAGTATTTCAAAGACCAGTGTCAGTCCAAAATCATAAATATTATTTAACCATGTATTTTATTTACCAAATCAAGTATTACAAAAGCATAATTTTTAGTTGACTTCTGATTTTTAAAAATAAATTTGATACATGTGGGCCAGTTAGTAAGGTCTCGCGAACCAATGGTTGGGAAACATTGTTGTATTACTAAGCCTAAAATGGCATGCTGACACTAAAATAATTTATTGAGAGGATATGCATGTTTTGCGCGAAATTCGATGCGCTTATGAAAGTGTAAATATATCTGAACTTCTAACTTCTTTCGTTATTTTTCGAAAAGTTACATTTTACAAAAAAAATCGATCATTACATGCAAACATTTATACCATCGTAAATATGAAAAAAACTTGCATTACAGCTCTTTTAATGCTGGATGATCCGACTTTTGTTTATGTTTCAATTAGGGCTTGGCCCCAAAAAACAGTTATAACTGTAAAACTACCGGTTTGGTGTCATGATATGCTACTATTATGATAAAGCCTTATGGAAAATAGTGTTAATTGTATATTATTTGTCTTTTGCAGAGGCTCACAATAGGACATACATTAATTACATTATGTAGCTAATTGTAATATTTAAAGTGAACATTAAGAACTTTCCTATTCAAGTGAAATAAAGTTGCAAAAGATATATACTTAAATGATTATAACACTCATTCAAATTGTTGTAAGTAACCATTATAGTTTTTATGTGCATATAACAGGAACATTTTCAGTACACTGCGTCTTCCTGGAGGTATCTATTTTGAAATAACTGAGAAATGACCATGTAACCAAACTAATGAGAGACCAAAAATAAAATTAAATAATGCTATGGGGAAAAAACTACCTATTTTAAGGTGTCATTCTTGTTGCTTAATTAGATATTAGCAGACCACCGGAACAATGTCCAGTACCCCGAGCTAGAAAGCCCCGCGAGTGAGGAGGAAAATATGTATATTTTATACTTAAAATTTTCATTTTAAAAATTAAAACTTCAATAATGATTTTTAAACTTCCATTTCTCAAACTAAAGAATATTGCTTTATATGCAGGGGTATTCAGAACTCATGTCAAAACGTATAAAAGGCAGTGGAAGAAATAATCTATCATATATAATGATAGAAGAATTGGTTAAAATTCACAAATAGCCCTCTTCTTATGCGTAAGTACAACATTTATACTATTTGATTGTTTATAGTTATGCCGACCAAGTTGTATGATGGGTAAAGCACGACGTGGGGGCGACGTTGGCCCACCTAGTAGGTGCCCCCATAATATAGTAGCCAACACCTTCGGGCCAGTTGTCAGGGACAATGCCTAATAGGCAAAAGTACCCGCCTGTTAGAAAAAAGAAAAGTTAAAGTTATTTCATTTTTTTTGTTTATTTATATTTAAGCCGCTGATCGGTCGTACAACTTTATAGCTATTATTTCATTTGTCGGTAGTATTGGTTTAGTAAACTAATTTTGTTTTGGTGTTATAAGAATACTTTCGCAGGTGAAATAATTATGTTTCAACTACTTTTATGTTAATTTTCATCGATTATTTATTCTGCACACTCACGTAACAATAAGTTACATTCGTAAGCATACACCATATACTTAGGAATAAACCGCGCACTGTTTTAGTGACCCCTTTTTTTAGGGGGGGGGTAACATTTTTAAGAGTAAAAATATTAAAGTTTCTCTACATTTTAAAGCTTTAATGTCAATGGCTATCTAAACACTGTTAGGGAATCGTTAAACTTTTGGAAAGTTTATCTCAGATTAATAGTTACAGATAGTTATAAAAACATTCTGCGATCATTGTATGTCAGATCAGTGTCTTGAATATAAATAAAATTGTAACAGAACGAAATAATTTACACAAAACAATCAAATAATGTATACGCTTTACTTACGCATATGATAATGATTATTCCTAAATTTCAATCAACATGTTCAAAAATGGTATATTTAATAAGAATATTTTGATTCTTCTATGAGTTCATACAAGAATCTACAGTCAATATATTCGTATTAAATATTATAAAAGTATAACAAAAATGCATATCACAAATATACATTAAATATCAATTCTTGTATGCATTCAAAAATGAGTTTTTCATGTTTTCAAAAATGAGTACATAATGTGCTCAAAAATTTTGAGTATACGTACACTCATGTTTGAGTTCTTGCATGAACTCAAAAAAATGAGTACATGAGTTTCTTAAATTTGAGAACACATTACTCGGATCTATTATAAGATCAGAATGTACTCAAAAATGAGTACATTCTGCTTATTTTTAAGTATCTTGTTTCTACAGTGAAGATGGTTCAAAATCACATAGGAATGTGGGTCGGAAAAGTAGTCTTCACATACCTGTTAATATTCATTTTGAATTAATAGTGAACTTTCCGATCATAGTTCGCCGAAAACAAACGGATCTTATACAGAAAGCACTAGATTAAAAGTGATTATTTTTAGGATTGATAATTAAAATAAGGATTACATACAGAGGAGTACCGTAAAAGGAAGCAGTACGGGGGGGGCTTGGTTTAAGAGGGGCCCCCATACAATGAATTACTTAAAAAAATAAGATAAAATATTTACAGATATGAATTTTCATTTTTCGGTTTTTTTTTTTTTTTTTAAGGTAACAGCAGAACATAAGTTTAAAGAGCTTTCAAGCAAAGTTTTCAAGTTTAAAGAGCTTCTCCGATATGCTATCAAATAAAAAGTGACCAATATCAAATGTTTTATGTATAGCTAGTTACAACAACTGAGATTTATGTCATATTGGTGCCAAGAGTTTAAAAAAGACTTAGAAACCCAGTTATGTTAAGAGACTGTAATGAAAAAGTGACGTCAGACTTGAAATATTTACGTAAAATTTTTTTCTCAAATTCTGATTAGCATTAGAATTTTTATTTATTTTTATTTATTTATTTTTTTTAATCTTCGTGAACCATGAATTATTAGATTGAACTTCTTTGCTTTCTGTAGAATCTATAGTTAACTTTTAAATTTCAAGTGAGATTGCGAATGTCTAACGTCACAATTTTAATACCTCCTAAAACAGTTTTTTTTTTTTTTTATCACTAGGGCCAAGGCCCCTAGACTCGCTACGATCGCATTTCTTATGAGGCATTTGGCCCCTAACAAGTCATATTCGTAAAAAAGACATAATTTTAACAAACAAAACCCAAACGTTGGATTAGATAGAATGTTATCGAGCTACACATGCTGCTTGGAACATAAGAATTTAAACCTCGTACTATTTGAAATTATGTGAAACCCATGCTACGCCTTGCGTATTAGCCAATTATGGAGAATTTTCTTAATTTGGCGACTTGCGTAAATGTATAATTAATATTTAGCTCTAAAAAAACAGCAATTCATATGTTTTCTTTGATAAAACCTACGGAAAAGGTAGGATAGCTTGCCACCAATGGCGACTTTTCATTATTTTCCGATTTACACATGCTCACAACATATAATTACTGCTCATTTAAGGTTCCCGGAAAACCGTTATCCATATTTTCATTTACATAATTCTTTGAAGATTGGCGTACTTAGCACCACGAATTATACCATCTCGCCGCGCTGGCAAATATCCTAAGTGTACTATAACTGCTATAATGGCAAAGTTAACGCCGCCAAATATTTCTACTGGTAGCAAATAATCCAGCTGGACCGAACCGGCTTTAAAATAATCTGCATTTTAATTATTTTTCATTTTCAAGATATTAGTTATTCTGTTTTGGAAAAACGAATAATCGCTCATTCTAAACTCCTGTTGTCTAAGCGAACTTACTATTTGAAAATTGTCAACATTGTGTAACACATTTTGAGTTGCTTATTTTATATACTTTTTAATTTGGCGTAAAATGGATGTAATTCTACTTCATGTTTGACAATTTCAAGTGATTCTACATAATTGGAATTGCTTTGTTGCAAAGGAATGAATGATTTTATGCCAAATCTGGCAACCATTATGTTTTATTTTTTCAGCTTTTTATTAATTTCTTCTAAAATAATTCGATTTTCGAAATTTACGTCACCGTATCAGGTTCCTCGAGTTTTCAGGTTCGAGTTCCCCGAGTTCCTCGGGAACATGTTTCTCGAAATTCAAATCCCCACGGTTTAGAAGAAGATGGGTCAACAGGCTTTGACAGCGTCGACAGCGGCCTTTACTTTTTTATAGAATAGAGAGGTACCTAATATGCCTGTCAAACTTTGAAGTTTTAGGTGATATTTGCCTAATCTCACAAAAAGCCAAAGTAGTTTACATGCAATAAAAGTTCAATTCTGAGCAATTAAGCGTTCTTTCTAGCCTAAATTAAAGCTTTAAAAAATCTAATCTTTCCGAATCTTCACTACAGTTCCACGTAGGACAGTACAGCTCCCTACGAAGAGGTGACATTTACACAAGCGTCGACTGCTTCTTCCTACGAAATCTTGCACTTTCCCACTTGTTATGCTTCACTTTTTTTAAAGATAGAATGTTCGGCAAATTTTTGTCCCACCTAAAAGATTCATGAAAGGTTTCATATATTCAAAGAAAATAAATAAATAAATAGATTTCCCCGAGCTAAGAACAAGATAATTGCTAGCTGCTATTAAGAGTGTTCTCAACTATTAACAAAATACTTTGTATGCATAATTTCTTTTTTAATTTATATATATTTAAGTTATCGGTCCATTTTTGATAAATTTACACTTACAAATTTAATATTTATTTTAATTTTTTGTTTCGAAAATTCAAACAATAATTGGTCAAGATTCATTCATTTTGCATCATATCTGCAGAGGATTGCATAAAATCTGGTAATTCCAGAAATGATTCATGGGGGAGACAGAAAAGATTTTGGGGGGAGGGGGGTGGGGGGCGCTCGGACTTTTGTGGCAAGCCACTTACATATTGATTATTAAACTGATTATCAATGTTACTACTAACAGGTAAATGCAAAGGACGTTTCTGGCCCTAGAACTATGCGTGCTGTATTTATAAGGTAACTAATATTTTTTTTAGCTTGTCATTTTTAAAAATCAAATAATAAGTTATCAACACAATTTTTATTAGTGGTTTTTTTATATATATAAAGTAAAGGGTTAAAAACGGCTATTCAAACAACCCCCCCCCTCCCTCTAAAATTTCTACTTAAAATAGTTGGTCGGGGGCCTCGCAAAACTCGCTTTGCCACTGCTAACGTTTGTCTTACCCGGCCACTGAACAAAACCGTCTAGTCTTTTGTATTTATATTCAGCAAAGATTTTTTCTGAAAAATTTCATCTATCTAGTTTCTTATCCTTTTGCGAGTATTCCTTCTCCCCTCCTCACAGTCTTTTCGTTTAGCTTTTCACTAAAATGGGATGGAGCAATTTTGATAAACCCGCCTCGAGGAACGCCCTTTCCAAAAGAAATGCTTGCCCATATTCACCACACCGCTCTCAAAAAAAAAACTGTAATTACATTTATATATAAAATAGGAATACCTGGATCTTGACAGGGAGGATCGACTTATCGAGTAGAGGATGCTGAGAAAAGTTAAAGATCGATCAAAGCAACACAGGATTGCTTGCGGAGGATTTTTTGGATCAGCACGTGCTTTTTGACCCGTTGGATTGGATCTTCTCATCTCGGATGCGCTGGTAATCCTTCTTCTTGGTCCTTCTTTCCGCACACCGCTGTTTCTTCGGTTGTCTTGGGCAGCGCTACCAGAATTCTGGGGCACACTCCCTAGACATCCATGCGCGGCTAGGACGGTGTGCGTCGTGTCCCCTGGACTTTCTCTCCTGCCCCTTACTGTGAAGCACAGACACACATATCAGTATGGGTGTGGAACCTGTTGCTAAGGTCCCAATGGCCTTTCTTCCCATGTACCAACACAAGTGGCACAAGAACCCATGTGAGAATTACGACTTCTTTGGCCTTTTCTTCGCCTCCGTCGATTCCCTTGAAAACTGGATGAGACTCAAGTACGAAGACGAATTGTGTAACTTGATCATGAAGCCTTCTCTGGATTCTCTGGTTTATTGCCGCAGCTTTGCATTATTAGAGCTTTTCAATCCTGAAAAAGTCGAAGCTACGGAACAGCGCATTGGCCGCAAGCTGGCGCCACCTATCCCCACTACCTCCAGTGATTACTCGAAATCACTCAAGATAAAAAGCGTTGAGGAGTCGGACCCGGACGAGGAAGCTCCCGAAGAAAAGGTTCCCCACGTGGAACCCACTGATGAAAGCCTCAGCCATTTACCGGATGTGTCGCAACATGATCCAAGCAACGAATCACACATGGATGTGTTGGGAACTGAAGTTTCCATGGCCACCCAACTACCCGCTGTTAGATCAATAAACACACCATCAATGCGGAGCTAAAAACCAATTATGCGAATGATCTTGCTGAACTGTCAAAGATAATCGATTCGGACCTTGAATCTAAATTGTCAGGGGACAAACATAAAATCGTTGTGCATGATGAGACCAAATTCAGAGCGGTACAAGCTTACCTAAAAGAAAAAAACATAGGGTTCCACCCTAAAAGCACCTAAGAAAGTAATTATAAAAGGAATTCCTACTTCCACGCCTATACCGGAGATTGATAATTACCTAAATTCCCTGGGGTTCTCCCCGGTTAGTCTTAACTTTCTTTACTCAAGAAAATATCAGAAGAACTGGGCCATAGTGCTGGCATCGCTACTGCCCACCCCTAACATGGAGGAGATTTACCGTCTTGATAGATATGGATATATGCGAATTACAGTGGAGCCCTATCGCCCCCCTAAATCGGCCAAGCAGTGCCACAACTGCCAAGGGTTCGGCCATCACTCTGCCCGCTGCTCCCTTACTCCCCGCTGCCTGAAGTGTGCCGGCCCGCACGCCTTCGCTACCTGCCCAACTAAAAACCAGGAACCCGTATGTTGTGCCACTTGTGGAGGCCCCCACGTCTCAAACTACAGAGGATGTCCCCGAAACCCTACCAATAAATCTAAGTCGCTTAAAATCAGCAAATCGACGAAATCGTCAGGTAACGATTCCCTGAAGATGACTCTTGTGAACCAGCTGAAAGCGATTACCGTGACTCCTAATGAAGATCAGCCACCGGAAGATTTCACAGATAAGGAAATCAGGTCGGACCCACAGGAGGGCTCCTCCAAAAACTCCGTGCAATATTCCAGACCTAACAAAGCGGCCAGAAACAGCCAGAAAAAACAAGAGGCTGCCAAGAATACTGCTCCCATTGGCCTTAATCCTCCCAAGGACAACACTGTACCTTTTAAGAAGAGCATAACGAAAACCACGACCAAGCCTAAAAACCACCCTCCCCCAGAGGTTGGGAACCAAAACAACACGATCACTCCCATCATGGAACTCTTCGCGGCCATGAGGGAGGTCTCACAAATTCTCGACATCAGCCATATGACGAATTTCTTTAAAGACGTAGCATCCACCGTCAAGAACCTGACCGAGCCCATAGACAAAGTGTACGCCTTGATGGACTCCTACACGAGACACTTTAACATCCATAATGATGAAGAAAAATAAACTAAATCTGCTATCGTGGAACGCCAACAGCTTACATGGCAAGATACAGGAATTCCGCGATTACCTGTCACGTAGTGACATTGGCATTGCTCTTATACAACAGACGTGCCTACGACCGAACTTAACGTATAATATTCCCAACTACGTCCTGCATCGCCAGGAACGACCACTTCTACAAGGAGGCCGCATTGCAGGCGGTCTGGCTATTTACGTCAAGAGAACTTATACCTCATCACCGGGTGACTGACATTACAATGGACTGCTTGGATGCCCTGTCCATTATTTTCGATGCCAGCCCGAAGATCATGGTTTCGTCGGCCTACGTTCGTCATAATGAAGGTTTTCCTACCAAAGACATAAAAACATTATTTAACTACTGCCCTGCCAACATCTTGATGTGTGATTTTAATGCTCGTCATCTTGCCTGGGGCTGTAGGACGAAAACCGTTTACGGAACGAGCCTTCTCAAACTGCTAATGGAGGAACATCTTCTGATGGCTTTCCCCACTACTCCTACGCATCTCTCGGATAATGGTAACTCAGTTATTGACTTTATGATTCAAAAGAACCTGAACCAATATCCGGACGTTGCCACACTACAACAATTCACGTCTGACCACCTGCCTATTGTGACCAGCGTAAACATCAGTTACGATGCTACTCTTAAAAAACCTCGTATGATCACCGACTGGTAACTCTTCTCGAGTCACCTCATTGGAGGTCCCCATCGTCTTCCCATTATCCGAAACGCCAGCGACATTGAAGCTGAGGTTTCTTCTCTCACGCAAGATATAAACAATGCACTGCACTCTGCTTCCCATCCATGCAAGCAAAATTACGCCTCTGGACTTCCACAGGACATCAGCTTGCTTATACACGCACGGAATAAAGCGAGACGTATCTTTCAACGTACCAGAAGTCCCACGGACCGTGCCACCTTCCAAAGACCCCAAGCTGAGACCCGCATCGCCATTCGCAACTTCCAGAATCAGTCTTGGGCGAATCACCTTGCCACCCTGTCTCCAGACGACTCTTCGATCTGGAAAACGTTAAAGAGCCTGACCAAAAAGAGGACTGACTTTCCTCCCATCAAGTCAAACAACTCATATGTGTTCCAGAAAGCTGACAAGGCTGAGGCTATTGCCAAAGTGTACTGTGACCAATTTACCAATCACGAACACTCGGATCTCGAACTTGATGATGAAGTGTCCACAAGATTACAAGCTCGGCCGGTGACCCCATTGCCGGAGTTTTCCCTTCCGCGATTATTAATATCATCACCAAATTAAAAATCAAGAAGTGCCCTGGACATGACGGGATTTCTAACAAGGTAATCCAAAGCCTCCCTGCCAACTGCATACTGAGACTTACCAGCATAACCAACTCAATTCTTCGGCTGCAGCACTACCCTGAGACGTGGAAACGAGCGATTGTGTGTCCGATCCCCAAGCCTGGACAAAACCTCTCGGATCCCAGCTCTTACCGCCCCATAAGTCTACTCTGTGGACTGGGCAAGGTTGTTGAGCGTGTCATCTTAAACAGACTTGCTGCTTTCATTAACAACAACAACATTATGATTCCTGAACAATTCGGCTTCAGGAATCACCACAGCACTGCCCACCAACTACTCCGAGTTGTGGAGCAACTCTCAGAAGCTATACAAATGAAAGATAGTGTGGCCATGGTACTCTTCGACATATACAAGGCGTTCGACAAAGTCTGGCACGTCGGACTCATTTACAAACTGTTTAGTATGGACGTGCCAGACTCCCTCGTCCATTTAATAAATAATTATCTATCTGACCGTAGTTTTGCTGTACGAGTAGAAGATACTGTCTCTAACTTCTACCCGATTAATAGTGGTGTGCCTCAAGGATCAATTCTTGGACCCACCTTATATTCTCTCTACGTCAATGACGTACCGAGGAATCCATCTACTGAAATAGCGCTCTACACAGACGATACTGCGATAATTGGCAGGGCCAGCAGCTCGCGAGTTTTGCATAAAAACATCCAGGACCACATCAACCAACTGGACTTGTGGATGCAGAACTGGAAGATCAAATTAAACCCGAGAAAATGCAAAGCTCTTTCCCTGGGCAGGAAATTCCCTCCTTCCCGTCTACAGGTCAGCAATACTGTACTAGTGTGGGCCGACAGCGTTACCTACCTAGGCATTGAGATTGATAGAAACCTAACCTGGAAGAGGCACATTGCCAAAACCAGAGGCAAAATGACAGCGGCCTTCCAGCGCCTCTCAAGTCTGATTTACACGAGAAAACTAAACACACAGAACAAAGTACTTCTGTACAAGACGGTTGTGCGCCACATCGCCACGTATGCTGCCCCCGTGTGGGCCTACGCGGCCAAAACCAATCTCAGAACCCTACTCACCAAAGAAAACAAATTCCTGCGTACCATTCGGTACAGTCATCACCATCTGGCAAATGACATTATTCTGAAAGACCTTTGTATGAAGTCTCTCAAATACCATCTACTCAAGCTGTCCAAGAAATTCTCTAAGAACATTGGAACATCCCTAATGAAGTGATAGCAACATTACCTGACTATGAGCCCTCGGACCCAGCATTTCGAAGACGGCCTAAAGCGGTTCTCCATGCCCTGCAGACTTAGCATCCACCACGCAGCCTAGTAACCTGTCCGTGGAAGTTCACCATTATTGGTGGAGGGAGGACAGGTAGGCACCCACTGCATTTTTATTTTTTTTATTTATTTATTTTTTTTTTAAACAAAAACAAAAATCTAATCTTGTTTTTGACTCTCTGTCTGAATTACTGGGGCCTCGCCGCAACTACATACATAAAAAAAAAACATACCACACACAACACACCGGAGGTAAGCGCGCCGCGCAGGTACTACGAAAAAGTTTACTTCAGTCAGTCAGTCAGGATCTTGACAGCTACACTGCTATTTATGCTCAGGGCTACTTGCTTTTAAATTATATAAGACATAATAGTTATTGGCGGATCTAGAGGTGTGGCCACAAGGGCACGTGCCCTCCTCCAGAAGAACGTAGTTTACACAATTAAAGACTGGTAGATTTTGAAGATTCAAACGATTGTACAACAAAATAAATTTTAAAATGTGTCCCCAAATTTCTATTTATTTCTATTTCATTTATTTACTTTTATCTGGCACTGGTTATTCAAGAATAATACAAAAATTAACAATACTCTCACCGGATTGCTTCAGTTATGCATAACGCATAATAACAAAAACTCTTATGTTGTGCTCGATGTATTTGAGTTGCAAAATTTAATTTGCATTCATTTATTTGTTTATGTTGAATTCTCCTTCAGATTATTTGAGTGAAGTACTATTAAATTTAATAAATCTCAATTTTTCGGAGGGAGGGACCCACTTCCGACTACACCCTTCCCAATTTAAAAGAATGTGACAGAGACGTTAAAAGGTGTTTTAAGTCACTTTTTTTTAGCGTCACAACTATTTCTCAGTTTTTTTTTAATTTCACAGATGTAAATTGAAAATGTATACTGCACTTAAGAAAATGATTTTTTTTCCTAAATGCATAACTTTGTAGGTGGCTCCGCATTTTAAATTACGGTTGTCCAAAATGGGGACTTAGCTCATTTTTCAGAAAAATATTTTTCTAACTCATCCTAATTATTTTTTAGAACTGAAAACCTCGTGTTCTAATAGCCTAGGACCTATTCTAAATAGGAAATAGTTTGAATTTATTTTTCTTTAAAATACTTTTTTTTGGCAGACCAAAATATGTTAGCGTCCCCATTTTGGACAACACTCCCCTAAATATTAATTTTTATACACTTTTTCTTGAATAAAAAATAGACACTTTCATGACAATTTTCCTGAAATAATACAACCTTTAACAGGAAACGTTTTTGAAAATTGGAATGTACTCGTACAAGCATCATTTCGAAAATTTTAAATATATAGCACATAAAATGTGCTTATTCTTGATGTGTGACTGTTATTCACGCTTACAGTTATTTACACGTAAATTATTGAAATCAGCTATTTTAGTTGATTTAAGTACATAGAAAGATCTAAACTATGCTTCCATATTATAAATTCCTGCAATAAAATCACACAAAAATGTTCCTACTGTAGCAGATTTAGGTCTTTGGGAAGTAGCACGCAAGGACCCATAGCTTGCTTTCTAACTGTAGGTGCCAAGGTCAACGTAACGTAGAACACATTTTGCAGCACCTGAGGTGATGCCTCTTATCTTCGGTATATAGTAAGTCAAAATTGTCACCTCATAGATATTATCACTCTTAGATAATAGTTAAGTAGAGTCACAGAAAAGGGGAAAAAGAAACATTAAACAAGGGGGAAAATAAAGCATCTTAGATTCCTCACAGAGCGCCACGGACGTGTGCGTCAGAAAAATAAATTAAACAGTGCCTTATTTGAGAGTGGGAAAAAATTGACGATAATGACTTGCATCAGGGGGATGAACAATTGCACGGAGTCTTTCGTGGTACATTCAACTGTTGTATTCGGGGATATTAAAGAGAAATTTGTTGGAAATTGCATAAATATTTTTTAAGAGATTATCGGAATATCTCTTAATAATTTTTCTAATAGGCTATATTTCAAGATTGGAATGAGTAGGTGTGACTGACTGATTGAAATTTGTGGTTTAATGGAGCACCTGCGCGTTGCTCTTACCTCCAGTATGTACACGATATCTTCCGTCAAGGGTGTCAATGTGATTATTTTTTTAATTTTTTACCCAATCAAATTTAAAATGTAGTGATTTCGTAATACACCTATTTTCTTTTCTTTTTTTTGTGAAAAATTTTCGATCTCTTCAGTTTCCACCGAGATTCTCCAGACTAGGACAGAGATGGCGAATTTCTCTCGTCAGTGTGCCAGTTGGACTGGAACGTGGGAGTAAGTGGCTAGTACTGTCGCTCCGTCCATAGCCGTGAAAATAGTATTAAACGTGAACGTGGCCACTGCGAAAAAAAAAAAGGTTCAAGCTTTCTCCATTATTGAAAGTACTGCAGGATAATTATAACTAAGGATTCTTGTAGTTTCATTAGCTGTAAAGAGCCTGCTGAAAACTGATGAATGTAACAAACACTTTAAATTTTCCATACAGGAAATATTTGTTAACACTGCGTATTGTGCTTCAAACCATAGTCTAGCATCGAATATTATAAACCTTTTATTATTTAAATCCGGGATCAGCAGATGAAAGCCGTTCATTTATTCAACAGTTGAGCTATGTAATCACGAGGAGCTACCTAGAAACGCACAAATTGAGAATATGACGTAAATTTCTCAAGAGACTTTATCAATCTCACGTAAATTTTAATTTGCTGTTCTTTTTATTGCCATAAAAGAAATCCCATTTAGTTCACTTCATTCACCTGATTTGTTCACCTTTACTTAGTTTTCTAACGCAGTAATATTAAAACTTACAACTCCGTAGAAAAAAAAAATACGTATACGGAAGACCATTAAGGAGGAACCCAATCCTACTCTAAAAAGAAGTATCATAAAAAAAGCCTTTAAAAAAAATCTATACGTAGAATCAATGCGAGGAACGTAATCCTACGTAAAAAAGAAGTATGATAAAAGAAGCCTTTAAAAAATCCTATGCATAAGATCGTTACGAGGTTTTGCAATCCTACGTTAAAAAGAAGTATAATTAAATAAAACTTAAAAAAGAAAAAAAAATTAAACCAAGGTATTAAAATTTAAAAAAAATTCAATTTGTATCTCGAGTTATCCGTAAGCTTAAGATCTTACGACAATAAGTGATAATAAGATTTTTCCCATTTCTCCCCAAAAGCGCCAAAACAGCGATAACGTACTGAATCTGATAGATTGCGGCTTAAAAATTTGAGGTACGTTTGAGACATCGAGAATTTAAACTATTTGCCATTAAAAGCAGAACGATTTACAACATTCCGAAATCGGAAAACGAAATGAATTTGACCCAATGCAAATACAGAAGAGTATTAAAAAGAAAAAGGAGGGGTAGGGATTTTTTTTTTCCCTTAAGAAAACATCTACTGAGACTCAGGGAATATGATTTTCTTGTATTAGAGAGGTTTGCATCCCAAAAAGACAAGCTTTTCCACTTACAAATTCTCGAGACTGAGATGTAGAATTATAAAAGCATTCCAGTGAATTGTTTGAAAACTGAATCTTGCCTTCCTTTGGGGGAACTTTGATTATATGTATATTTTCTAAACTTTTTCCGTATCTATCTGCAAATTGAAAGTTATACATCACGGCGATGGGCAAGAGGTGGTGGGGGAGGGGGGGTTATGTTTCTGGGTATGTGAGAAATTCGAAATTTATGTAGTAAATGAGCTTCAAAGAGCTTGATATCTTTTTATGCCGAGAATCGTGGAATTGTGCTGTTTTACAGTTTCAGCAAGGGACATTTTATTCGGTAACAAAGGTAAAATTGACTTTAAGGTTTGTGCTCTTGGCATCAATCTAGAATTCCATCGTAAGTGGAAAAGGAAAACACAAAGAAAACAGGTCCAAAGTAGCTGTTAGTGCTTACAGATATACTTATTTATTTATTTTATTTATTTATTTACTTTTTTTTTTTTGGTAAATCTTCAGCGTACTGAGTAAAAATGGTTAATGCTTGTGTCAATGAAACGTATATTTTCTCTTGTAAAATAGAGAAGTACAGAACGTGTAAAGCAAGTCCGTAATTTATTTTATGCAAAAAGTCTGAAAATATTTTTTGTAGATAATGTGCAATTTTTGTAAGTGTTTCTTCAGCTGTGAAGGGGAAAAACTAACATTTCTACTGCAAAATTTACTGCATTCAGTCGTGACTGACATGGAAGAAAGAAATAAAGACACTGGTCGACAAGGTTTTTTCACAAGAAATCTGAATAGTGAATCTTGTGCATTTTTTCATCCTGAATTCAGCTATGAAGTCCGAATTTTCCCATCAGGTATAGTTTTTCTGTGAAAGTTACTTTTCAAAATCTGATTTTATCGTCTTCTTTAACCTGTCATAGGAACCGTTACCTCACATGTAGCGATTATACCCAAGCTGTATATAAGGAAATTATTTGTAATATCATGCTGAAGCACCATAAAACAAGACCGTGCATGTTCATTTATGTTTGGACATGCTCAGATCTGTTAATCTGGCATTGTGATGTGTCAGTATTAAGCTGACTCAAAATGATCCTACATATGAAGCCAGTAGCTGTTCATCAGAACCATAGTTTCCCAATCAGAAAGATCTTAATGATCTGATTCGGGATTTAAATCTGTCAAAACAGCAAGCTGAAGTTTTAACTTCCAGACTCAAAGAATGGAATCTACTCCAAAAAAATTTAAGAATATGTAGCTATCGTAGCCGCCATAGTGTTTTCAAAGACTGCTTCTCTGAAGAAAATGGTATTGTGTTTTGTAATGATATTTGTTCAGTTATGGAAACTCTTGGGCATCAACACCGGCCAGATGAGTGGCGATTGTTCATAGACTCCTCTAAAGTTAGTTTGAAGGCTGTGCTGCTACATATTGGCAATGAACTTCCCTCAAAACCTGTAGCGCATGCCGCTGATATGAAAGAGACATATGAAAATATGAAACTAGTCTTGGAGAAAATACAATATGAAAAATATGAATAGAATATCTGTGGTGATTTAAAGGTCATTGCTTTATTGTTTGGTTTGCAACTTGGGTTCACCAAATTTTGCTGTTTCTTTGTGCGGCTGGGACAGCAGAGATAAGAAGTCTCACTTGGAAAATCATGACACAAAAGTGAATCTCCTATCCCTAGCCAGGAAAATGTGTCATATGTCAATTTAGTGAATCCTAAAAAAATACTTTTACCTCCATTGCATATTAAGTTAGGAGTAGTGAAAAATTTCATCAAAGCTATTTATAAACTTTCTGATGGATTCTTGTACTTGAAATCAAAATCCCCCAAAGTTAGTGATGCTAAAATGATAGAAGGAATTTTTATAGGACCACAAATCCGGCCATTAATGGCTGATGAACATTTCGAAGGACTGTTAAATCCACTGTAGAAATATGTTATAATAAGCTGTCAAAAAGAAGCCGTCCGTTATTCGAAACAAAGATGTTAATGCCGACAAAGCTCGGCTAAGACAATATCCTGCTGTGGTGAAATTTCGTCAGGGGCCCTATAATTAAGTCGCTTATGCTGGAGCTCGCCCATGCCTCCCAAAGAACTTATCTTCGACTTTTATGTGTTGCATTAAGATGCGATATTCAGTATGCAAGCCACGTGGCTAAGTAATAGTAGTATTACCGTATATATACCGTAACCTTAGCAGAGTGCAAGGGCACTTGATGGATTGCGCGCGGGTTTTCACTTGCCCAAATGCAGCAGTTGTGCGTATTGACTTGACCATTCAGGTGAAAATGGGCTTCATCTGTCCAAAGGATGTTCCACGGCCAAGCAGCATCGACTTCCATTCTGGCAAGAAACTGTAGCACAAATGTTTCCCGAACTGCACTGTCCCCGCCGGACAGCAGATGAAGACTATAGATTTTGTAAGGAAAATAATCCAGGATTCGATGCATTACACGCCAGACGGTCGAATAGGGCATATCAACAGCACGAGAAACAGTTGGCACACTCACAACACCATGTGGCGATTGGCTAGTGGCGTCCACGACCACCAAAGCAACGTCTTGTATGCGTGCAGAATCCACAACATGTCGTCCCCTACCTGGTAAAATTCCCAGCTGTCCGGTTCTTTCGAACTTCATGTCTCGTAAAGCACGTGGTGTTATTGGTCCTCGGCGTAAGTTCTTCAGTCGACGGAATGCTCTAATCGCAGCACAGGAGTTCTCGTCATTCTGGTAGAAAAGTTTCACTAACAGAGCTTTGTATTTCAAAGTCGCCATTGTGTATCAGCGAGCTGGAAATTACTGCTTGTGCAGCGCCTGTCTTCCACTTTTGTAAGGCTCGTCAATTGGGTACGTTGCGCAGAAGCTTTATTTCTGCAAACATGGGCGCCCATAAGGGGGGGGGGCAAGATAGGGCACTTGCCCCCCCTAGAGCTTTAGGTTAATGTCTTATGATGTATAGAAATGGCAAAACCAGAATTAAATTTGTTAAAAGTTTGAAATTTGCCCCCCCCTAGAAAATTTTTTTGGAGTTTCTCCCCCCCCCTAGGAAAATTCCTATGGGCGCCCATGTCTGCAAATCACGTTGTTGCAATATGCAAATTACTAGTGTTACAGCGCCACCTATCGGCAACTTCTTGTACTAATATTTTTAAAAAAATAAATCACGAGCGCGTGATCTGAAGTGTCTGTTTTCAAAATTTCATCACATTATAACCCATACAACATCCTGCACAGGCCTGTGAGTTGGGGAAGTTTAATTTGAACAACCCTGTACATCATGTCTAGGCTGAGCACACTGGACGTTCGCGGGAGGTATGCATCGAATTCAAGGAACAATCGTGACGACATTTACAATGTACTCTATGATGGGAGTTAGAGGATTCAAGAACTTCAAATGCTCTCCTGAATAACAGTCCCGCACCATTGATAAACATACTTTATATACTTTTCAGAAATACTGGGAATCATCATTTTAATAATGAATTTCGAAATAATTATTTAACTGCAATATACATTTTCAAGTTACACCTGTGAGATTTTTTTTTTAAACTGAGAAATAGCTATGATAAAAAGAATGTAATTTAAACGCCTGTGTCCCATAGTTTTAAATTGGAAAGGGCGTAGCCGAAAGTGGGTCCTCCCACCAAAAAATATGAAATTTTTAAATTTCATGGTGCTTCACTCAAATAATACGAGGAAGAGGGCTATGTGAACCAATAAATGAATTAAAATTAAATTTGGAACACTAATACATGAAACACAACATAAAAGTTTCTGTTATTGTATTAAACAATCCTTTATAAATTAAACAATCCTGATAGTGAGAGCATTGATAATTTTTGTATTATATTTGAATATCCAGTACCAGATCCAGAAAAATAAATTCAGGGGGGGACACTTTCATTTTCAAATTTTCTTGTAAATTCATTTGAGTTTAGAAAATCTACCAGTCTTCAATAGTATTAACTGTGCTCATATGGAGGAGGGCACGCACGCCTTCTGGCCGCACAACTCTATATCCTCCGCTAACTATTATGTGCTCATAATTTTAAGAGCTGGTAGCCCGCAGCATAAATAGCGGTAAGCTGTTAAAAACCAGCGATCACGATATTCAGTACCGTACCCAGAAAAAAATTGGGGATGGTCCAAACAGTGGAAAAGGCAGAATTTTTCGCATATCGTTATTATTATTATTTTATTAACAAAAAAATAGAACGAAATTTCAGGGGTAGGGGAGGGGGGGAGGATCCGAAAGCCGTGAACCTTTTCCGTGGGTACGTCCTTACCGATATTATAAATAAATATAATTAAAGTTTTTGAGCCCTCCTCATATTATAAGAGAGGTGAGGTATATGAACATATTTTTTAACAGGGGAGAGCGTACCTGGAGGAAGGTTTATTAAAATAGTTCCACCCCTCATTAAATACAAAAATAAGTTAACTGCTAAAGGATTGTGGGGTGGGGAGAAGCCATACGCACAAAAGAATGGGAAACTAGGTAGATGAACTTACTCATTGCTTTTTAGAATTCTTGCAAATCACCATTATAGTCACAACTTATTTTACTTGGGGCACATATTTTCAATTTACATTAATAATTGGTTTTTTATTTGAGAAATACCTCTTATAAAAAATTTGCTTTAACATTTTGTTTCTGAGTGCATGGTTGGAAATTGAAGAGGGCGTAGTCGGTGCCTCCCTCCGAAAATTTCAATCCTTTCAATTTTAAACTGTTAAACTCAAATAGAGTGAGGTGGACAGATTCATGAAGTAATAAATAAAGAACTATGAAATGTTGCAACTGGGTCATGTGTCAACAGTCAATTACCATAAATCAACAGACGACAATTCCAGAACAATGCGAACGCTCCTTTTGAAAAGCTTTAAGTCCGGCCACCACTGGAAGAAATCTGACTCCTCTTCTTCCTGGGAAGAGTTCATTTTATAGCATGGTCCACAGCGTGGTCAAAACCTCTCACGGGTTGCATGTACGGAACGGAAAAAGTAATTAATTACAAAAGTCACATATGAAAATTACATCGCCTTCTTCTGCACTTGAACAGGCTTCATGTGCCCAGCCTCGACATCTGTTACAATGAATCCAACCATCTTTTGAATTTTCATACAGGTCATTACAAAAGATGCACGCATCATCACTCTCCTGCTCCTCATCAGATGATGTCACTGATTCTGGTGCCGTTTTAGAAATCCATAAAGCCAATCTTTTCCCGCCATTCTCTTTTCGATGTTAAAGACACTGGGGAATATTGTTTTTTTCAGCTAACTCAAATGCTAGCGCTCTTAAATCTGAGAGCGTAATGCCAAATAACCTCTCTTCTAAATGTATCAGATGTTGCACTAATTCCTTTTTTTGGGTTTCCGAAAAAACTGTTTTGTATCTTCCTAGCCTTTTTCCAGCAGCTGCTTCAGAAGACAGCTTCTTCTGTCGAGCCTCTTTCACTTTCCTTTTTAGAGTTGTTTGAGGAACACTATAGGCTTCAGATGCTCTCCTGTAGCCCATATTCCCTTCCAACACTTCTTGGAGTGCTCGAGCCATGCTCTCCTGAGATCAGTTTTGTCGATCAGTTTTTCTTTGATAGCGCCCCAATATCACACATCTGAATAAAAGATAATGGTAAAATAAAATAACTGAATATAAAATATCTTTATATATAACAAAAAAATTTAGTTAAAATCATTTTTTAAATATTCATTTCACATTTTATATTCTATATTTTTATATTTTATTTTTAAAATTTAATTTGTAAGATATTTTCACTTAAATACCTATATGTGCCACATAAAAATCACTTTACTCAACTAAAATACTTAAGGAAATATTACTCATATATCACATATTTGTCATAGAAATGAAGCATAACTGAAATATTTCAATAATATTCCATGGCGTCCAAAACGGGGACGACCCCGTTTTGAACTACCATCGATGTCCCCATTTGAGCCGACAGTGACATATTTTTTTTTAAATGGCGTCTCTTTGAACAGGCCTTAGATAACTTATCGAGAAATATATCAAAATGTAACTTAAATCTAGAAGAATCGATGTTGTACTTACCAAAATTGAATATTCCGAGTTGACTTGATAAGGTCCAATACAGTAAGAGGTGCAAATCGGACAAAAAAAGGGAAAAAAATTTGAAAACTTCCTACAAAAGAACAAAGCGTCAAACATGTCCACAACTCGATTCAATATGGCGCGTAGACGATAAGGAATGATATACATGTATTGTACCGATAGATGGTGGTACGAATCAGTGTGAAACTGAATGTCCCCATTTCAGCCGCCGTCCCCGTTTTAGACAACTCTCCCCTACGTTATATGAATTCGTTTTATGGTTTCGAACATTTCTTTTGCACGGAAAAAATAATCATAAATAAATAAATAAATCATCGGGTCTTCGAACCTTGTCAGGAAGAGATCCCCTGGACTCCCCCTAATTTTTTAGTTTCATTATTGCCATATTAAAACGATATTAATTGACTATGTCATTTTATCTCTCACCCCTTTTTCTTTTTCTTTTATTCTTCCTTTACATTTATTTCATCGACTGAAAGTAGGAGTGTTTCCCGATCTTTCCTTGCAATTGCAATCGTGGGTCGATGATAACTGAACTAACTTATATAATTTTTAGTATCTATCTTAACACACCAAAAATTTTGCTTTTCGTTATTTGATGTTGTTGAGAGAGCTTTAGGCGAGTAGGGTTGCTGTATTTCGCCTGGTAACATTATTCGCGAGTCATCCAGAGTGAATAAGAATTCCAGGCTGTTAGGCTTATGTTTAAAATTATTCTTTTTTCCACTTTCACATTTGCTAGCCAAGTGCCTGATGCGTTTACACCTTTTAGATGTTATTCTTGATGCATCCTTAATTTTATGATATTCCTCGTTTCAATTCGTCAAGTTCCAGTCTCCATTTTGAAAATGAATGATGCAGCCTTGAAACGAACGTTAAAAATCAACAAATAAATAAATTAATCCATCTGGTGTCCATAACCATTTAGAAATGTTAGCAGAGTTATGGCACAAACATAGTAAGCGTGGGATTTTAACATAACATTTACTTTATTAAATTAGAACGGAAGAAACAGGAACATCACATAACTAGGTAACATCAAGAAGGAAAAAAGTATAGAAGGAGTAAAAAGAATGCGCGCGCGAGCACAGTTACAGTTAAGTAGATAAATGTTTATTAAGGGATACAGAATTCAGGAGGATAAGACATTGCACAATAAAAAAATAAACAATTCAATACTCAACAGTTTATTCTTACTTTTATGTCGCATTTTCGGGACTCAGTTTTCGGACAATTTTCAATAAAGGGGGTGAGATATAAAATGGCATAGTCATTAATAACTTTCTACGAAAAGTTAACAATGTATATGAGTGTTATTGTGACTGAATGTGTATTTCCAAGTAAGCAGGAAAAAAATTATTAATATATGTTTTAAAAGCTAAACGCGAATTTTATTAAACTTACTTCATAAGTCAATATATATAAAATTGTCCGTAAACCTAAGTAAAACAGGGACCTATGATTGGAAAATGCATGTCTCAATTACACATATTTGAGCACAGATATGGTATCGTCTATTTAAAATCAAACTATCTCCAAGTAAGTTAAAAATAGTCTGAAACTTCCATTTGTTGTGTGAAAGATGTAAAAAAAAAAAAAAATCCATATCTAAGAATTGAAATGCTCTAATCATTCTGGAGCATAACTTTTGAATATTCGTGCCCGGAAATGACGGTCATGAGAAATTCAGGAACAAAGCTCAGCCGTGATTTGACGGGAAAAGAACGAGGGAGTTGATAAAAAGAACTGCGTGTATTTTCAGGATGTATATATCTGTGAAGGTCCATTTCTTTGTTTTGCAAGAAAAAATTCTAATGAAAATATTTTAAACTTATTTTTTTTTTTTTTTTTTTTTTTTTGTGTGTGTGTTACTTCTGAACACCTAACTGTGTAGCAGATGCAGGGCGTGTCAAAATATATGCCTCCTTTCTGAAAAATCTACAATGTTCGTCATTTTTTGTGACGTGAAGAGAATAATAATAATAATAACAATAATTATAATAATTAATAATAATTATGAAAAATTAGGGAGTGACACTGCTTTTATATTTTTGCAAACATCTACTTGAGAGACTCTTTTGCCCAGGTGGTATAGTGGGTATCGAACCATTTCATCGCATGCGGATTACGGGTTTGATTCCCTGTTTTGGGCTTGAGTATTAAACTCTCCGTCCATTACTCAGTACTTCTTACTGAGTCGGCGGTACTCAGTAGACGGTAACATTTGCAGCCTTCTGAGTAACCAATAATAAAGAGGCTAGTGCTTTGGGCCTTAGTAATGTCTAGTGCCCGGCCTTAAAGAAACACTCTAATCTCTGGTTTTCGACATACGTTTAAATAATACACAATACTCACAAATTTTTATAAACATGAGCTTCTTCTTTTTCCCATACAGTTTCACCATACCCCTTTTTAAATTTTAAACCCTGCAGGCACCTTTACTTTACCTCCTCCCACAGCTGTATATTCCATGATAAAACTCGGGGACTGACTGATTGAGGTCTAGCTTCTCGGAGTGCCAGCACAGCGCGCGTACACCAAGTATGTAATGTTAGGGATGTTATTGTTATGGATGTGCGTAGATAGCAGCGAAGCTGCCTGTATCAGTACAGAAAGTTATTTTTCTGGATGTTGGGTGTGCATGTCCACCCTTCCTTCCCCCACCATAGGTGGTCTTCATAGGAAGGGTTGCTCGACGTGTGTGGCGTGTACGGGCGAGGAGTTAAGGTTGATCTTGAAGGGCATGGAGAACAACCTTGGGGCTGTTCTCCATAATCTGGTAGAGTGGCAATAATTTCATTAGGAACGTTTCGTATGTTCCTGTAGTATCTCTTGGAGATTTTCAGTAAGTGATGCTTGAGGGTCTTCACACAGAGATCCTTGAGTATGATGTTGTTGGCAAGTAGTGGGTGACCGTAACGGATAGTTCGTAGAAATTTACTTTCCTTTGCCACTAGGGCTTTGATGTGGGTGTTAGCCGCATAGGCCCACAACGGGGCAGCATATGTGGCCAGTGGTCTAACAATGGCTTTGTATAAAAGCACTTTGTTCTGTGTGCTGAGTTTGCGCGTATTTATGAGGCTGAAGATTTTCTGGAAGGCTCCGGTCATCTTGCCTCTGGTTCTGTTTATGTGCTTCTTCCAAGTGAGCAGTTTGTCAATTTCGAAACCAAGATATGGAGCGCTATCAGCTCACTCCAGTACCGTATTGTCGACATGTAAACGGGAGGGTGGGAATTTCCTTCCAATGGAGAGTACCTTGCATTTGGATGGGTTTAACTTTATTTTCCAATTCCGCATCCACAACTCAAGTTGGTTAATGTGGTGTTGGAGGTTAGTGTGGAGCGTTCTTGTGTTCTTGGCTCTGCCGATGATAGCAGTATCATCCGCATACAAGGCAATATCAGTGGTTTGGTTTCTGGGTATGTCGTTTACATAGAGACTGTAAAGGGTTGGGCCAAGGATTGAAGCTTGTGGCACTCCACTCTTGATGGGAAAGTTGTCCGAGAGAGCATCTTGTATTCTGACCGAATAGCTGCGTCCCTGTAGATAGTTGTAAAGGAGATGGACAAGAGAGTCTGGCACGTCCATACCGAACAGTTTGTAAATGAGTCCGACGTGCCAGACTTTGTCGAATGCCTTCGAAATGTCGAAAAGGACAATCGCCACACTGTCTTTAGCTTGGACGGCTTCGGTCAGTTGTTCGACTGCCCTGAGGAGTTGATGTGTAGTACTATGGCGACTTCTAAAACCAAATTGTTCTGGTATCAGAATGCTGTTGCGTTCGAGGTGAGTGGCGAGACGGTTCAGTATGACCCTTTCCACAACTTTGCCAAGTCCGCAGAGCAAATTGATAGGTCGGTAAGATGTTGGGTTAGTGAGATCCAAGCCTTGTTTTGGAATAGAGCAGATCCGCGGGGTACCTGCTCCGTTGGTAGATCTTACGGACTTGGTTCCGTGCGTGAATCATCAGACGGATCTCCGAGGGCAGGTAGGTAGTGAAGTGGTCTTGGCGGGACGAGAGGCTACTTAAGTGCTTTGTTAATGTCCCGAGTCAGTAAAGAGAAAAACTCGGGGAAACTTGATACCTGAAAAAATAAGAATTTTTGACAAATTTTTTATGTGGTTATACTTAATAATTTAGTCGGTATGCTTAATTATATATACGGTTTCACTTGGATAAAGGCTGACACAATTATATGTTTGACTGTATTATATGTTTTTTCTCTAAGACTTCGTATTCTCACGAATTTTTGTATTTTACATCAAAATTTGAATTCCTTTTTTCGAATAACAAATTTTAAAAATAATTTCGCTGTTTCGCGTGATAAAAGCATACCCAGAGAAATTAAAAAGTTTAAAGATGCAGATTTTAATTATGGAAACATAAAATACTGTAAAATGGTTTGTTAAAAAAAAAATCATATCCTATCTACAGAATTTTAAGAATAGTCTTTTCGCGTGTACACCACGGCCAAGTGCACACTGTCAAGCTATAAGTGTAAATTTTGTTAGTTTTAAGATCGTTTGAGGTACGTCAAACGAGCTTGAATTGATAAAATAAAAACAATAGTATCAGATTTTTCAAAATACAAGATTATTGGTAATGTTAAGGGGGAATTATGCATTGTAATGAACTTAGGGGCGTATCCGGAAACGTCCCTAAGTTTCATAAATCCCAAGGGCGTGTCCGGAGGAGGGTGTAAGGAAATGCACACTACCTCCACAAAACTAAAAAAATGCAAAATTTAAAAATAACAGCTGAAATCAAAGAGAAGGATGACTAGTTGAACTATTAAATGAAAAGAGGCATGGAGTATTTTAAAAAGTAATTTTGCCGATCGCAATAGAGGGAAAAATAATTTCAGAAATTTTTATTATTCTCTATATTTGGAGTATTTAATAACATGTTATTTTTTTAAATGCATTTTTTAAGTCTTATAAGTTCATAAATTTTCCTTTGCAAAAAATGGCCTCCCCCCTCCCCTCCTCCTTACAGTTTATTTATAGTAATAATTATTAGCTCGTGTTATAATCACTAGTTCGTGTTTTTGGCTTTTTAATGATATCCCACCCCTTGAGATTTTATACGAAATGATGGCAAAAGTTTTCATATTTATAACACATTTAATTTTTTGTATTTGTTTAATGCAACGTAAACACATCTGTAAGTGATGGAGCGGAACACCTATTTAAAAATTGTATGTGGAAACCACGATTGTCACATCATAGATAAGGTTACTAGTAGATGACAGATAAGAGGAATCAAAGTTGTTAGAAGCTCAAGCTTCGAAATACTTCCTATTAATTTAATATTTCAGGGATAAAAATTGATGAAATGCGCATTATTTGCTTTTACAAAAAATGACATAATTTTTTCAATTTTTTATTTCATTTCGATTGCTAAAAACAACATTTTATAGCTAACGCACTGTAGTGTAGGTTACTACAACACAGTCGCACGTGCGAACGGAAATTTTCCCCCCTGAACCGCTCTCTGGGATAAGAAGCCCAGACCGCTGGGAGGAAGCACGGCACTCATGAAATCTGACCGTTCGCACAATTTCATTGTGCACCCATGGCCACTTTTTTGCGGTATCGCTTCCGGATTTTGCCTTGGTTTGTTACGTTCGGTTTGTTAATGAATTTTATTTCATTTTCTTAATATTTTTTTTATTTCTACAATTTTTCAATACATTATTTTTTTACAAACTAGTGTAAATAATTAAGATACGTGTTTCGGAGTAAAAGCAATGGCATTTTTCAATATTATCCTTTGAAAGAAAAAAAAAATGAAATAAAATGACTCAAAACAGCACCTTTGCTAAAACTTATCTTGGTGACGAAATGTAAGACCCAAGATGACTTGTTTTCTTTCAGTTGCGCGCATTGCTTTCATTTAACGGCTGGAAACGCAAATATATTTTAATTTGTAAGGTGCGTGGTATCTGTATATTTAATTTTCGAAATTTGTTTTGTGAACCTCTTTTTAAATCACCCACGAGCTGCCACTGGTAGAATGGTAAAGGCGGGCGAAAAATATGTCCATAACGTGGTGAAGGGCGTGAGTTCGTCATAACGAGACTGACTGACTGACTAAAAGAGGGATTTTACGGGAGCACCTGGTGGGTAGCGCTTATCTCCAGAATGTAAACAATAGCCAGTCAATTAAGATCTTGTGGTAAAAAAGCCCAAACAGACCGGGCAAATAAATTCAGTCATGTCAGCAAAAGGATGCAGACAGATAGAAAATCTAAGTCGAACAAGCACGACAAAACATGTGGACGAGCAGCGAAGAACAATCACCAGTTTAAATTCTGGTTCCATTTTGTTGGTAATGGAGCATGTACAATTTTTTAAAGATATCTATATGCGTGTAAATCCAAAATAAAATCTTCGCACTCTATTTCGAAAAAATCATCTGGTTTTTCGTAGGTTGTATCTTAAGGAAGCGAAATCCATCAAATAATTCAAAATTTGCGCAGTCTTTTTGTTTAGCTGACCTTGCCCTATTTTAAAATATTTTTCATACATCAGTTCATATCTCATTTAATATGATATTAAGAAGTTGATTTTTATTCGTACTATTGAAACTAATTGGGATTACTATAAGAACCAATTTAGAATATTGGGGACTAACTTTTTGCGATAAACTGGACGATAAATTTTAAAAAATTGCAAACCTCGGCAACTTTTAACATCTTATTTTCACCCCCTCTCCCCGTCACCACCTAGCAACTCTACTGAAAAATGCATCGAAAATGTGTCGCCGCAAATCGGTCCATAAAAATCGGTCGACAAAACATACCGGAGTGAACAAAATAGCATTCTAGATTTAATATATTGTTGCGAAATAATAACTTAATTTGCTCTCGCATTGCATGCGCCGCCGTGAAACTAGTTCTACAGGCATAATAGCGAAGTCCTCAGGTAATGGTAAACCTGTGGAAGTAACCCTGTATTCTTGGCGATTGTCTTGGCGAGGGATTTGGCAACCTTGGCGACAAATGGTGGCTTCTAGAAAATTCATGTCTCGAGACCAATTTTCAATTTGATAAGATTGTTCCAGAAGTTTCTGGGCAATTCTGGTGACGTCATCATCTCTATAAAAACGCTAGGATTTCTCTCCGGGGAGTTCAGTTGAGTGATAGACATTGAAGCGCATGGTTGATTCTGTGATATGAATAGTGTTATTGTTTTAGTTAGTGCATGTTAATGTTTCTTGCATTATTTTGAAATACTGAGCTGCGAGCCGTGAGATAAAGTGTTATTTTTGTTTACTGTGCTGTGTGTCGGTCCATAAAAATCGGTCGACGAAACATACCGGAGTGAACGAAATAATATATATATATATATATATTTAACTCGGCTGTTCGAGCCTCGTCAGTGGGAGACCCCCCTGAACCCCCCTAATTTTTTAGTTTCATTATTGTCATTATAAAACGATATTAATTGACTATGCCATTTTAACTCTCATCTTTCGTGTATTTCGCCTGGTAACCCTATGTTGAAATTGTTATGATTGTAACCTATTTATAGAAAAATACATGAGATGCATATTATACAGCTTACGAAATATTGTAACAATAGATTAAAGCTGTTGTGAACTAATAGTATTTAAATATATGTAAAACTAGCTGAAGCACCCGTTCTTCAACCGGAATGGATATTGATAAACCAACAATTATAAATGGAAAATAAATAAATATATATTAAACATACTTTGGTTATATATTTAATCGCTCCAAAATCTGTTTTACAGTATTCGTCAGCCATATTCTAACCATATTTGATTTTTTTAAATGCTGTTTGGACTGTGCATCATATTCCCCGCGTACTTGTCTTGTTCTTCAAAATTGAAATCTACGTTAAAATCGTCTATTAAAACTGTTTTAAAATCCCCAACAGAAATATTGTAACTATACTTCACCTTTATTTAAACGAACATAGACACCAGTATTCCAATTAAATAAACAGGAGGGTTAGGTAATTTCTAGACAAAGATGGTTGTGTTGTGGGATTATGGACAATTAGCTAAACGTTGACTCTAGGGCCGGGGGGGGGTGAGGTGCCCGACATGGCAGTCTTTCTAAGGGGTACTAACCCGTAATTATGCTAAGTTTCGGAGGAAACCATGGAAACTCCAAACGGTTAGGTCGGCGGACACGATTTTGTTTTGAACCAGGCACCTTCCGTCTCCCTTTTCAGCATCCTAAGCGCTCGGCCACTGGTGGAGCACTCGACAAAGATGGAACATATCGTTTCGAGGACTCATTTCTTTTATGCCAAACTTCGCAATGGTAATCACCATCGTAAATCACCAAAAATGGCAAAACTTGGAGACATTTAATCTGGCAATCCTTGAAACATGATTCGCCCTTTCACCAGGTAGACAAAAACCTTTGTCTGGAATTAACAGCACTCAAGAGCTAAAAAAAATATGTGGAAAAACCTTTTTTTGTCAACTATCCTTTATTAAGGTCGATTTTTAAAAACCCTTGAAAAAGATTTTTATGAATTAGTGTTCGTTTCATTTTAGTGCAAGATTTTTATGGCTATGTTCATTTCCCTTTGATGTATGTAGACAAATATGAAAGTAACTTTTGGGCCAATCACACCAGTTTGGACACGAACTTTAAAAAACTCTGAAAATGACTGTTATGCATTCGTGTGCGCTGTACTTTAAAGCAAAAATTTTTTGGCTATCTATTTCCCTTTTAGATATGATGGCAAATTTGGAAACAACGTTTAGACCCTTATCCGGGTTTTGATGTGAATTCTAGAAAATCCTGAAAATGATTTTAGGCATTTGTGTTCACTATATTTTTAAGCTATCTCGTCTTCCTCTGATACATGAAGTACATGAAGGAAAAGGTGAAAAGAACGTCAAAAACGTTTCGGCCCCTTACACCTGTTTCGGTGCGAATTCTAAAACACCCTGAAAATTATTGTTAGGCATTCGTGTTTTCTACATTCTAAAGCAAGAGTTTTATGGCTATCTCCAGTTCCCTTTGAGATATGAAGGCAAATTCGAAAATAACGTTTTGGCCCCTTATCCCCCTTTTGATGCGCATTCAAAGAACCCTGAAAATGAATTTTAAGCATTTGTGTTCACAATACTTTTAAGCCGGAATTTTACGGTTATCCCTTTTTTCCTCTGATATATGAAGTTAAATGTGAAAAGAACGTTTTGGACCCTTTCCCCCTTTTGGGTACGAATTTTAAAAATCCCTGAAAATGATTTTTAGGTATTGCTGTTAGTTGCATTTTAAAGCAAGAATTTTATGGCTTTCTCTTTTTTCCTCTGAGATATGAAGAGAAATGTGAAAAGAACATTTTAGGTCGCCACCGCCGTCTGGGTTCGAATTTTCAAAAATCGCTTTTTAAATGATGCCTTGGGCACAAAAGCTATGAGTTCCTAAAATTTCATGTCTATATCTGCGGTAGATTTGGCTGGGCGATGATCATCAGTCAGTCAGGACATCTTCCTTTGCATATAGAGATTATTACACTTTTAGGTTGCCAGTTAATATAGTTTTAATAATTAAGTGTCTTCAAATCCCTTAAATGGTGCGTTTATCGCTAATTTGTTCATTTTCGTTAAAACTTCTGCATAACTCCTAGAGACTCGTGACTGCGAAGCTCGCCAAAATGCGGCGATTTTTAGGTTGGCGAGAGTGTGTGTGTGTGTGTGGGGGGGGGGTGTAAAGCAGGAATCAACCAGAAAATAAGCATTTATTCTCTTCAAAATAGACTACCTTAAATGTCTGATTATATCCATGTTCTTCAATAACGTCTGCCCCAAATGAAGTCATTTGAAAATAGCCATTGTGTTTTTGAGTTTTCGCTAGGAAATGTCATGATTCTGGTAAATAGTTATTTGCATTTGTCACATTAATTTTTAACTATTTAAAAAGTGTTAGAACTATTTAATATCCAAGCTGTACCAATTTTAATTTCTATATATCCAATATAGCGATACTTTGAAAATCCCCCATGGTTCTGTCTCATGTAAAATATCAAGCTGTGTAATCTCGAGGAGCTATTTAGAATCGCTTTAATTGCGAATAGGACGTTAGTGTTGCAGATTATACAAATTTCACACGTTTTTTAATTTATGACGTCGAGGTTTAACTGCCGTAAAAAATCCACCAAACTCATTTTTAGTAAAAAAATTCCTAAAAATTTGCAAATTATGCTACATATTCAGAAAGAACTTTTTTTTAAAGAAAATTTTCTCCTCTATCCGATGATGTAAATGCCGTTTTACTGCAAACGTAATTACCGCCGTTATTACGAATTAGGTGAGGAAAAATTATAAAAATTACATAAAATAAAAAAACTTAATTGGAATTTCGAAAATTTTAATAGTTATTCTGCTATTCGGGGCAAAGACGAATCCAACGAATCAAAGATCATTAAAATGGGTCCAGCCATTCTTGAGTTATGAGTGTTGGAACAAATCCGACTTTGTTTTATGTATATTGATTATTATATCTCATTTTTGGAACACATTTTTCGGACAATTTTCAATAAAGGGGGTGAGAGATAAAATGACATAGTCATTAAAAAATAAAACAAAACCGAAATCATACTTGTTATACTTATTTTACCTCAACATATCCTGTCCTGTATACATTACAGAATCGATAGCTCACAACCTTTCGACATATACGGCGAATGTCGTTGTGCTGAAGGGCCGGTATGCTGTTACATGTATATACCCTCAGGTGTATTGTTAAAAGCAAAGACGATATGCCGACTAATTTAGACGTTTCCGCTGAGACCGGACAAAGATGGGTACCTAGAGAGTCCTTAAAATATTTGCCTGGTGATTTGATGGTTGATTTGTTATTAAATTGAGTGCGGATACATGCCCTATGTTGATTTGTACAAGTGTGTTGCAGTAGATCTTTCCTCTCAAAGTTAAAAATTCTAAAAAAATGTTTAAAAATCAAGGATTTTTTACTTTTAAAGAAATTGACTCTTTTTTTTTCTGCATACCGAATTCACTCGTGTATAACGAGAAGTTTTTTTTTCTGCATGACGGCGCATTCTTGTTTTCTATTTACCGTATTTACTCGTGTATGACGCGCATTCTTTTTTTCTGCATTCGGAATTTAATCGCGTACAACGAACAGATTATTTTTTTTCTGCAAACCGCATTTACTTGTGTATAAAGAGCACGTTTTCTTTCCCGCATATCGCTTTTACTCGTGTATAACGAGCACATTTTTTTTTCTGAATATCGAATTTACTCTTGTATAACAAGCAGATTATTTTTTTCTGCAAACCGCATTTACTCGTGTATAACACACATAATCCCTTTTCTGCACACTACATTTAATCGTGTATGAAGCGCATATTCTTTTCTATATACCGCATTTACTCTTGTATAAAGAGCATTTTTTTCTCCGGCCTCCATTTACGGTAGCGGTTCTCAACCTTTTCGTCGCCCCCCCCCCAACAAAGGCTAGCTTACGGTGGCGCTCCACCCCTCACATTTTTCAGCATACATTCAGTTTTTTAATCTTTAACAATGAACATTTTCTCATATTCCAATTTTTTAATCTTTAACAATGAACATTTAGTCGAATTTTCTACAAAATAATGCTATCAGCAAAGTTTGTATGAACATTTTAAGCGAAAATGGATATATTTTTGAGTAAAAATGAGAATAAATAAGGATTCTTTAAAAACATGCATCACTACTTGCTCTTTGGTTTTTCTCGCGTCCCCGTGCAAGCGCTCTGCGCCCCCCTTGGGGGTCGCTGATTGTACAATGATAAGTAATCGTAATGATAAGTAATCATACAATTATTATTAATTGTCTAGTACTTTTGTAGAATGGCTGACTTGATGATAAGCACTAGAACTGCGTAATTTGGTATTTCTTGTAAAATATCTCCTTTCTTGAAAAATATCACAAATTTAAACAATTATCATGCATTATCACAACGAAAAATATTTTGTACCTTTAAAAATGAGAAGAATTCACCCAGTTATTTATAAGAGTCAGTATTTGTTCAGATTGATGATATAGTCCTGTGATAAGGCTTATGATTGAATATAAAACGTCCTCAGCTGTCACTTCCCATAGTCCATCACTTAACTCTTTTTATCATCTTTCTGCAGATCTACAACATTCTAATTAAAGCTGCATAAATTAATCATTGTGCAATAAAAAAATATTTGAATAACTGTTTTTTTTTCTAGCAAAACCGAGCATAAAATAATAATAATTAAAAAAAAAAACTTCTGAAAAGTTTAAGATATTGAATTAATATGAGAAATAGATAATTTATTTTTTCCTTCAGCAGCCGCATTATTGTTTATTGCAGCATTTATAGTTCTTTTACGTAGGTCAACGTTAGAAGAATGTTAGGGATTTTCTTACAATTTCTCTGCTTAAACTGATCACAAACACTTCAGTAACAGATTGGTATTATTGCTAATATATTTTAGAGTCATACAAAAACAAAAATAACCGTTTTATTGAACTCTACATCCAAAACATTTTGGTCAAAAAATTTTACATGAATTACAAAACTGGAAAATAAAAACTTTCACCATATTTATAATCTGTTTCTGCACATTGCCGAAAAAATCTAAATTGTATAGTTATAGAGGGTTAATGGTACATTCTCAAATCGTCCATTACTCACCAAGCCATGTAACTTCTTCCGACATAAATCTCACAACTCAAACTGAAGAACAATATCATGACTGTTTTAATGACTATGTCACCCCCTTTATTGAAAATTGCCCAAAAAATGTGTACCAAAAAATCGACATAATTTTACATATATTTAAATACCAATAGTTCACAACAGATTTCATCTATTGTTACAATATTTCGTAAGCTGTAAAATATGCATCCCATGTATTTTTCTATAAATAGGTTACAATCATAAAAATTTCAACATAGGGTTACTAGGCGAAACACACGAAAGATGAGAGATAAAATGACATAGTAGATTAATATCGTTTTAATATGGCAATAATGAAACAAAAAATTAGGGGGTTCAGAGGGGTCTCCCCCTGATGAAGCTCGAACAGCCGAGTTTATATATATAAACTTATTATATTTAAAACATGCAACTGGAAAATCCATTTTCAAATAATTTTTCGAAGAAAAGCCTGATTCCTAATCTCTCTTTCAGAAGTAGAAAGCTGTTATCGCGCATAAACGAATATTGTTGAAGAAGAAAATTTTAAAAATAAACTCACGCCCCACAAATTTTTTCAGCTATATGAATTTCAAAAAAAAATCGAAATCACAAATTCAACTTAAAAAATTTCAATAACATTCAAATATTCTTCTCAGTAAAGGCAAACAAAAGCATCTGTGCTTCAGTGTGTAGAATTCCCACATTCATCTGAGTTAAATTATTTTATTCAGAATTAAAGAACCGATGTATGTGCACCTCTTCAGAAATACAAAAAATCTTTACTCTCTTAAGCCTCGCTCCCGTCAAAATCACGGGCTAAGATTTCTCCCTCTATTTCTCGGCTAAGATTTCTTCCTCATATTTCCGGGCAATAGCATTCAAATGTTATGTGCCAGAAAGATAAGAGCATTTCAATTCTTATTTACGGATTATTTTACATCTCATTTTACCCAACCGATGGCAGCATCAGTCTATTTTTAACTTGATTCGGAGATAGTTTATTTTTTAAATAGATGGTGGCAGCACTCAAATAGACGCATGTGTGATATGCGTTGTGCAATCCTAACTCACTTTTTAACACACTTTTATTAGTTTCACCGTATGTTTGTTTGTTTGTAACCGAATCCTTTGAACTCGATTTTGAACCACTTTAAACGGTCAGATTTAATTTAAACTTTGTAGACTTATCAAGGACCGATGACAATACAATAATTTGATAAGTTTATCCCATTATCCTCATTAGGATCTACCGGATTAGTAATTTTCTTAGAGATCCTTTGCGTGAGAGCGAGAGAGATGGAGCAAGAGCGCGGTCTACGCATGCGTACCATTTCGGCACTCTGCTCAGCACAGTGTAGTAAAACCTCTCTCGCTATGGGTAATTGTGTTCAGTAGTTATGTTTGGGTAGTTACGTTTTTGAAATCCAGATGGCAAATCTAAAAATTTTACCTCAATATTTTTACATGGATGTTTGTGTTCGTTGTAGTCGTTATGAAACTTGTTTGTTGATTAGAGACCTATTTTACCTTTTTAGCGAAGAAGGTAGCATTTAACTGCAGGTTAATTAATACTTTGGTGCACAGTAGGGTCGTAGCCAGATGGGGGTGGGTGGCTGAGGGGGTTGTTACCCCCCCTCGAAATGGGACCCTTTACGTAGCTTACAATTTGAAATTTAGCTTCCAATTGAACTTTAGCTTTAAATTTGATACCCAGCCCACCCCGAATCCTGGCTACGCCACTGGTGCACAGGGAAAATAAATTATCTCACAGTTTGTACTTTCCAACTTAGTGTTCTTAGTGTCTTATGAGAGATATGGAAAATTTAAAAAAATATACATTTTAAATAAATACAGTTAAAAAAAAGTAAAAAACACTCTTTTATAGCAAATCGAACTAAAAAGTGAAAAATAAATATAGTTTAAAAAAACTAGTAAACACGCTTTAATGATAAATTGAACTAACTAAAAAGTGAAAAATAATTCTTAATGTAGAAATGTAGTAATAAAATAATGAACGAAAATTAGTATTATTGTGAAAAAAGCGTAGGGTTCTCCATATATCAGCTCTTGAGAATATTCGATCGGTACGATTAGTACAAAAATGATACAAAAAATATAGCAGAAAGAGTCCCACACTTTTTCACAATAATGCTATTTTTCGTTTATTAATTAATTAATTCATTAATTTATTTCTATATTTCTATATTAAAAATTATTTTTCACTTTTGAGTTAGTTCTATTTATCACTAAAGCGTGTTTTTTAGTTTTTTCAAACTATATTTATTTTACTTATGTTAGAAGAAAACTTTAGAGACATTTATTTATTTTACGTAGTAAGTTTAATAAAATTCTCCTTAATTGTTTAAAACAAATATTTTCAATGATTCCTTGCTTACTACTAAATACACATTCAGTCAGAATAACCTTAAATGTTGGCTTTTCCTAGAAATTTAATTTTTTGTATTCTTTCGGGCTAAAATAATGTCCAAAACCTTAAAATAAATGCATATATTGTATGTGCACTTATTTTTATGTAATTGTCTGGAATAAAAAAATTGGTACTTGATGACCGTTTTCTTAAAAATAATACGACCGTTAAAGTATTAAAGCAGAGGTTTCCAAACTGGGTGCCGCGGCACCCTAGGGTGCCACGAGCGTATGTCAGGGGTGCCGTGGAGATAATCAAGAAAAGTGTTTTGGTGGAGTCAAATAATTTCCTCTAATAAGTCAAATAATTTTGTTCAAATAATTTCCTCTGAACCGGTATCCCCAAGAAAGTGAGCCAAGCCGATCACTAAGTGGGCTCAAACAAAAATATTTCATTCAAGTTCAAGACTGTCCTGTAGCCTCTCTTTTATAGGAACTCCCTGAAATGGGGGAAAATTCTATATCACTTTCCCAAAATCTATATCACTTTCAAAATTCTATATCACTTTCCCAAGAGAGTACTTTCTTGATAGTTAGCCCTATAAACAAACAAACAAAAAATAACGTAACATGCATCCAAACTGCTTCATTCTAGCCTTCATATTCATATTGCTTTAAAGGAAATCTGCCGCGAAATGTTTTTAGCCTGAAAAGGGTGCCGCGAAATGTTTTTAGCCTGACAAGGGTGCCGCGAAATGCTTTTAGCCTGACAAGGGTGCCGCGGGAAATAAAGTTTGGGAACCCCTGTATTAAAGAATTGTTTTAACAGTGGAAACAAAAAGTCTCGCATATGTAGATCCCTATGGCGAAGTGAGAGGATGAACAAACTACCTTCTACTCTATTTCTCATCCAGGTAATACATATAGAACCAATGAAAAATTTTAGATTTTTCGAAAGGTTAAAAAAAAAAAAAATGGAATTGAAAATATTTCAAATTTAGAACCGCGGAAATTCAAGGCTAACTCCAGTAAACAATGCACCGTGGAATTTCAGGAATTTCATTTCTGACTTCCAAGTTTTCCAATCGATTTTTAGAACAGGGGGCAGGCTTGCGGGAAGAAAAGGTCGGAAGAGGAGGGAGGGTTAAAGACTAATTTATCGGAAAACGATCCGGCTATTAAAGTCAAGCTCTAAAATCAGCGATCGGGGGGCACAGTCACAAAATGAATAAGTGTTTTGCAAAGGCTTGTAGATTAAGGGATCGGGAAATTACATTTGGTTATCTTCTTCGTTCCAGAGGTCCGCATGTGTGGACCTTTTTCTTTCCTCAGTTAACCCTTTGGGGCGCAACCCTTTACCAATACGATCGAAACGTTCATCGCGTGCCACAGATCTAGAGACACTTTTTTGACGACAGCTGGCTGTGCCGCCACAGCAGAGCGCTGCAGAGCGTCGAATTGTATTCCGTTCGACCTTTTGATATGCAAGTACCGTTCAACTAATTTTGATGCAAATTTAATAGCCCCTTCTGTTTAACTGAAAGTCAGAGTTTTCTTTCTTGCAATATGGAATCTCACTCTATGCAATGTTGCTTAAACCCATCAGAAGGTCTTCTAGAGTCCCCTGTAGATTTTTATTTTCCACCGCTATCAACAAGCAATATTTTATTGCTGACCATCTTAGTCAATTGGCCTTAGAGGTAATCAACGCTATTCCTAAACACGCCACCAAGATTTTTACCGATGGCATTAAAATTGCTGAATATATAGGCAGTGGTATCTTTATAGAGTCCCTCCTCCCCGGATACAGGGACCGATTTGCAGAAGAGATGGAAGGCAAGGGGCAAAAGCTTCATTGGGGCCCCCTCTAACGAAATCTTTCTTAGACCTTCCAAAGCAACTTTCATACCACACCATAAAAAGGAGGATGTTATAAAAGCTTAAAAATGATTATTTAATCCAGATGTAAAAATTAAATACAATACTTCGATAATAATATTATTATATAGGATAATAATGTTTCAGTTATATTATTAATTTACAATCTTTAATTTCATTCCATAGATTTTAAGTAACATGTTCCAGAAGATTTTTGTATTCATTTTTTAAATGTTTTTATCAGAGAAATTATTTATAGCGGGGTAGATCTTCACTTTGCTGCATTTAGGAAGCTATTTCCTTTTATATGTTCCAACTGAAAAACAGCTCTATGGTTTCCTGGTGCGTACATTACTACATACGCCATGTTTAACTGACAAGTTTGCACCCAGCAATTACCTGAGACTATACCGTTTAGCTAAAGAAAATTGGGGATATAATGCTAGCGCTATGAAATAGTAACAGAGTAATTATTATTATTATTATTCATTATAATTAAGTTCTCTGTCTCTTATTTTAAACTGAAATCAAAACTTTCAAATTTTTTAAACTTAAGTGGTAATTTGAAGGTCCCTGTTTAGTGGAGGTCCCGGGCGATGGCCCCGAATGCCCAACCTGAAATCAGTCTCTGGAGAAAATGTACTTTCGGTCAGCGTAACCCAGATCATTGTTCTGTTTTAAGAAGCGAACTTATAGCAAATCAGCGGGGACATCATGCTGTACTGACTGAAGGGAATTTTGATGAATTATGGATCTTATCAGACAGCGGTAGCTCTTGTTGTAATTGGGTGCTTGCGTAGGCTATATAGTCTCGCTGTACCTCAGAAATTACAGAATATTTGACACCATCATGATAAAGCGAAACCTCGACAGTCAATTGGATAATACATCACGACGAATAATAATCATCTTTCGGAAGTCCCGAACTTTTTAATACACCTTTTCATATTTTGAACTTCGCTTACTGTGTTGCTAGTTATTCAACCTCTTCGCTTCAGACGTCACTATTAAAAATGCTTTGTATGAATTAGGTCCCATTTCTTTGTCAAGGTTATGTACCAAAAGTAGTTCATTTTTGTTCAGTATGGCTCAAAACATTTTTCCTTACAAAAATTGTTGCCTTATCACCAAATTTCAGGAATTCACTCAGGAGTATTCTTCGTTTCGACTATCGTACAATGACAGATTAAATATGACATACTTTACGTACTTCGAACTGTTTTTACGTATAATTTCCTGAATTTGTCATTCATGCTACTAATTTAAATTCTTATTATGATAATTTATTAAATTAATTATAGGCACAATTACTATACCAACACTTAGAATTTTGTTTGCATTTTTATAAATACCTCTTAAGGGGTCACTTCGGTAAGCGTGGCTGACGAGAAAGACAGGCTACGGTGCTGACATTTGGTCACATCCTTTTTACCCTCCAAGAGTCGTGTGCCTTAGTAGGTGTGGCCATCTTGGTAAGAGATAGCCACAGCAAGATGGCCACACCCCCTATGCCGCATGACTCTTGGAGGTCAAAAGGGTGTAACCAAATGTCTATACCGCAGCCTGTCTTTCTCGTCAGCTACGTTTGTAAATCATTTTTAAGTGGCCTGCAAGATTTAACCCAGTTTATTAAGTCTTCAAACAAAATGCAGGTGGAATTTTTTTTATCAGTAATTAATTAATTCATATTAAGAATCTTTGTATTATGACTTAATCAAACACATCACAGGAACTGTATAGGAATCCGCGTTTTACTCTTATTAATTCTGAATTACACCGTCTTTATTGTTTTAAAAATGATCAAACTAAATACAAGTCATATATTTTATCTAAATAATGCAGTTAAAAAAAATAAATGACTATATCAGCACAATCTTGTATCTTAATCCGAAACTATTTCACGTTTTCAGCATTATCGATACTAAGCCAGTCCTTAGTCGATTACTCGAGAGTGCAACTTTGATTAGAAATTCCTAGAATACTTTAGAAAACTTTACAACTTTATTTGAAGTTTCAAAGTCTTTTAAAAATTCACATCTGATTAATGACATGGGAGATTTTTGAATGCGGAATTAAAAGTGGGCCTCTCCCCTATCGGCAGTAATTTGCAGCTAATTTAAATTGTGCTATCCTGTTATGTACATAGTGTGCTTTTAATTAAGGGTATTACCATTAAAAGAAAGAAAACGGAGGTAAAGTTTTGGTAAGTATTTTTAAGTAATTGGAACTAGACTTTTATGCATTCAACTGCTCAAGCATTTTTTTAACCCTTTGAGGCGCAACCCTTTCATAATGCTGGAAAAAAGGCACCTGTTGCCATCGCTCGACTTAACTACTAGCAAGATGGCGGACGATCGAAACTTCATCGCGTGCCACAGATCTAGAGACGCTTTTTTGACGACAGCTGGCACGGGCCAGCTGTTATAGCCTCGTGTCCTACTATTAAAACAATTTTTAATTAGTTCAAACTATTAAAAACTCAAACTCAAACTATTAAATTATAATTATTTCAAACTATTACTAAGTTCAAACTATTTTGCCAATTACCACCATCGGTAATTGGCAAAATGTTACATTTCATATTTAAGATACTTACATACAATTCAGCATATCTAACCAGTGATTTGTTATCTGCCCTATTCAAAAATCATGGCTGAAGATGTTAAGGTTAAATACGAGCTAAACTTGAGCAATTTAATTATCATGAACACTATTCAATCACCAAATAATCACAAATCCCTAAGTGTCCCCCACCACCCGTTATCCACAAAATTATATTAGGATACCGTATTTTTATTGTATTTAGGCAAGGCACAGATCCGACATTCAAATAAGCAAAAGATCCATATAGTATTAAGTATGAGCTAAACTTTAGCCATCTAAATATGATGAACACTTTTCAATCACCCAATAATCACAAATCAATAAGTGTCTCCCCACCACCCGTTATCCACAAAATTATATAGAGAAATTCCGTGTTCTTATTGTACTTGGGCAAAGTCGGTGGAAGATTATCTCCACATAATTTGCAATTTAATTGCCAACTTTTTTTTTCTACAGGGAAAAAGCTAATGACTCTGCGATTGAAGGGCTCGATAAGGATCATTAGCTGGTGAAGCATCACTTGAGGACTGTGGTGAAGGGAATCAATAACTCCTTAATCGCTAGCAGAAGGAATATGTTGTTGAAAACATTACATTCCTTCCCCGATCGCCCCCCCCCTCCCACATACCCACCCACCATCGGATAATTTCCTTCCTGAGAGCGATGCGTCATAGGTAATGATGTTTGAAGCTTTCGAGGTGTTAAAGGCAAATATCAAGAGTTGTGCGTGATGCAATATATATACAGTTCGTTTTTCAAGTGTTATACTAATGATATTGACTGTTTGGGAAAAGGCTGGGCTGCTGTGTAAATGTAAAATTAAGGGCTAAGGTACGTGCTAGGGCTTCGGGTTATTTACGCACCATTAGGGTTATTAGGAAGGATCTATTATGTATATATCATCCAATAAAAACTGAAAAAAAAAGTGTTTTGAGCTAGATTCGTTGAAGTACTTCATCATACTGCTGTTGCAAACAAATTTGCTACTTCTGGTTTTACATTTTTTTCATCCAATATACGACAAACACACACACACGTCTATGTATAGATATATAAAACATATAAAATTAATATCCTCTCAAAATTCAAATTCTCTATTAGCTCCCATCAAAGTTCTTTAGGAATGTAGCAACTTCAGTTTTCAAAAGATTTGTCTCGGGATCTAAATTTAATAAAAAAGCAATTGATATATTTCTCCTTGTTTTCCCTTCTCATAGTCCTCACAGCTCTCAGGAATTTCCAGGTATTATAAGACTCTGACGTTTTGATAGCCGATAAATGCACCTTTTTTGAAATATGTCATAAGCTTATAAACTATGTGACCCTCGGTAATAAAAGTGCAAATGCCGTCAAGAGAGCGGATTTTCCGCGATCTCTGTAGCCACATAAGTCTGTGTCAATGCTGTTCGAATAAAAATACGCTGTAACCAGAAGTGCGGATTAATTTACGTCGAAAGACACAACCACGAGGAGCGGAGCTGCCAGAGGACTGCCCTGAATCTAGAAGCCCGCAACGGAATATCAACGAGAAGTGGCCTGAGGTCAAAACTCCAACGAACGGCCGCTGTTCATATTTCAAGGAGCCTAATTCGGGGCTCAAAGCAAGCGTCCCGACTGGCTGTTCCCCCGTTCATTTAATATATATATACAATATACATACATACAGGGTGTCCCCATAAACGGGCTTAATTCTTTATCTATTAGAGATAAATGGGCAATGAAAATTGAAAAACTGTAGGTAGGAAATAAGGCTCCGTTAAAAGACTCCAAAAAATTGCACTCTTTAACCCCTTCCCGGTTTTTCTCCGAGCTGAACTCGGGCAGGCGAAATTTACCGTCCTGGCTCGTCCCGAGTGTAGCTCGGGCACTACGAATAGAGTTTTTTTTACATTGATTTTTAGGAAATTTTGTATGCGAATGGTGCCATTATTCTTATAAAGATATCTATGCATAAAAATACGCTTGAAAAAAATGACATTTTTTGATCCATAATCCTGATAAAAAATGAGCTTGGAAGAGTTGAATTTGTATACGGCCCCCATACAAAACAATTCCCCGATATTTAAATTTTCCCCGTACGCTAATAAGGTGATATACAAAATTTGAGAACTATTCCTTAAAAAGTGTCAGAGATATGAAGATAAATATAACGCTGACTTAAGCCACTTTTCAATGTAGCTCGAAGAGAAAAAATCACGTCAAATGAACACATTTCTGGGGTCGTACAGAAATTGCGAAAGAAAATCTTTTTTCCAGTCAAGCAATAAATGTTTATATTTAAAATCTTATATAGTCCCCGATAATCTTTCTTTAAAGATATCTCTGAGACGTTGTATGATGATAGACTCAAATTTGGCACATCACCTCATTAGTGTAGGGGGCACATTTTACTAACAGGGAATGTTTTTGGGTTGTATAAGGATTTTAGAAAGTGTAAATTTTAGAAAATTAATGATTGAAATTATTTTATTATTCTCATTTTGTTTAAGTTATTAACATTATTAAGGAAAGGTCGACGGGGGGGGGGGGAGGGAATGACTTGCATTCCCGTACTTTTTTGAGTTAATATTTGACTTTTTTGAGTTAAAATAAAAAATACGAATATCAATTTACGTGTACAAATACCAAATTTATCCTTTGCGCATTCTTTCCCGCAGTTTCAAAAGTACTCCCGCACCTATCAACCGCCAAATAAACCGAATTTCTTCCACAATAAAAACAAATGCAATATATATTCATTATACAGAACAATATTTTATCTTTTTTTCATTCTTTTATTCTTAGCGGCGAAAGAGGGGTAAGTGGAATGGGGTACGCGGCGGAGAAAAAGGGGATGGCTCAAATCGAATATTTCAAACATTCTTCAAACTTTATAGAATTTGAAGCATCCCCCTTACCACAGATCGACTGCAGTTTTTATTTACCTAAGTGCATTTGAATGTTTTGTTTAAATTTTTATCTCGTTTTTTTTTTTCTAACTTCGCTTGGTGTTAGGGTGTTTTTCGCAAATTTACGTCAGTTGATATAACAGATATAAATTTCACCAGATGCGTCATGTGTTTTTAGGATTATTGAATGTAAATTGACGGTATATATTTAAATAAAATTGCTACTGAATATCGAGTTGTAAAAGTTTTTGCCCTTTTGTTTTTACGTGAGGAGAATGGTTTATTAAAAGAGTCTGTACCAACGTGTTAAGATTTTTCAAGAGATTTATTAACTAGTTTAATTATATTTTTTATGATTAGATCAGAAATAAAATAGATAATTAAACCATATTCTTTTATATTTTATTTAGATATTTACCTTTTCACTTTATTATTTAATTTTGATATGAAATAGGCGATATTTAGTATAAATTTTTGAGTAGTATATATTTTTCTGCTTGAAATGCCTGTTAGAAAATTTTGAATAGTAAAAAATATATTGTTAGTTTCATTCTGTTCTGATTGTATACCTCCATCAGCACTTAAAAACAAGTGATTTTGCAGAAAACCAATGAAACCATTCAATCATATTACTATCCAATCAGCTTTCACGTACAGCTTGACTATTTTACAAATCCCAACACTTTTATTCTTATAAAGGACTTACATTTGATGTTTTTTTTTATTATATTTTTTAAAGCCACGGTTCAATTTCAAGAATTTAATTTAATAGCACAGTAGGATCATTTCAAGCCATTATTATGATTGAGTTCCGCAGTGGCCTGGCCTAGTCGCTAAGCTCCGTTCCCATAAGATCACGAAAGATAATCGGCACCGGCTTGTCCTGTGCTTCGGTGGATGAACACCTCACTCGGTTGGGCAGTTGTGGAGCCGTGAACGTTAACGGTAGCTTGGGCACGTAAAATCTGTTCTGGCTCCAATATCTTCCGTGTTCAAATAATACCTCTGTGGGGGCCGATTTTAGAACCTGGGTCTCTCATCTGGAATTGGTTTAAAATTAGGAGACCCCTTGAAAAGTCAGACGTCCTCCAACTGGGGCTCATTAAAATGGAAGTCGTCCCCTTTCGTCCATCGCCGTCCTATTTAGAGGATCTGTCATCGGTTCGCGGTTGCCAAAGGATATAAGAAACAACAACAGCAACATTATCATTGTTGTTGCCATTAATTTTGACTCAAATACGTATGCATTCTACTAATCTTAGATTACTTTGAAATGCATTTTACAAAATGTTGAATGCTTTGTATGTTGCAATTAAAAAAATATAAATAAAAAAAAATCCATTGAACAAATGCAAAGTTACATTTTGGGCTAGAAATTTTAAAGCAAACAAACAATACTTTATGCAATTGGCTTTTAAAAAAAAAGTTTAAAAAATGAAAACTAAAGTAAAATCTTGTTATGGAGAACTTCACGTTAACGATTATTTCAGATTAGAGAATAAAAATGTTCTATCGAAAGAAAATCATTAGTGCAGATTTAATAATGATTACGTTTCACTTCAACGTATTTTCGCGTGTTAGGAATTTGATCTTCAGGCCTTTGACATTCGTTACTCAGAGATTTTATAGTACAAAGAAATATTAAAATTATTAAACAAAGAGGGAATATACTGGAAAGTCTTATTCTGATACAATTTGAGGTCTGTTCTTCGATTGCTACGTAGCAGCCCAGCAAATTTATGGGGGTCCTGGGTAAACGTTGTTTGAGTAATACGTCTAAATGCTCAAAATTCTTAAATACAGTAATACCCCGAACTTACGTGATAGGTGGAACTGAGCGATAATCGCGTAAGTCGGGGTATAATTATGCATATAAATATGTACATACAAATTATCTTTAATCGGGGCCGCCGGCTAAAGAAAACAATAATTTAAGTGAAAATGTTTAGGAAAATCCTAAATATTACGTATGCATAACAAATTGTAATACTAAAATCGTAAACCTTAAGTTATTCTGGAAGTATTCAAAAGACGAATCGATGACATTTGAAAGTCGCGTAACTCAGGATTCACGTAAATCGAGGTAGCGTGTACGTAAACCGAGGTAGTACTGTATCTGGAAAACTAGAGATTTTTCAGCAAAGGAGGGTAAAATGTAACATTTCTTTATCCAATAAAGTCAACGTTGTTGATGTATTGGTAATATATATATGTATGTATGTATGTATATGCATATATATATATATATATATATACTTGAGTAAATTATTATTATTATAATTATTATGATAATTAATGTTAATTACAATATTTTTTCCCCAACTCTTTTTTACACTCTTTCCTTAGTACCTCCTAGTTATTAAAGCTCGTACTACGTTGCTCATGGGTTAGCTATACTCAATTTTTTTATTTTTTTATATATTTACTATTACTATAATTATTATTCTTTAATATTATTCTTATTTCCCCGTCCCCTTCCATTTACTGAATTTCTTAATAAATTTACATAGTTTTGGCAGAATTTTGTCTGTTTTTATTTCTCATACATTTTCTCCTTGGCTATAGCTGTTTCTATTTTTATTTTTGTCGATTAATTTTCTCGGTTGGCAACGATTTCTAGTCTTGTCAGTTCTTCCTCCTCCATGTTTGGTGGGCATTCATGCTGTTTTTTTCTTATAGCTATGGTCGTACCCCCAGGTCACGTAAAGCGACTTCTTTTGTCAGGTGACCTGCAGAAACCTAGCTATTTTTGTTTTTCTTTAAATTGAAATGTGAGTACGGTGGTAATTGATAATGGAGTACTCCATTTCAAATTTACTCTCCATCTCCACTTCATTGCATGGAATCGAACAATTAGGCTTACGCCCATGTGATCTTGCTTGGCTTGTCCTCCCACTTCTCTGTGGCTTTAATAGCTCTGTTTTGTCAATTTCATGTTTTCAGTTTTTTCAGTACTTTTTTTGTCATCATGTGCTACTACTTAATGTTTTACTACGGATTCCATATTACGTAAGTTTAGCTATTTTATATTATATATATATTATAGGCCTTCCAAACCCGTGAGAGAAATGTGATATACCCTGTATACGAAAATCTTATAATAAAAGTATGTACAAACTGCTTATTTCTACAAAATTTGAAATTCAAAATATCACTTTGGCAAGATAAAAGCGATCAATAGCAAAATGCCAATTTCCACTAGTGCTTTCGAGATTTCTGAAAGTCACAAGAACGATTTAAAAGAATTTTAAATGAGACATATAAAAATAAATTTCTAGAACATAACAAAGACATCGGGAACTCTATAAAACGTGTGACAACTATGCATTTTACAGCTGATATAACTGATAAAGTCCAAAAAAAAGTTACCAGAAAAAATATCATAGATATTTAATAGTTGAATTTAGCTAACGGAAGGTAAAACGAGGGGAGAACTCAAAGGTCAATCCTGCAAATGTTTCTTAAACTTTATAAAATTTTCAGCAATTCTATACTGCAGATCGACTACTCTTATTTCCATAAGTGAATTTGAATACTTTGTCGAAAGTTTTATAGACTTATGTTTCTTATTTTGATGTCAAAGACTATTTTATGTTTCATTTTTTACAAAGGAACAACACGTTTACAGATCAGTAAAAACTACTGTATTTGAAATAAATGGATAAATTGTTATGTTTGTCATTCTTTTTTAAGAATTTTTAGAGAAAATTGAATTGTATCAAATTTTAGTTTGCGCGTTTTTACGTCTGATACTCGGCTCTAACATACGTTTCAATTTTTGCGAAACTTATGAATGTTTTTTTTATATTTACTGTAGCATACATTCTCTATGCAGTTACAGGCAGTGGCGGTTCGCGACTAAGGGCCTGAGAGGCATTTCTTCCCTTATAATTCAAATCTTTTACTGTTAGATCACATCTTTATTTTAATAATTTGCTTTTACGCACAAAAAAAATGTACCAGTTTTATACTATTCCAAAATTATCAATTAAAAAACCACTGAAGAGAGAGACAGTGATGATTGTTTCCCTTTCTAAAGCATACACGGGCCAATTCATTTCTGGCCTCACGTATTACGTCTTTCCCGTGTATCGAGTTGGCATATTTGGCTGTTTAGCGTAAGAGCCATGCTGTAGTATGTGGTTGACTTAGCTTCAGAGTGGCTTATTTGGCGGAGTCTTTCAAGCGATATCTCTGGGGAATGCTAATCCAGGTGTTTGTCTCTCACCTGGAATTATTTCAAAGTCAGGAGATCCGAAGCTAAGTCGGTCTGCCTCTCACTGGGGCACAATCGAATAGAAGTCAAGCCATCATCCTTGTAAGTGAACTGCAAAATGTAGGGACGGTTTTATTGAGCTTTAATAGCTTTTTAAAGCGCTATTATTAGTAGTAATGAGACATTACAAAGAAATGCTTCCCGCTTGACCTTCCATAGCAGAGGATTTTTGATTTTCAGTTTAGCCGGCCACGATAAATTGCTAGAATAGAAATGTTCTGCATGTTTATCACTTTTCTGTTACTTCAGTACTGGGAAATTCTAACCTGAATTCCAACCTTAAGGAACTAGAGCAGTAATTTCCGAAGTAGTCCTTAAAAATCCTCAATGATCCATTTCAATCAGAAAAGAGGCATGCCAGCAGTAGAAAAACATAGGGGCCCATAAGATCTTTAAAAAGTTCCACGAAACATACTTTTTGGGCATAGAAATCACACAATTTACCATTATAGGCATTCTATTTTGGAACTCTTGAATATAAATATAACATCTCTCGTCTGGTTTTGGAACATTCTCTCGGAAGGAGGTCCACAAAAAAAGAAACAATCGATAAGTGGGAATGGATAAGTCCCTCCAAAAGGAATTGAAAATTTTGGGAGTCTCTGATATAGAGCATAAAGAAACTAAGTTTGTAGAGTAAGAAAACTCGTTTTTAAAATAGCCCATTTATATTCAGCCATTCCCTCTGCTTTTCTGGCTGCTGTCTTTTTTATCCAGTAAGTACTTTTGCGGCAGTTCCAAAAAGCAGCGAGGGTTTTACATTCTGCTCGATACTTCCCCTATCCCTGCCTTCATAATCCCCTATTAAGAGAGCATGGATGGCAGCGAGAAAGGTCGTGGCATGAGCAGGACGCGAGAGTTGCTTTCATTCTTCGTTTTTTCTGTTCATCTCATTTCCGTGGAAACGTCGCTGTAGTGAGATATGAAAGCTACGGGGCTGACATTTTAGTCACAACCATTTGCACCTGCAAAGTCATGTCACCAAGGGGATGTGACCGTCTTAGTCCGAGACATACATACTAATATGGTCACACTCCCTAAGTCGCATGACTCCTCGATTGCAAAGGTGTGTCACCAACCTGTCAGCGTCGTAGCCGGTACATCTCGTCAATGGAGCGTGGAAGTGAGCTTTCCATTTCTCCTGTTCACTGCCGTGGAAGCGCAGGTGAATATACAGACTACAATGCTGACACTTTAGTCACACTCGTTTTGCACCTGAAAAGTCATGTGACCAAGGGGGTGTGATCATCTTAGTCCGAGACAGACATACTAATATAGGCACACTACTTAGTCCCATGAGTCCTCGAGTGCAAAGGTGTATCACCAAACTATCAGTGTCGTAACCGGTATATCTCGTCAGTTAAGCGTGGAAGTGAGCTTTCCATTTCTCCTCTTCATTGTCGTGGAAGCGTAGCTGATGAGATATACAGGCTACGATGCTAATATTTTAGTCACATCCCTTTGCACTTGAAAAGTCATGTGACCTAGGGGCTGTGGCCATCTTAATTCGAGATAACCATACGAATATGATTAGACTCCCTAACTCGAGTGGAAAGGCATGTCACCAAAAAATGTCACCAGAAAATGTAAACGCGTAGAGGGTATATATTGTCAGCCGAGCGCGTAAGTGAACTGCATGTAAACGTAACAAGGTTATGACTCCCCCATGGCAACAAGTATAAAACGTTAAGCGGATATAATTCGAAAACGGCCGTACAACGGCACTGTCATTACATGATCAATGCTTCCCCTTTGCGAGAGTAGTTCCAAGATCATTACAATAATCATAAATTTTTTTTAACCGCGTGAGGGAATTTCCCAGGGCAAAAAACAGGGGGTTGCGCCTCAATAACTATATATCTCATACTGTGGGAAACCTCAAAAAGTATTTATACTTCAATATCATTACTACGCTGAGCATTTTCCCCAAATCATTTTTATTATGGGAGTTGAGTACTGATGAGGGTGGGGGAAAATCGCATGTGAGGAGAAACCTTCATCGTTTTTCGATTATTCTAAACTCCCCTCATCCCTGTTTCATTTTTTTTGGAGGGGGAGAGGGTAGATTCAGCTCAAAGTAGAATTTCGGGGAAGGCATTTCCCCGCGTATGCCCTTTTTTTTTTTATCCGCCAGAAGCAAAGGGGAGGGATAAAAGTGCAATCAACTTAAATGCGACCATTTTTTAGCCCAAAGTGCCACTTAAGGTGCCTTGGATGCAGTGTCGTTCGAGCTCTGCCAGTGGAAGACAGCATTTGACTCGAAATTAGCTTTCGTCTCACAGTTTGATTGAAACTTTTCGAGCAAAATTTTATATTTGCAGAAAGCAGGTAGTGGATGTACGTCATAATAATCCAACAAGCCCGGAAAAACGAGTATAATGCTTTATTTTACCAATCGAAGCACTTATACAGTGGTTCCCAACTGGTGGTCCACGAAGTAGTTCTAAGTAGGGAATGCAATCCCGCTCTATTCTTCGCTCAGAGGGATTGAGATTTGTTGAGCAATCCCGCGGGATTAATATTTCATTCAACTAAAAATTGATTTCTATAGAGAAAAGTAGGAAAAAGTAAGATTGCAAGCTCTATGAAGTTTTTCAACTTTAATAATGATACTTTATCTTATTTGATAATTCATACAATACCTTACATAAATATGAAAATTATAGTCATGATATTCATAATAATATTTTCTGTTATTTCTTAGTTGCTAAAAAAGAATAATGTAAAAGAGACAACGTAAAGAGAGGCATTCGTCTTCCTAGTCTTCATCTATTTTTGATAGAGAATACAAAAGCGCTTAACAAAAGATTTTTTTTCATTGTATGAAACCCTGAAGGAGCCATATAGTTTTTAGTGGTGAACTGAAGTTCACCTCTTAAAGATATCACTAGCATGGGCGGCCATATGGTTATTTATGAATTATGGTTATTTATGGTTATTATGCGGCCATATGGTTAGCTGGGGGGGGGGGGGGGGGGTGGCGCCTACCTGCCAATAGGTATGAGCGCCCAAGATCACTGGTTCTTCTTGTTCCTCTTATGCAAGAATTTTTTGCCAATTGATGATCGGGTGAGAGGCGTGAAATTGCAATTAAAATAATTTATTTTTGCAGTTTCAATCCCGCGGGATTAAGGTCTTAATCCCGCGGGACTAGTCCCGCAAATATTTAAGCGGGATCCTGCAGGATCCCGTTCCCGCGGGATCGGGATTGCATTCCCTAGTTCTAATGTAATGTAGTTCTAAGAGTCCGCGAAGGAAGGAAGCGTTTAAAAATAACTCTGTTTTCACAATTTTATGCGGTAAAAAGACAAAAGAGTGATTGTTTACGGTTATTTTAGAGAAGTAAAAAAAAAATAATATTAATAATCCTTCTAAAATAGGGAAAATACGGGCAAGCACAATATTAAATACAATTCGATAAAATATTGTAGCGTCTCAGACAAGCTTTGGTTTTCGGTTATATATAAACAGGATTCACTAACAATTATCAGCATCATTGAGTGAATAGAAATAACATTATCTGCCTTTTTTGATTTTTTCATTTTATCATTAAATTTTGTGCAAAAAGTTTCTCTTTTAAGAATTAATCCCACCCCCCCCCCCCGTGTAGATTTCTTTCAGTGGTCCGCGGGTAAATTGGAAGTGGAAAAGTGGTCCGAGTGTTAAGTTCAGTTGTGAACCACACCACTAACATATCACAAAAATACAGAATTTAATGACACAGGCAATGGCAAATCACCAACTAACACAGCAATAACACTTATTCAAAGCGCAACGCCAACATATTACTTTGCTCTCAGTATCCGCGGCTTATCACACAGTAACTCAACAGAGAGAGTGACTTCTTATTCATAGATTCCCAAGCGGACGTGACTTCATAAAGGATCTGATATCAATTTTCTAGAGTGTTCCAGTAACTTCTTTCCTAACTGAGATACAGCCAAAATTCCACTAATTTCAAGAACTTTCTTTTTGTCGCCAAATTAATCGCCAGGTCCCGCAACACACATTGATGCTGGAAAACAACATTACAATTTTGTAATAGTATGTATGTAGTATGTTTATAAAAGAATGTTGCAACTGTAAATGTTAATAGCAGCAACTGCAAGCATTATAGAGTGTTGGTTCAAGGTCATAATTAAAGAGTACCTGTAACAGTAAGCGCAAGCGCTTTGCACTTCTCGAGAAGTACTGCTTTGATGTTTTCTCGCTTGCAGCGCTACATAACGCAAATTGGTGACTCCAGTAGATACAGCATTTACCTAGGTATCTTGAATAAATGAATCAGTAGAAGATGAACTATAAACTTAAGTTTGTTTGTTTATGTTACGGAAAGCCTGCACGAGTGGACATCTGCCTATGGGGGATCCCTCAATCCGAGTACTTATTAAAGGGCTCTAAGAAACCGACTAAAGTTCCAGACCGTTAAATCGACAAATGCTAGGGCCGGCCCTGGTCTACAGATCTGCCGTACAGTGTTCTTCATATGGTCCCTCGACTACATGTATTGTTGACGAAAGATGATTCACATGTTGAGCTTTTGTCATAAAGAAGAATGCTTTTGCTAAAAATCATTTGTAATGCTTATTATTGCTTTTGTTATCATACACAAATTGTTGGTCATTTTTTGCACTCTTTTTCTGGTTGCAACAAAGTCCCATGACATTTTTAAAATTTTACCTACACTATTCAGTGAACTGTTGACTTTTCAAAAGTTAACGGACTTTTGACTCACCCTGTATTATACCTTCCCTGAATTTTGTTTTTTACCAAAATGCCCTTGTACATTGAATTTCTATGTGTCCAATGAAGAATACATTATACTAATATTTCGTGTTTGTTTATTGTTTGTTATTTTTAGTCATATTAGAATTTAAGAACAAAGTTGTGTGAAAAACTATTTTTACGTTCGCTTTTAAACGAAATTTTATTAAAAGACATAAACATAACAATTCGCTTTAGATTTTAAGTACCTACAACGCAATAAAATTTTACTTAGAATTCAGTAACAGTAAAGAACGGGGTAGTTTTGAATTTTATGATTCAAGTTCATTACTGTAATTGCGAAACGGTAGTTTTAGAGTCGTTTTTTCACGAACACTGAGAACAGGTTTTAACTGCATTTGCCGAAATCGTAAAAGTATCTAAGAGCGGCTTTACGGCTCAGCTGCTTTTAACTTCTGATGTTATATTTTTAAGGAAATTACCTTATAAATGACGCCAATAAGACTTTCGCCATACTTTATCGGAGATATGAGTTCAGCAGAAAAAGGAGTGATTTTTTAACATAAATGGGAAATAATCAATTTGTTACGTTTAGTAATTAACGGCATGCATTAATTACTTCGTTTTTATCAGCATTTGCTTTCACATTAAAGCAGCCACCTACGTTCAAAACCAATGTTTCGAAAACAATATATTATCCGTTTCAATTCTTGATATTTACTCATTAACCTTGTGCCGCTCATAATAATATTCATTATTATATTTAATATTTATTTTCCTTATTTTCTCTGGATTTTAACTGTTAGTTTCTGTGTCCTGCAGTGGCCTAGTTCCAGCTCGATTCCCGTAAGAACAAGGAAAATGAAGCAGCATTGGCTTGGTCATTTCTTGGGAGGGTGAACTAATCTCTCGGCTCGACTGCTGTGGGACCATGTACTCTAATGGTAGCTGGTGCACGCAAAATCTGTTCGTGGCTCTAATGTCCTCCATGTTCAAACTCAAGGTGTGACGATGTCAGGTGCTATACATCCCATTTAGAAGTGAAAAAAAATTAGGATACCGCCCATCGAAACAACTTTGATCTGCCTAATACGCCCCACATAATGAAAAGACCAACATCTGCACTCCTCGTAGTGCTCAAACCTCAAGTAGGCCGCTAACTCCCCATATAGTATTTCAACGTGACGTCACGGCAATTTTTTGCAGGTTAACACGGATATTTAAAAGTACAAAACCCCATATACCGCCAATCACACTCAATGAACGTTAGTGTGTCCTGGAAAAAAGTGTTGCCAGACTGGTTGCTATGATGTGACGTAGTGCAATGACGTAGTTCGAAAATCTGTATTAAAAGGGACAAATAAAAATTCTTAGATTCTGTTCTGATTTATTTCCTGGCTTTAAAAGTTTCATTCTCTTTTTCTGAGCATTAGCCTAGACCTTTGCGGAGAGACCATGTGTGATTTAAAAACTGATCTTTCTACTTCTATTTATAATCTTAGCATATTTTGTATCGTTCTTGAAAAAATGCAATGTAAGTTAGTTTCATCGTGCTTAAGAACTAATTGTACGTATGTCTTTTTCCTCTTATATACCGACATATTTTAGGGGTTTTGCATTGAAACAACGTCAGTAACACAAGCTTTGCAAAACAGAAATGAAAATTACTTTGTTATGTTTTTAAATTTCAAAAGAGACCGTGAGACCGTAAGGAATACAATAAAAACGAGAAACTTTTGCGCAGTTCTTTTCAACTTATTTTAACATCTTCCTTTAAGTTTTCTATTAGCTTTGATTGTCTTCATTCTCAGGGTAGTTGTCTTCGTGAAGAATTATCAAAAGTTAATATAAACTCAACCGTAAAGCGCATCAATGGATTCTTATGATGCCTGGCAAGCGAAGGGAGAGATCATTCAGAATTTCATTAAAGGTGTTGTTCGAAAAAATCATGTGATTTTGGTACATAAGTACAAATAAACTAATTATGCCAGGTAAACTTCAAAATTTTCAACTTCAACACTTCAAATTTTTGAAACTGTCTCTTTACAAGCTGTACTACATACTGAAATGAATGATCAATCTGTATCAGTTTCAAAACATTTAGAAAAAAAATCTTAAAAATCGGAAATTTTCGAAAAACGTGTCACTCTTCGAAAAATCTTGCAGCTCAGATCCATGTTTAAGAATTTTTTCTGAAAAATTCACAAACGCCGCAGCGATTTCGGTTCTTGCAGTGTGTAAAGTAGCTTATGAAGAACCATCTATAATTTTTTGGAGACCTTGGTGCTATTAGTTTATTCCAATTTGTGTACAAGACTAAAAACAGAGTTCTTTTTTTTTTTTTCGACATACACCCTTAAATGTACCGTCGATTAAAGAGCCCCTTTCGCAGAAACTGTAGTAACCGGCTTAACAACAGAAAAATGAGAAACTCGGCATTTTACAAGAAACAAAATAGGGTTAAGTGCTCACTGACTGGAAAAAAAAATAAATAAATCTTTTTTGCAAGGTCTTAATTACATTTGTAGTGATAAAACATTTTTTAGGATTACCTTCGATTTCTCACCAGATTTAAGAACAGTACATCGCCAGATTTGATGCAAAAATGTTGTGTTGAAAAATGTTTTATAATCGATGCGTTTGACATGATTTGTCTTTCTTGTTAGATTTTAAAAAGAGTTGTTTAGTAATAAGGGATTCAATACAAACAAGAAACTTTTACGTAATTTCTTTCAACGTATTTCGACATCTTCCTTTAAATTTACTATTAGCCTTGATTGTCCACATTCTCTGGGTATAATTGTCCTCGTGAGATATTAGCAAAAGTTAACGTGAACTCGAGCGTAAAGCGCATCGATAGATTTTTAAGATGCCTGGAAAATGAAGCGAGAGGTCATTCAGAATATCTTTAAAATTTACTTTTAGGGAGATCTCTTTCGCGATTAGAGTAATGAACTTGAAACATAAAAATGAGAGCAGCTGTACCTTTAAAGAGAAAAAAAATTATTCGAATTTGATTATAAAATTATCTTTAAAAATCTATCTCACTTGTTAAAGCATTTTAAAAAAGAAAGTAAAATACAGTTATCGAGAAATTTTCTTCATACTGCTTTAACCCTAGAGTGCATACTGTAGTCGATTGGCTGCACTTAGATTTTTCCCTAATAAAAAGAAATTTTTATTGCTTTGTCTCAAATATGCATTTGAATAAATTTAGGATCATTATGGAAGTAATTTTTAGTTTTTAAAATGTATGGAACATTATTTTTTTTTGAACAAACAAGCATGAACTCATAGCGTGTGCATCCAGTCCGCTGAAAAAATTTTTGACCGAATTTTGGATTGATTTTAATTTTTATTGCTAAATGTACATAAGTTCAAAACTACTAAAAAATAGCTGTACTAGGACTATATAGTAAGTAGATTCAGACTATATTTTTTCATTTGTTTTGTGAGAGCTCTAGGATGGATATTCCAATTTTTCGAGTTTTAAAATTTTTCATGATTTTTATGGAAATCAACATACTGAAATTTTTAACGAATATTTTTACTAGCATAATTTTGCTTAAATGAAGTTACAATTTTATTTTCAGCCCAATTTAAAAGACCATACATTTGTCGGTTTCTTTTTAAATTAAAAAAAAATAAATAAAACCTTGTAGCAGAAAGGAATTCAATAGAAAAAAGAAACTTTTACGTAATTTCTTTTCAACGTATTCCGATAGCTTCCTTTTAGTTTTCTAATAGCCTTGATTGTTCTCATTCTCTGGGTAAATGTACTCGTGAGATATTAGCTAAAGTTAACCTGAACTCAAGCATAAAGCGCCTCAATAGATTTTTATGACGCCTGGCAAATGTAGCGAGAGGTCATTCAGAATATCTTTAAAATTTACTTTCAGAAAGGTCTCTTTCGCGATTAGAGTAATGAACTTGAAACATAAAAATGAGAGGAGCAGTACATTCTCAAAAAACAAAAATCGGAGTTTGATTATAAATTCAACTATACTAAAAGTCTATCTTATTTGCTAAAGTATTTTGAGAGGGAAAGTAAAATTCAATTATTCGAGAAATTTTGTCATACTGTTTTAACACAAGATGGCGTTTAGACGAGTGTGGCAATCAATGATAATTTATTTAATAGCTAATTCTGTACTACACACTCTCCTTGATTGTCTGTTTCTGGAAATATATTTGTGAGGTCATGCCTGGTTCAAACCCACGCATGACCTGGCGACTTTCAACATTTTAGTTCAGCCCGTATTTAGCTTTATCAAATTTGAGCACAATCAAACTGTGCTCGAATACACTCTATGCATGCCAACATGATTACCCGTCGTGCGACTGTGGTTTATAATATATATACTAAATTTGAGCTCAATCGAATGCATTGTTACCCTGTTGAAAGATGTAGCAGTAACGTGTCGACTCAAATCTGTCCAAAAATTATGTCGGCAGAAAATGCTGACGTGACTGAAACAACACCTCAGTGCTAATAAAAGAAAGTAAAATAAATAATCTGGAAGACCATGATAAACACTGAAAATACTTTTCCATGTAATTATCTTATTTACACTTATTCAGCAGTACGATGAATAACAGAAATAAGTTAGAAAATATCTCTGAAGTAACCACCCTCTCTGCGAATTTTATAAATGCAATTTCTGATTTTTTTTTTTTTTTTTTTTTTTTTTTTTTTTTTTTTTGTATGTATCAACAGTGATTTTCCTTTTTTTAAATTTATTAATTTTCATTTTATTTCTTTCTAATATTATAGATAACGATCCTACGTATTTTTTCTTTCGGCGATGTAGTAAGTTATGGATTACTTCAAAACTTGATTTCGCGCGATTTACTCAGGAATCAGAATAAATGGAAATGTGAAGGGTAATTAAAAAATAGGAATAACTCCTCAGTCAGATTCAAATTTCCTAATTTCCTAATAAAAAAGCATCATGGTTGCCATGCTTGGTGGTTTTCGCCTGCATTAACCAATTTTGGTTCTTGAATTCATTATGTAATAGGCACAAGTACCAATCGTATAAAAATAAATGATATTCAATTCCCATTTGAAATTAAAGGATTCTTTACATGCAGAAACACAGCGGAAGCTAATCGTTTTACTCGTACATAAAAAAATAATGATTTATTGAAACAAAAGGCTCCTAATTTTAGAGTTTTGCGAAAGAATGAAGTATCTAGATTGAAAAATTTAGAAATTTTGAACAGGTATATGCAGGTAAGCAAAGATAAGATCATCTGCGTAAAAATTCCTTTTTACTGAAAAAAGTTTTCAGTAAACCGACTCTAATTTCCCTGACCCAAAATGTGTTAAGGTCCTACTATTTACAGAAAAAAAACTCCATGCGTGGTTATGTTATCAAATTTACTTCAAAACCTACTACACGAAATTGCTCATGAATTCCCAGACTATGACTGTATTCCAGGGCCGTAACCAGATGGGGTAAAACCTTACCCCCTCGATACTGCCGCCACGCTTATCCCACGTTTCTTAGACTTGAATTTGGCAGTAAATCTCGATGAAAAAATTGTTAATGAAATGAATGGTAAATATTTTAAAATATAGCATTTTGTGAAATAAAAATTCTAGGTGAAGATGTAAAAATTGGAAGAACCCCCCCTCCCTGAACTACTAATTTTTATATTTCGTCAGCCCCCCCCCCCCAAACTAGATTCAAAGCCTTACCTAGCATGTCATCTTGGTTACGGCCCTGGTGTATTCCCTTTGATCTAGACAATTGGAAAACTTCCAAGGTGGCGTTTTCGTTCTTGATCCTGAATTAACTAATCTACCGAACTCTACCAGAACTGATCTGTTTTGAAACCATTTCCTCGTCATGCTTGGAGATTTTCCTACTAGATGGCTAATAAATACAGACTTGAACTGCACGCTGGAGGTAAAGTTTCTAGCCTAGGAACCCCAGCAATCCCGACCTTCAGTTCAGTTCAGTTAATGAAAGCCTAACGCTACGTTAGTTTGAGTTGAAATAAAGCAGTCTGTTGTACTTTCAAGTTCATATACCTTCCATAGCGACAAGCTACTGGTTACTAATGCACCGAGAGCAGGTGGCGTTATGAAAATATGAAAGGAATAATGAAATAGAATAAATATTGTTAATAAAGTTGCAGTTATGTGAAATCAGGATGAAAGTACACGAGGGGGGAGTCTATCAAAACTCCTCCTTTGTGTACGCCCACTTCGTAAGTGGAATGCTGAAAAAGGTTTCTGTAAAAAAGAATGAACGGAAAGGTCCAAAGTAAAGTAAACACTTCTATTAGAAAGGACTTTTCTGCGTACGTATTCTATTTACTGTACGATGGCTATATGATGTACAATGTATAATGACCGACGCTAGTAAGAAAATATTAAACAATCTCCCGCAGTGTGTATTTTATAAGTGAAATTTTGTGAAAACTCGTAAAATGTATAAACAGGGATTTTCTTATTTTCTTTTCCCAGCAGAAAAGCTTAATTGTGGTTCCTTATTCGTATACCTAAAAATACTTTCTTCAAGAGAAAGTTTTCTACGACGCCTACCCAATTTTGATGAATTTAAATTATTTCATTTATTTTGTTTTTACTATTCAAATTACGGGATCCGTTTAATACGTATGTTTAGACGAGTGGTCTTATAAACTTTGTATAACGGATTGTATATCAGTTTAATTTGCTTCAAGGAAGAGGGATATGTTTTTACTTCGTTGCTTATGCTTTGTTGTTGTTGTTGTTGTTATTTCAAAAGTAATATGTACAGAATTGTCAAAGAAAAGTAATTAAAATATAATCAATTTTTCTCTGTCTTCAGTTCTGCGACATCAATAAGAGTCAATTCACATTATTATTATTTCATCATATAGGGAAATAAAAAATAATATTTTGTATTAGTAAAAATTATCTTTGAAGAATGTTCACAAGTAAATAATATAAAAGTCCGAATTTCGGATGTTCGTCTTATTTGTACTTCTTTGTTATACTATTTTTAACTATTAATTGGAGTAATGTTTTGCAGTATGGTTTTTCACATTTGACTGTATGTATATCCTTCTCCCCTATGGAAATATCACGTGAATATATTGCGAATAAGCGTTTATCCCTTATGTGATTATTAACATAATTAAGTTTCGCATGTTCTTACAAAAGGGAGATCTGCTTTGTCCATGTGGGTAATAAAAAGACATGACAGATCCAGAGTTTCAAAACTTAAATTAAAATATGAATTCAAAAAATTTATAGCAAAACTCTATTAAATGCATTTTTCTAAGTGTAGGTGTTATGTTAAAAAATCCCACTTTGAAATTTTAATTCTAAAATTTCTGAGTTCCTTTATTTTACTGAAGGGGGTAGGATTTTGTACCCCCATAAGGATTTGAGCCTCCCCCCCCCCCAATATTTTTTGCAAGTGCGCGCCCGGGCAATGGTTAATAAATAGAAACGTTTAACTACACTCTAGAGGTAAAGTTTCAAACATAGAACTCCGTTAAACTGCTCATACAGTTTACTTCATGAAAGTCTTACTTTAGGTTAGTTACAGTAAAAATAAATCTGTTTGTAGTATTTTAAGTTTATCTATTTACCATGACGTTCAGCTGCCCGCAACATACCTTTTCTGCATCGAGAACAAGTTGCATTATGAATGTATGTAAGGAGTGGTAAAAAAGAATTAATAATTTTTGGACGAAATCGCAGTTAAGTAATATCACAATGAAATAGTTAGCGGAAACCCCTCCCTTGTGTACGCCCACTTCCTAAGATGGATTCTGAAGAAGGTTTTCAGGAGAAAAAATTAACGGAAAGACAAACGCTTAAATTAGAAAGGACTTTTCTGTATAATTATTGTATTTGTACACATTCAACTTTACGACAACTAAATATTATTAGCCGAAGCTAGTTAGAAAATATTAACTGAAAAAAACCTCCCTAGGTGAGTATTTTTAAAGTGTCATTTTGTGAAAACTTGCGATGTGTATAGACAGTGGGTTTTTTTTTTTTTTTTTTTTTTCCAACAGACAATATTAATTTGATTTGCTTGTTGATTTTACATAAAAATGAGTTTTTAATAAGAAAGGTTTGCCACAAAAAAAAACCGATTTAAAAAAATAATGATGCAAGATTTTTTGAATTACAATACTTAACCGTTATTTAATTTCGGTGTACTATGCATATACAGGTACACTGGTGAGTAACGTGACTTAAATTTTTATAATGCATCACCTTAAAATCTTACGGCATCAGCATAAATAAAGTCAAAACACCAGAAATGTAAATAAGTCATTTTTTATAAATAATACAGAGTCCACTTTTGAGCGAAATAATATCTTCTCCAATGTTTATCAAGTACACCTGACTGATGTTGGGTGATATATAATCAAAAATCGAGAAAGTATATCAGTAAATGCCGTTATCCATTTCCTCGCAGCAACTCTTCGAATCACACGGCACCGCTTTACTTCGGTTTTAATAAATGAACTTGAAAAACGATGGAAATTAGGTTTTTTTTCTATATACAGCTGCGGGAAGTTACTAATCATACAAACTCTAAAGCTCCATATTAGCAATTCCCAGTTTCTAAACTCCTCCAGCATTCTCTGTCTAACTTCCATAATCCTTGATTATCGTCATTCACAGGATAATTGTCCTTCTGATGTATTAGCAAAAGTTAACGGAGTGTAAAGCATCGCAATAAATTTTTATGATGCCGGGCAAATAAAGTCATTCAGAATTTCTTTAAAAATATTGACCCCCCTTTCCCAACTGCAGTAATGAACTTAACAACGTAATGAGGAACTGTGTCTTTTAAAGAAAACAAAATTGGTTAAGTTTGATTATCGTTTGAAAACAATCATGTTCATTAAGAGGTTTTTCTAATGAAAAAATAAATTTGAATAAAGAAACTTTCATGATTTCAATTTAATACTGAATAAGAGCTTTAAATGTGTACAATTAAAATGCAATTAAAAAAAGATTTATTTGTTTGCTTGAAAGTAACAAACATCACATTACTTTTTGCGTCTTGTTACCTATAGGGTCAGGTAGGGTAATTATGATAAAGGGGTTGCCAAGCTCAGCGGAATTATTTAAAATTCTGTAAATGTTAAAGTTTCGCAAAAATCTAGGCTTGCAGCTTATAATGTATTTTTATAAGTATCTTTCATCATTGATTTCAAACACCTTTGAGGTAGTAAGAATTGAAAAACAAATATCATATAAAAAATTTCAATAAACCTATTTAATGGTTCGATGTTCAAAATATTTTGATGCAAGAGGAAATTTTTTAGGCAAGCTAATTCACATTAAAAATATGTTTGAAAGGTATTTGAGGCATTCAAATGGTTTACTGCTTATTCTAAAATTGTTAAATATTTTTAAATGCATCGTCAAAATTACCCTTCTCATTTTTAAAAAGTGGGCTAATTATAAACAAGTGTTAAAACCCATAAGAAAAAGTTATTCTTACTTGTAAAAACGCATGTTTCACATATCACGTAAAATAACATTGCGGGTAATTAATGTAAAGCACTTTATTAATTTGTAAGAATCTCTCTATTCTAAAAATAAGTAACAGCCGCTGCCGCCGCTGTCAAAAGCTTGTTCTGCTATCTCCTCCGAAACCGTGGGGATTTGTGTTTCGATGAAGATGCCCAGAGATTCAGTAAATTCCACGGAAGCCGATCAGTTGACTTAAATTTCGAAATTCCAATTATTTTAGAAGATAATTATAAAAAAAACTGACAAAATAAAGCATAATGGTGGCCAGGCTTGGTAATTTTCACCAGCATAAAATCATTCATGCCCTTGCAACAAAGGAATTCGTGCGTGAAATTAACAGACATGAAGTAGAATTACACCATTTTTACGCCAAATTAAAAAGTAAGATAAATAAATAAAACAAAGTGTAAAGTGTACTACACAAATCTCACAATTTTCAAATAGTAAGTTCTCTTAGATAACAGGATTTAAAACTCACGCGAATTCGTTTTTCTAATATTTTTTCTAATAATAATTGTAACTGATTTAAAAAGCACCGTTTTGGCATCAGGTACGATCTGGATAAAAGCTATGTAAAGCATGGTGAATCTAAATACTGCGTGTTTTCTAAAATAATAGCACCCAGTTTTTTGAAAATGAAAAACAATTCAAATTCAAAAGTTGTTATATTATAGTAATACCGGTTATGCTCATATTGGGTATTTGCCATCCGTAGAATTATTTGACGGCATAAACTATGCCATTACAGCAGGTACATCTTGGATATTTGCCCGTGCGCGAGATGATATATTTCGCGGTGCTAAATAAACCGATTTGCAAAGGGCTATGTAAGTTTTTACGGGAACCTTACATGAAGAAAAATTATCGGTTATGAGCATGTGTAATTTGCCAAATAATGAAAAGTCGATATTACTAGCAAGATATAATAGCTGATGCGTAGTTTTTAAGAAAACATATGAACCACTGTTTTCTTAGAAATAATATTATTTATACGCATACGTAAGTCGCCAAATTATGAAAAATCGGCATGGGTGGCAAACACGCAAAGTGTTCCATAAGTTTTACACAATTAAAAATAATGCGAAGTTGTTGCAGGGACCATGCAAGAAACAAGGAATGTGTATCTCGGTATAACAATCTATCAGATACAATCTTTGGGTTTTGTCAGTTATGCCTTTTTTACGAATAAGCCTTACTAGGGGCCGAACACCTCAAACGAAAATCGAGCATAGCGAGTCTAGGGGCTTTGGCCCCTAGTTCACTAAAAAATAAATTATAGAATGGAAATTTTGCTATTGATTACACTAAAGAATTTCAATTCTTGAAAACTCACTCATAATCTGTAAAAAGAACCCCGAGTACATTCTAAGACATTAGAAGTATACCAGATAAAAGTTTGTAATTCAAATAAATGAGACACATAAATATAAAAAAAAAAATTATTTAGACCATGGACTGTAAAACAAATAGTTACTTTCTCATACACAAATAAATGGAGTTTCACTCAGAAACGATTTTTCAACCTTTCATTTTGGGATGCTAGATTCGAAGTATTAAAATCTACAGCATGGAGTGCATAACATATTTGTTAAATTTGGGAGCGCGATTGCACACCTACTTGTTGTAGCTGGTTTCATATCATCTTACAACCCACTCCTAGAGAACAGCTATCATATGAACTCGGAAGAATTGAAGTTCATCTGAAGTTACGTGGTTTGAACGGTTAAAAAAAAAATGTTCTGACAGACGACATACCAAGGTCAGTTTCAGTTTTTAAATCGTCAAAAAACATTTATTTTGGCTTTATTTTATTTCTTTATTTTGATTTTATTTTGTTCCTGAAAGGTCAACATTACTATCCTCTTCATACCCGATAAAAATAATCTCAAATTGAAAAGCAATTTCGTAATTTTTTTAAAAAATCTATTACATCTCAAAACGAGAGATACAAAACGTATTTTCTTCGAGTAAAAGCCTAGATCTCAATTTCTCTTTCAGTCGTAAAAAGTTGTTATAACCCATAAACGAAGAATGCCAAGACACGTTTAAAGGATATTTATGCCTACAAGTTTTTTTCATCTATATGAATTTCGAAAAAAAAAAAAATGACAAGGCAGCTTAGGAAATTTCAATAACATTTAAATATTCTTTTGTGTAATGGCAAACAAAAGTGAAATAACGGCAAAGAAAAAATAAAATGCATGGTTCACTGTGCAGAATTTACGCATTCACATGCTTTAAAATCATTTTTTCAAAATTAAGGCATCGCGTGTAACTCGTTTGGCGTTTACGAATGCAACCGTCGTTCTAAAGTCCACTAGGTATAGAACGTTCTAATAAAGAGTCCACTTGTCAGGATGGAACACGAACTTATTGCTTACAGAACTTCGTCGAACAAGCAGCTGTACAAAATTCACAAGCACAAATAGCTCGTAGAGTGCTTATAACACTTCGCTTAGTGCAGAAGCTTTCAAAAATTCTGTATTTCTCTCTCAAAATAAAACATTTCCACAGACAAAAATTCAGTGGAAATATACGAGAGATATCGTATACAGTCCCTCAAGACACGGCAATGAAGAATTCACACACAGCCCTTAAAAACAAAGCTTCAAAAAGGCAATCGAAAGTCCCCCAGTTCCCCCAACTGCGTCTTAAAAAGGTGATTAATTCCAGTTTTTGGATGAATGCAACGGATGGAACTGCTTAAGCAAAACCTTCGGCTTTCATTTTGCAGCGAGTTGCAGCGTCTACGTCGTCAATATCACTATGCCACACTTCAGTAACATTTAGCAACCAACATTTTTGGTCAAACATTCTGTTCATTTGAGAACTCTCATTGGCCGAAAACGTGGCTTTGTATCCCTAAATATCCCAGTCGACTGAAAAAATAAAAAAAAAGAAACAGCAAGTGAAAACGCTCCACACACGGCCTGAAAACACTCGAAGTGTCTTGTGACCTAGGGAGTGTGGCCAACTTACTGTGGCTATCTCGGTCTAAGATGGTCACATCCCTAAGTCTCAAAACTCTTGAATGTTAAAGGGTTTGACTAAAATCTCAGCACAGAAGCCTGTCTTTCTCGGGAGCCCCGTAAAAATTTTTACCAAGGGTTCCAAAACAAAAAGAAGTCGCGGCACCCTTAGGATAATAAGAATATTTTCACGGCAAACTCGTCATAATATATCTACTGAATACTGTAATTTTTTTTTTATTCATATATGTATGTACTTCATATTTGTACGATTGCGAAGAACAAAACGAAAGGCAGGCTGCGATGCTGAAATTTTGGTCATACCCTTTTGCGAACTAAGAGTATTCGACCAAGGTCGTGTGGCAATCTTGCTGTGGCTATCTCAAGACTGACACACACCCTAGGTTTCATGACTCTTAGTTTTTAAAAGGGTGTGACCAAAGTGACAGCACCGCAGCCTGTCTTTCTCGTCAACCACGGCTGTTTTTACATGACGTCTTGAAACGTCATGTCGAAATGCTCTTCGAAACACACTCCATAATGAAAGAAACGACGCACCAAGGAAGAATTGTCCAATTGCGAAAAAAAAAATGGTGGGTGTAAAGAACATACAAAAAAAAATAGACGATTAAAACTTCCGAACAATTGATTTATTGTAGAGTTTGACAATTACAAAGGGAGGAAGTCGATAAAGCGTTGGTCCATCTTGATGCAAGCTCTCACCCCGCGTGGCACAGACTGATAAAGTCTCCGGATGGTGTCCTGCGGAATTTTTTACCAAATTGTCACCAACTGTTGGGCTAAATCGGCAGCATGTTGAGATGGTTCCAATCGCCTTGCCATAACGTCCCAAATGTGCTCTATGGGAGAGAGATCAGGCGTCCGAGCTGGCCAAGGAATTACAGGGAAAGCTTGAAGACAATTCATAGCAACACGTGTGTATGCGGCCGGGCATTATTGTGATGAAAAGTATTTCCAGGGTGTTACAAAAGGTAAGGTAACACAACCGGTCGTACGATGCCGTCAATGTGCCAGAAATGACTGTCAAAGGGTACGACTATCAAAAGGGATGGCACCACTGACCATAACACCTTGTTGTGGGCCTGCGTGGCTTGCGATAGTCAGGGTAGGATCCTCCCTCTACCCTGGACGTTTCCAGACACGTCTGTGGTTGTCGTCAGGACACAGTTAGAAACGGGACTCGTTACTAAAGACTATGCATGACCAGTCAGCGCAGTTCCACGTTGATCGAGCCTGGCACCAGTAATCAGACTTGACGGTGAACAGGCGTAAGAGGCCGCCGGCGCAATCGTAAATTCCGCTCACTCAATCGTCTGTGGAGAATCAGTTTGGATACATGTGTGCGGGTCACACGGTGGATAGTAGATAGCGACGAATCCGATGATGCGACAGCTGCTCAGATAATCGCTCTGTCCTCGTTTTCTGTTGTGGCCCTCGGTTGACCGCTACCATTTTGACGCTGATATCTATAGTTGTTGACACACACTTACCAGCATCGTCTAGTAGTCGCATCGCTTCGACGCAGCTGTCGAGCGATTCTTCGATTCGTCCAACCAACCTCTTTCAGTCCGATCGCACGACCTCTTTCAAACTCCGACATCTGTTCGTAATACTCACTAATCCTTCGGCGAGGCATTGTTACAGCCGACATTAGATATCGCAGTCGAACAGCAACAGAAATTTTAACCATCAGATTGAGAATTGCACCTTATATGCACCAGCTGAATGCGCAGTTCCGATGCGCTAGCTTTTACGCTATTCATTGGGACCTTTAGTTTCCTATTTAATATTGCTTCTCCTGATGTGTATTAACACTCCTTAAAATTTTGCACAAAAATTTAGATTCACCCTGTATTTATTACTTAGTTGCTCAGTATGCTTTTTATTAATTGAAATGTAATGTGTAAAAATTGTCAAAGAAATGTCATTTAAATGAATCAGTTTTTCTGTGTCTTAAAGTGCTGAGAAATTTAATTTGAGTCAATTTACTTTATTGCTATTTCATCATTTAGTCAAATAAAGAAAATAATATTTAGTTTTAGTAATAATTATCGCAACAGTTATAACTCTGAAGAATGTTTGCAAGAAATAAAATAAAAATTCAATTTTTGATATTTCGCCGCATTTGTACTTCTCCTTTAGTCTATTTTTAAATATTAACTATTGTAGAATAGTTTTTCACATTTGACTGCTTGTATTTTCTTCTCACCTATGGAAATATGATTAATTGTATTTCGAATAAGATATTATTTGTTATGTTATTATTAACTTAAATAAATTTCCCCTGTTCATTCAGGATATTTGCTTTATCCATGTGTGCACTAAAAAGACTGATTCCAGATCCTGAGTTAAAATACTTAATTTAAAAAATGAATTAAAATAGTTCAAATAATGTATTTAACTTAATTTAAAAAATGAATTTAAAAAAATATTAAATGATTTTTTTAAATGTAAGTGTTACGTTAAAAAAGCTCATTTTGAAATTTCTAATCTAAAAATTTTTTAACCCCTCTATTCTACAGAAGAAAAGTAGGATTTTGTATCCCCTTTAAGGATTTGAGCCCCTCCCTCCCTCCCACCCCTTCAGTAATTTTTACCAGTCGGCACCCATGTACCTTTACATATGGTTAATAAATACAAACGTTCAACTACACACTGGAGGTAAAGTTTCAAATATAGAACTCCGAGAAACTCTTTTTACTGCACAATTCAGTTCATGAAAGTCTAATGTTAGGCTAGACTGACTGACTGACTGACTGAGGTCTAGCTTCTCGGAGTGCCAGCGCAGCGCGCGTACCTCCAGTATGTAATGTTAGGGATGTTATTGTTGTGGATGTGCCTAGATAGCAGCGAAGCTGCCTGTATCAGTACAGAAAGTCATTTTTCTGGATGTTGGGTGTGCATGTAGACCCTTCCTCCCCCCACCATAGGTGGTCTTCACGGGAAGGGTTGCTCGACGTGTGTGCCGTGTACGGGCTTAAGGTTGATCTTGAAGGGCATGGAGAAGAGCCTTGGGGCGTTTTCTATGCTGTGGGTCCGACGGCTCATAATCTGGTAGAGTGGCAATAATTTCGTTAGGAACGTTTCGTATGTTCCTGTAGAATCTCTTGGAGATTTTCAGTAAGTGGTGCTTGAGGGTCTTCATACAGAGGTCTTTGAGTATGATGTTGTTGGCAAGTAGTGGGTGACCGTAACGGATGGTTCGTAGAAATTTACTTTCCTTTGCCACTAGGGCTTTGATGTGGGTGTTTGCCGCATAGGCCCACACCGGGGCAGCATATGTGGCCAATGGTCTAACAGTGGCTTTGTATAAAAGCACTTTGTTCTGTGTGCTGAGTTTGCGCGTATATATGAGGCTGGAGATTCTCTAGAAGGCTCCGGTCATCTTGCCTCTGGTTCTGTTTATGTGCTTCTTCCAAGTAAGCAGTTTGTCAATTTCGACACCAAGATATGGTGCGCTATCAGCCCATTCCAGTACCGTGTTGTCGACATGTAAACGGGAGGGTGGGAATTTCCTTCCAAGGGAGAGGGCCTTGTATTTGGATGGGTTTAACTTCATTTTCCAATTCCGCATCCACAACTCAAGTTGGTTAATGTGGTGTTGGAGGTTCGTGTGGAGCGTTCTTGCGTTCTTGGCTCTGCCGATGATAGCAGTATCATCCGCATACAAGGCAATATCAGTGGTTTGGTTTCTGGGTATGTCGTTTACATAGAGACTGTAAAGGGTTGGGCCTAGGATTGAACCTTGTGGCACTCCACTCTTGATGGGAAAGTTGTCCGAGACAGCATCTTGTATTCTGACCGCGTCAGACTTGCGTCCCTGTAGATAGTTGTAAAGGAGGTGGACAAGAGAGTCTGGCACGCCCATACCGAACAGTTTGTAAATGAGTCCAACGTGCCAGACTTTGTCGAATGCCTTTGAAATGTCGAAAAGGACAATCGTCACACTGTCTTTAGCTTGGACGGCTTCAGTCAGATGTTCGACTACCCTGAGGAGTTGATGTGTAGTACTATGGCGACTTCTAAAACCAAATTGTTCTGGTATCAGAATACTGTTGCTTTCGAGGTGAGTGGCGAGACGGTTCAGTATGACCCTTTCCACAACTTTGCCAAGTCCGCAGAGCAAACTGATAGGTCGGTAAGATGTTGGGTTTGTGAGATCCAAGCCTTGTTTTGGAATAGGGCAGATAATAGCTTTTTTCCAAGTTTCAGGGTAGTATTGAAGCTTCAAGATAGCATTTGTGATACTGGTGAACCGGAGGATGGTCTTGGCCGGTAGGTTTTGAATGACCGTATTGGAGATTTGATCATGCCCAGGGCACTTTTTCTTTTTTAATTTGGCGATGATGTCGATAATTTCTGAGGGTAGGACACCTTCGATGGGGATCGTGGGTGGGGTTTGAAGACGAGAAGTAACTTTGTTCTCAATATCAATATCGGAGAGTAGACTGTTAGTAAACTGTTCCTGATAAGCGAGTGCAATAGCGTTGGTCTTATCCTTGTTGTAAAGAGCGTATGAATTGCCCTTACGAATAGGCGGGAAGTCAGTCCTTTTCGTGGTGAGCTTTTTCACCGCTCTCCAGACCGAGGAGTCTTCAGTTGTTAAGGTGGAAAGGTGGTCGGCCCAGGCTTGCTGCTTGTGATTACGTATGGCTGTGCGAGTTTCAGCTTGTAGGCGTTGGAACACCACACGATCCGCGGGGTACCTGCTCCGTTGGTAGATCTTACGGGCTTGGTTCCGTGCGTGAATCATCAGACGGATATCCGGGGGCCGGTAGGTAGTGAGGTGGTCCTTGGCGGGACGAGAGGCTGCTTTAACTGCTTTGTTAATGTCCTGAGTCAGTAAAGAGACCTCATCATCAATGTCATTGATGCTGTTTATCCGGGGCATTCGGAGAGGGTCGCTGATGAGGTGACTGGCAAAGAGGTTCCAATCCGTTATAGTTCTGGGTTTCTGTGCCGTTGTTTCATAACTGATGTTAATGGTAGACACAATGGGGAGGTGGTCAGATGTAAACATCTGTAGTGTTGCCACATCCGGGTATTGATGTAAGTTTCTGTGAAGCATGTAGTCGATAATGTTAGGCTAGAGAAGAAATAAATCCGTTTCTCGTATTTTAAGTTCATTTATTTTTCGTGGTGATCAGCTACTCCCTACATACATACTCCATACATCGATAGCAAGTTGCATTTTGAATGTATGAAAGGGGTGATAAAACCAAATTAATAATAATTGGAGGAAATTTATCAGTTAAGGGAAATCATGATGAAAATTGTCAACGGAAGTGTCTAAGGAAACTCCTCCCTTGTGGACGGCCACTGTGTAAGATGGATTCTGAAAAAGTTTCAGGAGAAAAAAATAAACGGAAAGATAGACGCTTCCATTAGAAAGGACTTTTGTGTATAACTATTTTATCTACATACATAAGACTTTGTGATAGCTAAATGATGTATGACGTACTATGACCGAAGCTAGTTAGAGAATATTTCTGAAACAATTTCTATCGGTGGTTTTTTTTTTTTTTTTTTTTTTGTTCTTCTTTTGCGAAAACTTGCGATGTGAATAGATAGTAAGTTTTTTAACAACATATAATATTAATTAGATTTTCTTATTAGTATACGTAAAAATGCTTTTTTAATGAGGAAGGTTTGCCACGAAAAAATCCAATTTTAAAAAATAACGATGTAAGCTTTTTTGCGTTACAATATTTAACCATTATTTAATTTCGGTTTACTAAATATATCTACAGGTACACAGGTAAATAACGAGCCTTGAAATTTTATGCGTATCAACTTAACGGTGTAGTTTGAAAAAATCATGTGATTTTGGTACACTAATACAAATAAACTAATCAAATCATGCACTTCAAAATTTTTAGAATGCCTCATTACAAGCTGCACTATACACTGAAATGAGCGATAAAAGCGTATCAGGAACGAGACTTTCGGAAAAAATTCTTAAAAATCTACAATTTAGTATGATGTGCCACTTTCCAGAAATAATCTGCTATGTAATTCCATGTTAAATTTTTTCAAGTTTTATAAAAGGCGCCACTGATCCATTTATGACGGAGGGTAATACAGCTTATAAAGAATTATCCTGAATTTTTTCGAGTCCCTGGGACAGATAGTTTATTTCAATTTGTGTACCTAGACCGTGAGGGAGATTTTGTTTCTTCGATCTATACAAGACACTTGTAGAATGCAATTCAAGTTTACGCACCAGAAATTTAAATACGGTATTTTTATCTGTAATAAACACATTTTATCTCGGGATCCTTCCTCACTGACGCACCAGTAAATGCTGTTATCGCATTCATCAGAGCATGACTTCCTGCGATCTTACACACGGCTCTCCTCCAAGCGGGGCGAAAACATCAATTTTCTGTCTCTTAGCGCTGCTATCATGAACACAGAAGAAAGATTTAAATTTTAAAGGGCCAGTACGTGCAATTAAGTAGACGTTCCAGCTGTCAGAAACTCTGTTTTTATTATTATTTATATTATTTAAACAAAACGTCTGTTCATCTATAAATATTATTAAACGCTTTTTCATCTGTGCCTATTTTCAAAGAAAAAAATAAAATTTCAGAAATTATTACAATTTAAGTTACAGATGAACGTCTCAGCAAATCTCTGTAAGAAAAGAAAAATTTTGAGCACTATGTGAAAAAAATAAGGCGGTCTAGAAAATATAATGACATTACATTGGTATATGCACGAGACAAAAGACTCATTAATATCCTTCTTCATGCAACTCTCAGATTCTGAGGGGGGGAATCTCAGAGAGTTGAAGCCCCCCCCCCTCCCGAAATCTATCAGCTTACTGCATGATATATAGCTTACAATTGGAACTTGAATTAGAATTTGATACGCAACCCCCACCCTTTCCACACACACACACACAAACCGAATAAAATCCTGGCTAAGACACTACAGCTTTTCAGTATGACGTTTAGCGAGGTGAGCCCAAGTACAGTTGCGGAATTAGGTGACCGCAAATTAGGCGTCTAAAGCACACACACTTTGATCACCAATTTAAGGAATCCAGTTGTGCTAGATGCTCAAAAAAATTGAGAATGTCTCTTTACAAAGTGTACTATGCACGATTGCAAACAGTGAGCCTATAAGAGTTACGATACATTCAAGAAAAAAAATTAAAGTAGCGAATGGCAATCTTTTCGTAAACGAAGTTGGGACTCACCATGGCCCAGTGGTTATGTCACCAAAAATGGTAGACAGCCAAAGTGTGAAGGTCCCGATTTCGGGTCCCATCGCGTGGCTGTGGATGTAACGGTCTGTAGTTTTTGGTAGATTTTATCCAGATCTAACGTGAAATCGCGTTAGAATCCCTTAGAAAGTCCTTCTACCAACGCACCTCCCATCCTTGGCAGATCGCCCTGGCGTAGCATTGCCGTGATCACACAAACATCAAAAACCGTAAACGGAGTTTCTTCAGCCCATTTTTCAAAACAATTTTTTTGCATACAATTTTTTCTGAAAATTGAATGAAACATATACTTCCACTGTTAATATTAGTGCATAAAACAGCATTAATTTATTCGAGGTTTAACGTTATTGATTTTTAACGCACTGTGACGCCAATGCTTTTTCAAAAGAACAGCTTTTATAATTTATATAATAATAAATTGATAATTTGTATAGTATTTACTTAATAATTTATATTTGAAATATATTTAATTAGTATAAATGACTAGGCATTTGAAATAGCAACAATCGTGTACTTATACCTTTGATACGGATAGTCAGTATTAATTTAAAAAATATTTATTATTTAACTGGATGTAAAAAAATTCTGAGCACAGTAATTTTTTTTTTAAAGAAAACTTTTTGTTAAGTGTGTTTTGAAACAAAATACAAATAGTTTCTTTTAAAAATTGAATTGGTACTTAATAGATTCCTTGAATTTTAATTTCTCAGCAGAATTCATCGTTACTTTCAAAGACTACGGTGGGTTATTTCAATTATTCATTTTTTTTTTTTTTTTTTTTTTTTTTTTGTTGTTACTTTATGTGGAGCTTAAAAATCAATGTTTCTTAGCCACGGAAAGTCACAGGCTTTTCTTACAATAGATGTGGGCGTAAACATCAGGAAGAGGTTACCTCCTTCATACGCAAACGGATGCTCAAATT